>JAWHQI010000448.1:0-400000 GCA_033032865.1 Dactylorhiza incarnata | reverse complement strand
AGCGTCGAATACAGTCAGAAAAAGAAAGCTTTTTCAGCTGTCATTTTGGGACCTTTTTAGAAGGACCACCAGGCTAGAGACAGTTCTCCAACGGCTCGTTTGTTATCAAGAATAGAATGAAGCCTTTCAGGACACAACAAATCACTTTTGGAAGATATTCAAAATGAATGGACGGGTCGAGAACAAATGGAGAAAGGAAATTAGGTGGCTAAGAAGTAGTACTTTTTCAGGACAACCCAAAACAAGAATGTTTTTGAAAACTCAATCATACACAATAAGTATGCAAAAAAGAAGAGAAGAAGAACAACAATTACCAAATCATTCTTTCTGTCGATTATGGGTCTTCACCTTCTTCCTTCTCAAACCCTAGAAGACAGATTTATAGAGATACAGAAAGACTTACTCAGCACAGGAACATAAACTGTTGCTTCTTCTTCAACATCATATAGCAGCAGAACTACAACACGTGCTGAGAGAAAAAGGATCAAGCAAAACAATCCTTGCAAATCATCACTATCATAAGCAAGGGTTTATTATTTCAGATCCAGTGAAAGCAAGACAGAAGAAGCATCAAGGCTTCTGAAGAATTCTGAGAACAGAATTCTCTCCTTCTCCCTCTCACTTTCTTCTTCTTATTTCATTCACCTGTACAGAGTTTTAAGAATCCATCTTCCAAAGGATTCAGTTGTTCAAGATCTCCTTATCAAAAGATCTGAGTGGTTCAAGATCTCCTTATCAAAAGATCTGGGTGGTTCATGATCTCCTTATCAAAAGATCTTGTGTTTTAGAGTCTCCTTATCAAAAGACTGAGGCACAGGTTGTGCAATCCTACCTGGGAGGTAGAAGAGAGGACTACCCACATTTTGGGGAACCTCTATAAAAATCTTGTGTCTTCTCTGCTGTGCATTTTCTGTGCTGTCTCATCTATAGCTTACTGTTTTCTTTCTGCTTTATATTTACAACACTTATTTATTCTGTGTTGTTTTGTTCAGTGCATAATACCTTGGTATTTTAATTGTTAGCACAGTTAATGTAAAAATATTTAAATCTCTATTCACCCCCTCCATAGAATTCTCATAGGAACATTGTGCATATTTTAAATTGGTATCAGAGAGAGGTTCATCATTAAAAGGTTAACACCTTGATCAAAAGATCTCCTACTCTCATTTATTTATTTTGAAAAAACTAATTAATTAAAACCTTTTTTAAGTAAAATGAGTTCTAAGGATTATGCATCAACAAGACCTCCAGTGTGTAATCTGGATAAGTTTACACTCTGGAAGGCCAGAATAAAGTTGTATATGAACTCTATTGATGATGACATCTTTGATGTTATCATTTCAGGTCCTCCAGCCACATACAAGAAAAATGTCAGTGGATCTTCAACACAGGAACTTGTGCCCAGGGCTGAGTGGACAGAGACTGAAAAGAAGTAGAAGGCATGTGATGCCAAAGCTATGAACATTCTGGTATCCACCATGTCAGATGACATCTTCCAAAAGGTAACTGACTGCTAATCAGCCAAAGATATCTGGGAATCTCTCACCAGAATGGTAGAAGGAAGCTCTGATGAAAGAAAGGATAGGAAGTCCCTTCTCATATCCCAATATGAGAACTTTCAAAAGAAAGCTGATGAAAATGTTGCTGAAATGTATGACAGATTCAACATCATTATCAATGAGCTAAGGAGTCTGGACAAGGAAATTTCCTTGACAGAGAGAAATGATAAGATCCTAATGTGCTTTCGTAGCTCATGAGATTTAAGGATATGGGCCATCAGAGAGTCCAGATGCCACAGAGAAATCTCAACTGATGCTTTGCTAGGAAAGCTAAAGTCATATGGGATGCTTCTAAAGAGCAGAGCTGAATCAGAGGGAAGGGAAACAATCTCAACTCCCATACAAAAGAACCTTTCCTTGAAGGCTGCTGAAGGAGAGCCCTCCACTCCCGAAGATGAGATGTTCAGTCTCTTGGCAAGGAGATTCAGAAAATGGGTCAAGACTGAAGACTCAAGAAGAAAAGAGTGGAGCTCAAAACTTAGATTTGATAAGACTCCAAAGAAAGAAGTGATCTGCTTCTCCTGCAACAAACCAAGGCACTTTGCTCCTGACTGCCCATAAGAGCAAAGGGACAGGAGCAGCAGCAAAAAGAAACAAATGAAGAAGACCTTCAGGAAAAAAGACAAGAAGAAGCGCAAGGGGTTCATTGCTGAAACTTGGAGTGACTCTGAAGCAGAGTTAAGCTCCTCTTCTTCTGAGAGTGATGAAGAAGCAGAAGCAGAAGCAGCCTGCATGATGGCATTGGGGATATCCTCAGATGATGAGGAGGAACAAGTATCTATGTTTGATAATTTTGATTTCAATTATGATGATTTTAAAATTAGCTTTAAAGAATTCTGCAATGATCATATTAAGATACAAAAAAATAGAAACATCTAGGCTAGAACTAGAAAATCTAAATGAAGATGACCTACATTTGAGAAATCAAGACTTAATAAAAGAGATTCATAATAAGGAATCAGAACTAGCTGAAATAAGAAAAGAAAACTTACAACTAAAAGAAGAGCTAACAAAGGCAAAAGCCTTTGATGACTCACTCAATGGGAGGAGTGAAAAGCTCAAAAATATTACACAAAATCTCTCCATGAGATTTAAGCACCTAGGTCTAGGAGCAGACCCATGCACTAGCACAGAAGTCCTTAGGAAACCTGCCTGAAAAAATCCAGTTAGATTCATTAGACCTAGTGACTATCACTCTAATGAAGGTAGGGCAAAACCTAAGGATCAGAATATTAATCACCTTGATAAAACAACTGCAGTTAATAACATAAATCCAAACAAAGAAAAGAAATCTCTAGAAAAAGGTAATTCAGAAAAAGTAACCAACAACAATCAAAAGGCTAAAGCCAAAAATAGAATAGTTAGACACTCTGCTGATTCATTATATCTAAATACATTTTATACACACTTTCAACATCAAGATAATAAATTTAAATTTAATAAACCCATTCTCTGCCATCCTAAAGGATATCATGAAAGACCTTTCTACTCTTTCATTGAACCTTACAATGGTAAAAACAAAGGGCCTAAGGTAACCTGAGTTCCTTCTAATGTTTGATCTAGTTGTGCATGAGTAGGTAGGATCCCTCCTAGGAGATAATGGAAGGGGAAAGAAGAACTATGGTCTAATAAAGACCCAAATCCGACAGGGGAGTGACTTCTACTCTGAATTTTCATATTATCTACTTTAGGTCATGAAAACAATAGTATAAATACTATTTTTAATAAATATCTTTGCTGGAAAAAACTGCAAGAACTTTCAATGCAGAAAATAAAACTATTCATTCAGAGTTGCGTCGAATAGAATTCGACGTACCGTCTAATTCTATTCGACGCTAGTTTCGAGAGCCGTCTAAATTAGCCAATTTGAATATCATTCGACGCAATGTCGACTTCATATCGACTGCTGCGTCGAATAAATAGTCGCTCGTCAAATTTGAAGATGCGTTGAGTTTTAATCGACGCAACGTCGACACGACAACGCGCACAATTTTACTTCTAGAAGCTGCTTTGACACATTTTGTCGCGCTGTCTATTAATCCTTTCGACGGTGCTTCAGATAAAACCCCAAGTGGCGATGAATCATCTTCTTTTAAGAAAGATCGGCGTCGAATTCATTACGCTTTTGAATTCTCTTCTCTTTGCTCTCCCCTTCTCCAGTTCTTTCGTGTTCTTCCTCTCTCTCTCTCTCTCTCTCATCTTGTCTTCTTTTGCAGGTATCTCAGAATCAATGGCACCTCCCAAGATCAACTCTGGTTTCAACGTGGATATCGACTGCTTTAATGTTGCTGCTGAAAGCTTCAAAGCCATTCTCGGCTTGTTTCAAGACGCTGGATTAACAAAATGGATATCCACAAGGTGTAAGATTCTGGATGGTGAGTTGACAGAGTTAACGGAGAATATTCATATAGGAACTGACGACAATCTCCAAGGGAAAATTTCTGAGCATGATATCAGCATAACAGAGGAATTACTAAACCAGACATATGATCTTCCAACTGGGAGTGGCTCAAATGAATTGTCAGGGGATGAGATCAAGAAGGCACTAGAGATTATGAAGTTCGAGAAAGATAAAGCCATCAATCTGAAGAAAATTGACCTTGGAGAAGAATATAGATTTCTTGCAGATATAGTAGGGAATGTGCTGCTCTGCAAAATTTAGGCTCATGATGCCATCACAAAGCAACCACTGCATATAATGAGAGTATTAGTACTGAGAAGAAGATAAATTGGGGGAGATGCCTCCTGAAAATGATTGGGCACAAGTACTCTCATAGGGAAAATGCATATATGAGAGTAATGAGTCAAGTACTTCTTCACCACTACCCTGCATTATGTAAATCAAAAGGAGTGCCCATTCCTCCTGGAAAAAGTATCAACATTGAGATCTTTTCCAAATGGACCAGGCAGATTCTGAAGCATGGTCAATCTGCACCTTCTCCTCCTCCTTCTCCAACTCCACAAGGCACAGTCCCAGATCTCCCAAGGGATGACATCCCAGCACAGGATCCTGCAGCAATACAACAAGATACCATTCCAGAAGATTTTCCAACTCAGAATATTCAGTCCATCCCATCCACCATAGTTCCAGAGCAAATACCTCACATTCCTCCCCAACCACAGCAACAACCATTCACCATACCTCCAGACAATTAGTCTGCTCCTCCACCACCACCAATTCATATCTCTCCAGAAACCTACCAATCTCTTTCCCCTGCCTACCAAGATCCTCATGATCTGAATGAGAACCTCACACCTCCACCTCCACCTCCACCTGCCTCTACCTCTCATTCTACACCCCCAATTGATATTGAACAAGAAATTGCAAAGGCAGTAGGGCTGGCTTCCAGCACCTTTGCTGACCTAATGGCCACTCAAGCCAGAAAATTTAATAAAAAGTACTCTCAGATGGAAAGTGAGATACTTGATTCAAGAGGGTCCCTCATGGATCTCAAGGAATTTGTGTCCTCCTCCATGGTCACTAAAGATTTCTTAACCTCTCTTCTCAACAGGGTTAAGAAGGGGGAGAACATTCAGGAGGAGGAAATGTCAGTTCTAGAAAAGAATGACCAGGTGAAGGATAAGGATGTGGAAAATCATGATAAACTTACTGTATTTCAAACAGTAAATAAAGATGAAAATGTCCAGGGGAAGCCAGCTGTAGCAACCCAGGGGGAGCTCCTAGAAGATGAACAGACAATGGATGAGGTTACAATAATGGCTAAGGAAGCCGCTCAGGATGCTGAGGAGAATGCACAATCTCAGGGGGAGCTTCCCAAAGATGATGAAATCAATAAAGAAGCTGAAAGGAATCTTGAAGAAGATGAAGAACCTCTTGTATTTGCTGCAAGGAAGGTAATACCAAAAGTATTTTAAGGAAAAGGAAAACTCCTGATAAGGAGCATTAAAACTCAGGTATTCTGGCAGTAGTATATTGAAATATAAACAGTTGTGGTGGACAATATAGTTACTTAACAATATATGAAGTGGTCTGTGTTTTCATTCCATTATATCATATTGTCTATGTATGCTTGTTTATTTATGATTATGTCAAGATTTGTGTAAAATCACTTTAAACAAACTGTAAAATTTGTTAAGATAAATATGGGGAGATTGTTGGGAAAAACCCCTTTAATTTAACTTAACAAATTAACTATAAGTGATTTTACCTCTTAGGATTTATTACCCACATTGTATAAAAAGGGTAATTTGGTCATTAGATATCTTAGGATGTCACACTCACCTTATAGTGTCAAGGACCAGTCAACACAATCATAAAACAAGTTAAGATAAGACTTGCGTCGAATACAAGTCGACGCAACTTTGACTTGATATCGACGCAACTCTGAGTTAAAATCGAAGTAGATTATTCAGTCTGTCGAAGTATAAAGTCAAGTCGACGGAACGTCGATATGGACTCGACGTAGGAGGAAGAGCTTGTCGAAGCCATCTAACAAGTCGACGCAACGTCGACTACAATTCGACGTAGAAGTTAAGAGAGCAAGTCCAAGGCTTCAACTCGACGGGTACGTCGATAAGGAATCGACGTAACGTCGACATCTGAGTTCAGCCAAAGCTAAGAAGAAATTCGAAGCTACGTCGATAAGAACTCAGAGGTGCGTCGACATGGAGACTGATGAAGTCGACGCAACGTCGAATACAGTCAGAAAAAGGAAGCTTTTTCAACTATCCTTTTGGGACCTTTTTAGAAGGACCACCAGGCTAGAGACAGTTCTCCAACGACTCGTTTGTTACCAAGAATAGAATGAAGCCTTTCAGGACACAACAAAACACTTTTGGAAGGTATTCAAAATGAATGGACGGGTCGAGAACAAATGAAGAAAGGAAATTAGGTGGCTGAGAAGTATTATTTTTCCAGGACAACCTAAAAGAAGAAAGTTTTTGAAAACTCAATCATACACAATAAGTATGCAAAAAGAGGAGAAGAAGAACACCAGTTATCAAATCATTCTTTATGTCGAATAGAGGTCTTCACCTTCTTCCTTCTCAAACCCTACAAGACAGATTTACAGAGATATAGAAAGTCTTACTCAACACAGGAACATAAACTACTGCTTCTTCTTCAACATCATATAGCAGCAGGACTACAACAAGTGCTGAGAGAAAAAGGATCAAGCAAAACAACCCTTGCAAATCATCACTATCACAAGCAAGGGTTTATTATTTCAGATCCAATGAAAGCAAGACAGAAGCAACATCAAGGCTTCTGAAGAATTCTGAGAATAGAATTCTCTCCTTCTCCCTCTCACTTTCTTCTTCTTATTTCCTTCACATGTACAGAGTTTTAAGAATCACTCTTTCAAAGGATTCAGTGTTTCAAGATCTCCTTATCAAAAGATCTGAGTGGTTCAAGATCTCCTTATCAAAAGATCTGGGTGGTTCAAGATCTCCTTATCAAAAGATCTTTGGTTTTTAGAGTCTCCTTATCAAAAGATTCAGGCACAGGTTGTGCAATCCTACCAGGGAGATAGAAGAGAGGACTACCCACATTTTGGGGGACCTCTATAAAAATCTTGTGTCTTCTGTGCGGTGCATTTTCTGTGCTGTCTCATCTATAGCTTATTGTTTTCTTTCTGCTTTATATTTACATCACTTATTTATTCTGTGTTGGTTTTGTTCAGTACATAATACCTTAGTATTTTTATTGTTTGCATAGTTAGGGTAAAAATATTTAAATCTCTATTCACCCCCCCCCCCCCCATAGAGAATTCTCAGAGGCACATTGTGCACTTTCAATTGGTATCAGAGAGAGGTTGATCATTAAAAGGTTAACATCTTGATCAAAAGATCTCCTACATATACTACATATATATACATATACTACATATATATACATATATATATACATATATATATACATATATATATACATATATATATACATATATATATACATATATATATACATATATATATATACATATATATATATATATACATATATGTATATACATATATATACATATATATACATATATATATACATACATATATATATACATATATACACACACACACACACACGAGCAGCTTTGCACGGGCTTTGCCCGTGCTCGCTGAATCTTAGCGGGCTGCGCCCACATTCGAGAGGGTTGCGCCCGCACATGAGCACTTACCTTTTATTCAAAACATATACATATGAGTACTTAAAATGACCGTAAAAAAATATGAATCAATATTCTTATTTTTATTTTGTAAGAAAATGTAAATTTTTACCTAAAATTTTAATTTCTCCCTCACTTTCTCCTCTCCCCCTCTCCCTCCTATCCCTAAATGTAGGTATAAGAGGGCTATAAAGGTTTCCTCTCCCTCTCTCCCCTCTCTCTTTCTTTCTCTCTCTTCATTGGATGGTTGAGATCAAAGTTTGTCACATATTGAATGGCTAAGATTAATTCTACAACTCCAAACTACTTTAATATAGTTAAAGATATATCTATATTATATAAAGGAAAACATTCAGTCCCAAATTGAAGCCAAAATAGAACCACCGATGCAATCTCAGTCGTTGGATCATGAAGATCTGGGCTCCAAATAGCCAAATCTGGGCTGCAAATACAAAATTACGGAAAATGCCCCTCCCTCCCTCCCGATACCAACCCGACATAGTCACTGTTCACCGTGCCATCCCCGTGATTCCCTCCGCCGCCACCGGCCTGACCGGAGCACATCGGCAGGTTCGCCAGACTCCGGCGAACCTGCCGGGGGTATTCCGGTGGCGCTCCAGCAGGGTGGTGGCCCTGCCGGAGCGCCACCGAAATACCCCCGGTAGGTTCGCCGGAGTCCGGTGACCTCGGCGGTGGGTTCATGGCAGGCCGGCGGCGGCTCTGCCGGCGGCAGCGGAGGGAATCGCGGGGTCGGAATTCTTTTTAAAAAAACAATTATAAAAAATTTATACGTATATATATATTTATTTTATATATAAATTTTTATTATATATAATATATACGTATATATATAATTATATATATTATAATTTTTTAAATTACGAATATTTTAAAAATAAAAAACATAAATTTATATTTTTAAATTTTCTAAAAAAAATAAAAAAAAAGGAAAAAATTTAAATATACCTGGGTGCGTGTCGGGGCGGGCGAAAGCCGACGGGAATGGGCGAAGGCATATTTAAATGCAAAACTTGATTAGTTGTATCTCTTCTTGTCTTTACTCCAATACTGGTTTCTCCGATGATTTGATCAACCGGATGATCTCTTTGGTGTCTAATCACCAGATTTCTTGCATCTTCATTGATACCAGGTACTTCTACTTGAGGTACATCTTCAACATCTTGAAGTTCTTCTTCTTCATGAGTGATTGGATCACTGACAGAGACTGTCCTTGGAGCATCCTTCTTGATAACATCCTCCAAGTTCAGTTCTTTTAGTTTCATCCTGGCATCTGCATCTTCAACTGTTAAAACCAGAACTTGGTCTCTTGTGGAGCTCGGGCTCTCAACAAGTTGAGGGGCAGCTAGGACTTACTGATTCCTCGGAAGGAACAGACCAGAAACTCAAAACTAGACACAAACCCTTGGTCGCATCGAGGAGGTCCCACCACACACCTGGAAGATCTTTGAGCGCTTCCCCTCCTAAGCCAAAGCTGAGACTGGGCACCTTGGAGAGCCTGAGAGCTAAACCAAGATAGCCTAGGGAGGAGGATGCTTAGAGTGTTGAGATTGAAATCCTCTCCAAAGGTGCCCTTCAAGGTCTATTTATAGTTTTTTGTTTATGGTCTGCTAATAACGGGATTCCGTCTTACTCTTTTGCTATACACAGCCCAAAATGGTCTGCCAACAACCAAACTCCGCTGTTTGGAGAGGCTAATTGCAGACCACCAAGGGTTTTTAGGTAAAAAACACCCCTGGATCCTGATTGGGCGAGCCGCCCACAGGGGCTCCTCTCGCGACTTGAGAGGCCGACTCGACCGCCTCCTTGCGAGCAGCCGGCGAGAATCTGGCTCGCTCGCCTACCTGCGAGTAGCCGGCGAGAGCCTGGCTCGCCCGCCTTCCTGCGAGCAGCCAACGAGAGCCCGGCTCGCCCGCCTTCCTGCGAGCGCCTGACTCGCCCTCCTTACTATCCTTCTTGCCTGTTGACCCCTTAGCCTCTGCTCACCTGTTGGCGAATACTGGGGTTGTATACAATCCCCGCTCTTCGCGAGGCTATCCTAGGCTCGCGAAGAAATATCCAACCCCTGGTGTTCGCCAGCCCTTTGATGACGTGGTGAGAATCTTTTGGTGGGCCCCATGCCCGATGCTATAAATACCATTCTCTCTGACCGGTACATGAACTTTTTTTCCCTCTTCTCCCTTTCGATGTCTGTCTCCATACTCGCCAAGATGTCCAAAAGGGAGGAAATATTGGCCCGCCTCAAGGCCTCGCAGGAGACTAAAAAAGCCAAAGCCACCGAGCTCACCCCCTGGATTTCCCAGCAACCTACTCCGCCCCCGCCTCAGACCAAAAAGGCAAGGACCGTCCGGTGGCCGTCCGGGGAGGAGCAGTCATCACCACTATCCCCGTCCCCCCCGCCACGAGCTTGCCTCGCAGGTTCTACTGTTAGGTTCAGTAATCTATCCTTTACTCGTCTAACACTATTTCCTTACTCGCAGACTTCTCCTAGAGAAAATATCCTTGGGCAGTCTCCCCGAGGTCTCGTCTCGCGTCCCCTGGGAGGGTCGACCTCCCTCCTCCGGATGTGTGGACCTCTGTCCTGCGAGTCTCCTCCTCGCATCCTGGTGAGTTGTTCGCCTCGCCATCTTTTGTATTCTGCCTGCTAAAAACGTACTTTTTACGCAGTGACCCCTCTCGCAACTCCAGAGAGGCGGACCACTTCTCCGGTGGGCTCGCCAGCCCTGCCTGAAACAACAATCATCACCCCGGGGTTTGGCATTCTAGGCCAACGGAGTCCGGGTGGGTCGCTGCTTGCCGAACCTGGGGTCGCGGACGGCTCGACGCACCGCCCCGGCCTTGGGAAATCTATTACCCCCACCTTCACCGAAGCCTTCAAGGGCCAGCCGAGCTTTTCTCATCCGCGAGCCCGTACCATCCTCATCTCGCCAGGTTAAACAATCTCTGTCGAATGCCTCGTTCTTACCCTCATTGCTGATCCCTTCCTCGCAGGTGTTCCCCCGACCCCGCCTGCCGAGCCGGAGCATGGTGAGGAGGAGATTTCGCCACTTCCCTCGCCGGGCCAGGTCGTGGATTTCCTAGGGGACCCCAGCAACTCAGAGAAGATGAAGAGGCGGTTCACCGAGCTATTCGAGAAGTACGGCCTTATGCTGCGAGAGCTATATGATCAGAACCGGGTGGACAGGGATGCTTATGAAGAAAGGTTCGCTGCGATGGAAGATGCGATCGCGCGGGTCCTTGCCGAGATGCGCCAAGTCGCTCGCAGCGAGGTCACCTCGCCCGGGGTGCACCTCGCGCGGATCGAAGACCAAATGCGCATGATGCAACGTGAAGTCCAGTCGGTTCGCGAATACACTGACCCAAAGTGCCCCCGCGATCCGGGGTGCGAGGCCGTGGTCGCTGGAAGTGGCTCAACTACTGAAACATTATTTGTTATTGCTCGCTCTTACTACCCCCCCCCCCCCCCCATTTGGGGGTTTTGAACAATTTATGAATGTAATACGGATAATTTTTTGCTCGCTCGCGTGCTTTCTATTTTGCTTTCAATTGCTTATGCTGCTATATCGACTGTGATCACGCTATTGACTTATGTTTTATATTCCTGTCCCGCTTTGCGCCTTGCGGGCTGTCGCCTCGCCTTTGCGAGCTTTACCTCTTTCTCTGCAGCTTGGCTCGCCCATGGCGAGTCAGAAGATTTCGCTAGGACGCAAGACCATCCAGAGCAGATAAGGTCTAAGAAGCCGAAACGCCACCGCGCGATCCAACTATCCGCACCCCCCGGCGCTTTGAATTCTTCCCACCCTTTTCATTATTATAAATAGCCATCGGTTTTCACTTTCTAACCACCGCATCAACTCTCCTCAACCTTTCTTCTCTCTTCCAGGCTTTCTCGCAAATCTCAGCTCGCACTCGCGCTTCCTCCGACTCGCCAATTATAAACAACCATGGTCGCCGACGGAGACTCTTAGGGGCGGGCCAGGTGTGCCGTGGCCTACCGCGATTACCCTTTCTTCTGCGCCTCGCTTACCAACGAGGGGTTCCTCACAATGGTGGACAAATACATTCCCTCGGGGTTTGTAGCTCGCCTCCCGGCGACCACCGCCTCCATAAACGAGTCGTCCTCTGACGAGCTCGCCATCCCCATCGCCCATTTTGAGAATGGGTTGCGACTACCCTTCTGGTCGGAAGTGCGCCAGGTACTCTACTCTACCCTTGCTTTTCTCGCTCGCCTCGCAAAGAGCGTGCTAATCTTTCTTCGATGAATTCTCCAGGTACTAAAGTACTATGGCGTTCTGCCGAGCCAGCTGACCCCCAACGCGATCACGATTATAGTCGCGTTTGCCTGCTATCCGCGGGAGGAGAGGATGGAATTCAATCTGCTTGTCTTCCACAAGATCTTCTCCTTCCGCGCCTACAAGGATGGGACGACCCATTTCACGAGCCAGCATGTTACTGTCTACGAGAGAGTTAACAAGAGCCACTACTGGCACCAGAAGTTCGTCCTCGTCAAAGGACCCTTCAGAAATATCCCCTTCTCCCCCCTCCAACGAGACGACGCGACCTACCGCCCTCCCGCTTCGCTCGGGGGTGACGACGCGAAGCTCTTCCAGTATCTGGAAGGGAAGAACTTCGAGGTCGCCTACCTCCGGGGGAGGGTGGACTCGCTGCCGCCTGTCCCACAAGGAGAAGGTTCGACTAGCACTCGCAAAACTCCTCTTAACTTTTTCTTATTCTGTTCGTTAACCCTTTTATTGCCTCTGCAGGAGAGCGGGATCTTCCACTCCACCCCTCGCATGCGAGGAGCGCAGCCCTCTTCTCCAGCTCTCTCGCCACCGCGGCCTCTGAAGCATGCCGAGAACCTCTCGGCTCGACTTCTGGCAAGAGGCGGCCACCTCCCACGAGCCAGCTTGCCGCGAAGCCGCCAGCTAAGAAAAGGAACAAGGAGCCCTCCCACAACTATGGGGAAAGAGGTCATGGACCTCAGCGAGACGGAGGTTCCACTCCCTCCGCCCGCGAGTTAAAAAGCTGCCAAGGAGAGCAGCGAGGCTGCAGACACTTCGGGGGAGCCCAAGCCGGCGAACCACAAGAACTTTGGTCTCGGCACGAGGCTTCCGGACGCGCTTGGCGAGCCGTTGCTCGTATGGGATCCTGACCACAACAGGATGTCATGCTCTTCGCTCCTCCCCTCCTGGGTCGAGGGCGGCAAGATCGGGGGCGAGGCGTTCGCCCTCACCTTCGGGCTGTATGACCGCGAGGACGCCGCCGACTTCAACGCTCTAAGGTCCAGGGTGCTTGTCTATGAGGCAATACGAGCCCAGTTCCAGGCCATGGAGCTTACCCACATGGTGGGCCGGCGATATCTGACGTCGGATAGGGACGCTAAGGAGCTCCAACGCGCGCTTCAAGAGTCCGCAGATGAGGTTGCGCGCCTCAGGGGGAAAGAGGCCCTATCAGAGGGTCTTATCGCCAGCCTCCAGGGTGGCATGGTAAGTGATTCATTCAGATTTTCTACCTCGCTCGCTGCAAGCTGTTTCGTTTGACTTACCTTTTTCTTTTGCAGGATGTCGAGTCAGCGAGTCAGCTCCTCACGCGGAACGCCAACCAGGAGACAGAGAACACGTTCCTGAAGGCGCAAGTACGTGAGCTGACCGGAGCTGTGCTCCGCCCCCCCCCCCCCCCCCCCCCCCCCCCCCCCCCGCCCCCTGCGCGAGCTGGGGCTCGCAGCCAATCACGAGACGAGAAGGAGGCGACCCGCAGGAACTCAATGGGCATCGCCAACCTCGTCTTCGACACCCTCAAGGGGGCGAGCCTGCTGGTTTCAGATGCGATGGAGTTCACTGCCGAGGACGTCGTCCCCGACTTGTTCACGCCGATTCCAGAGCCAGAAGGCCGCGGGAGCGAGGAGGAGCTTTTGGACGTCCTTTCCTGATTCACTTTTTTCTTTTCAATGTATACCTCATTTTTGCTGGCGAGCTTGCCATCACTTGTAATGAATATTTTTTAAGAAATGGAATGAAATATTTTTCCATCTTTAATGTCATTTTGTCATGGTCGCATCAACGCTTTGTTACCATGCTCGCGCTAGCCATTTCCCTTTGCAATAGTGAGGTTCACCGTTTTATTGCTTTCATTTTGTCTTGCCACCATACCCCGCGAATACCCCATAAAGCGTTCACGCCGCTTCCCTCGCGTAGCTGTTCGTTAGATAAACTTCTTGCCTGCCTTCGCACCTGGGTAAAATGCGGTTCACCTCGTGCTTCTGGCTCGCCTCGTAGGGGCCCTTGCGAGGCGGGGTCTTCATTACCCTACCTCGCTTGCCCAACCCCTGCGGGCGACCAGTGTTGATTGTTACTTACCATGCCGGCGGACCCAAACTCGCTTACTTTAGGTGTTGCATAGAAATTCCCCGAATGTTTTTTTACGAGCCAAGGTCTGACCTGAAGAACCTTGCAGCCGCCGTATTTAGTCGCCTCGCAGTGACCATTGGACTTATGCATTTTTCCTCCGTTGCTGCCTTTGGTTTTCGTGCGAGCGAGCCCCGGGGCTCGCCCAATCTAGACCTTGCCTTGAGAGGTTTTGCGAACCGAGCCTATCAATCACAAGCAGATCACTCGCCAGCCTCTCCGCGAGATCAACCCGACCTACCGACTAGTGAGAGCCCGGCAGCGGGATCATCCGGGGCACTCCAGCACAAAATACTTGATACCTTGCCAGCCTCTCCGCGAGATCAACCTGACCCACCAGCTAGCGAGAGCCCGACAGCGGGATTGTCTGGGGCACTCCAGCACAAAATACTTGATACCTTGCCAGCCTCTCCACGAGATCAACCTGACCCACCGGCTAGCGAGAGCCCGACAGCGGGATCGTCCGGGGCACTCCAACACAAAATACTTGATACCTTGTCAGCCTCTCCGCGAGATCAACCTGACCCACCGGCTAGCGAGAGCCCGGCTGCGGGATCGTCCGGGGCACTCCAGCACAAAATACTTGATACCTTGCCAGCCTCTCCGCGAGATCAACCTGACCCACCGGCTAGCGAGAGACCGGCAGCGGGATCGTCCGGGGCAGTCCAGCATAAAATACTTGATACCTTGTCAGCCTCTCTGTGATATCAACCTGACCCACCGGCTAGTGAGATCCCGGCAGCGGGATCGTCCGGGACACTCCAGCACAAAATACGTGATACCTTGCCAGCCTCTCCGCGAGATCAACCTGACCCAACGGCTAGTGAGAGCCCGACAGCGGGATCGTCCAGGGCACTCCAGCACAAAATACTTGATACCTTGCCAGCCTCTCCACGAGATCAACTTGACCCACCGACTAGCGGGAGCCCGGCAGCGGGATCGTCTGGGGCACTCCAGCACAAAATACTTGATACCTTGGCAGCCTCTCCGCGAGATCAACCTGGCCCACCGACTAGCGGGAGCCCGACAGCGGGATCGTCCGGGGCACTCCAACACAAAATACTTGATTCCTTGCCAGCCTCTCCGCGAGATCAACCTGACCCACCGGCTAGCGGGAGCCCGGCAGCGGGATCGTCTGGGGCACTCCAGCACAAAATACTTAAGGACCCGTGCCTAGAAGAAATATTGGAACCAACATGTGATGAGTCAAACATATAATCAATCAATTACAAAAAGTTTTAAGGGTAGAACCGATTCAGGTCATCCCCGCTCCTGGCCAGGCCGAGGGGTACCCCTTCCACATCTCGGAGGTGGTACCCTCCTGACCTGAGCACTTCCTCTACAATGTATGACCCCTCCCAGTTGGGATTGAGCTTTCCTACAGCAGCCCCTCTCCCGGCCGCGTCGACCTTCTTCAGTACCAGATCTCCTTTATCGAATTGTTTTACTCGGATATGTTTGTCGAAGTATCGAGCCATCCGCCGCTTGACTTCCTCCCGTCGGACGGTGGCTAGGTCCCGGAGCTCTTCCACCAGGTATAGAGATAACCTTTTCTCTTCCCCATTCTCTACCAGCCATTCTTCATCCCCTCACCCGCGGCGACCACCCTGGGGGATTTTACCTCGAACTCTATGGGAAGAACGACCTCGGACCCGTGGGAGAGCTTGAACGGAGTCTCTCCTGTGGCCGTGTTTGGGGTGGTCCTCAGGGCCCAGAGGACCGAGGGTAACTGTTCTACCCAGTTCCCTCTGAGATTCTCGACCTTCTTCTTCAGCAAGTTCACAATTATCTTATTTGCCGCCTCCACTTGTCCATTGCTCCTCGGGTGGTGGACCGACGCAAACCGAAGATCTATGCCGAGTTGGGTGTAGAAGCTGATGAACTCATCGCTGGTAAATTGCGGCCCATTGTCTGTAACTATGTCTAATGGGAGCCCATGCCTGCAAATTATCTCGCCCCATATGAAATTTCTAACTACTTGGGATGTTACCTTGGCCAGCGCCTTCACCTCCAGCCACTTGGAGAAATAATCAATCATCACCAATAAGAACTTTCTTTGGCCACTTGCTTGGGGGAAAGGACCGACCAGGTCCAACCCCCATATCGCAAAGGGCAAGGGGGCTGTGATAGTTCTGAGTCTTTGGGTTGGCTGGAGCTGGAGAGGGGCGAACAGTTGACACTTTGAGCACTTCTTTGCGAACTCCGTTGCATCCTTGCTGAGGGTAGGCCAAAAGTAACCTTGCCTCAACACTCTCCCCTCCAAAGTTCTGCTCCCAGAATGGCTGCCACATTCCCCCGAGTGGATTTCCTCCAGAACCCTCGGGACCTCCTCCTCCGCTACACATCGGGCAAGGAGCCCCGAGAGCGTCTTCCTGTATAACCCCCCTGCATGAAAGGAGTAGTATGCTAATTTATACCTGAACCGCCGCTTATCCACATCCCCTTCGGGGAACTTCCTCGATGTCAGGAAGGTGATGAAGGGTTCCATCCATGATGCCCACTGGTCCACCTCCATCAGTTCCCCCTCCTCGATGGATGGTCGGAAGAGATCTGACACCGTTCCCCTGCCCTGGGACCGAACTTGGCCAGGAGATCCGCCTCGACACTCTCCTCCTTTGGTATGTGACAGATCGAGAAGGTCCAGAACTGCCCTATGAGCCCCTTGACCTTTTCCAAGTACCGCTGGAGAGTCGACTCTTTTACCTCGAACTCCCCCTAACCTGGCAAGCTACCACCATGGAGTCCGTCGAGACCTCCACGTCTTGCACTCCCAATTCCTGGGCTAGGCGGAGTCCTGCTATCACGGCCTCGTGCTCGGCTAGATTGTTGGTGAGGGGAAAGTGGATGTTGATCGCCTGCTCGATCCTTGTCCCTTGGGGGCTTATTAAAACCACCCCTCCCCCAAAGGAATGCTTCTCTGAGGCCCCATCGACCAGCATTTTTCAAGCCACCAAGGAGGGTAGCTCGGACTCTTCCACCTCGGTCACATAATCTACCAAAAAGTTCGCCACCGCTTGGGCTTTTATGGACAACCTAGGCACATACGAGATATCGAATTCACTTAGCTCCACCGACCACTTAGACAGCCTTCCCGAGTGCTCCACCCCTTCCATGATGTTGCGAAGGGGGTGGTCGGTCACCACCTTGATCGGATGTGCTTGGAAATAAGGCCGGAGCTTCCGGGCCGACACCACCAAGGTGAAGGCCAACTTCTCTAGGATGGGGTATCGGAGCTCCGCCTTCCTCAGTACTCGGCTAACGTAGTAGATTGGGAGTTGCCTTCTGCCTTCTTTCCGGACCAGCACTGAACTCACTGCCTCGGGTCCTACCCCCAGGTATAGGGACAAGTCCTCTCCCTGTCTCGACCCCTGCAGCAACGGGGCTTTGGTCAACTGCTCCTTCAGCGCTTGAAAGGCCTTTTCACACTCAGGGGTCCACTCGAACTTTTGGTTCCCCCGCAACACCTTGAAGAAGGGTGCACACTTCTCTCCCGCCCTGGAGAGGAACCTACTAAGTCCAGCCAACTTCCCCGTGAGGCGCTGAACCTCCTTCGCATTCCTTGGCGACCTCAATTCTATGATGGCCTTAACTTTGTCTGGATTAGGCTCCACTCTCGCTGGGGTGAGCAAATGGCCCAGAAACTTCCCCTGGCTAGCCCCGAAGACGCACTTTTGGGGGTTGAGCTTCATTTTGAACTTCCGCAGAGTCCCAAATGTCTCTTCGAGGTCCTGAAGCTGGGACTCGAGGTCTCGGCTCTTTATCATGGGGTCATCAACATAGACCTTCAGGTTCCTCTCCCTCTGTTCTTGAAAGACCATGTCCATCATCCGCTGATACGTAGCCCCTGCATTTTTCAACCCGAAGGGAATCATTTTGTAACAATAGCACTCATCCCCCGTGATGAAAGAGACATCCTTGACGTCGGGAGGGTGCATGCGAATCTGATGATAACCTGAAAAAGCATCTAAAAAAGACATCACATAGAAACCGACGGCCGAGTCAACCAGCGCGTCGATCCAAGGCAAGGGGTAACAATCCTTGGGGCATGATTTATTAAGTAAAGAAAATTCAACGCACATTCTCCACATACCTCCCCCCTTCTTTACCATAACCACATTGGAGACCCAGCCTGGGTACTGAATCTCTGATACAAACCATGCTTGGAGGAGCTTGTCCACCTCCTCTCGGATGGGCCCTCCCAGCTTGTCAGCAATGACTCTCTTCTTTTGTTGGATGGGTCGGATGTCCGGATCGAGGTTGAGGCGATGGCAAGCCACATCTGCATCGATCCCGGGCATCTCTGTCGTGCTCCAGGCGAAGACATCTACATTCCCCTGTACGCAAGCCAGGATTTGCTTCTGCTCCTCTGGGCTGAGCTCCCCGCTGATCTTGACTTTTTCTACCACCTCTGCTCGGGTGGTGACTTCGAGCTCCACAACCTCGTTCACGGCCTCCAGCCGGGACTGCTCCCCCCAATCACCCTCCTTCTCCTCGTCGTGAGCTAGCGCTTCGGTCTCCTCCTCCTTTCTCCCTTCTCGAACCTCCATCAGTTCTTCCACCCATTACTCCTGGGACTCCCCTTCCTCTTCTTTCCTCTCCTTCTCCTCCTCCATCTGCTCTTCCGCCCCTTCTTCCTGGGCCTGACCTTCTCCTACTCCTTCCTCCTCTCATACCTCTTCGAGCCTCGCCGACTCCCCCATCTCCTGATCCCATTCCTCTGCCTCGGCCATCCAGGAGATGGTGTTCACGACCGTCACATAGCACTGCCTTGCCACCTTTCGATCTCCCCTTATCCGGACCTGGACTCCTTCCGACCTGAACTTGAGGCACTGGTGGAAAGTGGAGGGAACACATCGGAACGCGCTGATGAGGGGCCGTCCAAAGATGACGTTGTAGTTGTTGGGGGCATCCACTATAACAAAGCGACAATTCCTGGACTGCCCCCCCCCCCCCCCCACAAAAAAAAACTACATGGAGTCCCACTCCCCCTTCCACCTCCTTCCTCTCCCCTGAGAACCCGAACAGCGGGCCATCCGAGGCCAACACCCTCCTGGCCTCCACCTTCATCTCATCAAACGCCTTCTTGAAGATAACGTTGACCGAGCTCCCATTGTCCACGAGAATCTGAGAGACGGTGAAGTTCTCGATGGCTGTCTAGATGACCAGCGCATCGCAGAATGGGTCCTCATGGGCCGGCATGTCCTTCTGGGTGAACAAGATCTTCTCTGCTGGGGGCGGGGCTTGGGACGTCGAAGCCACGCTACAACGATAGATGGTATGGAGGCTTGCCTTCCGGGTCACCTCAATCCCAACCCCCCCCCCCCCCCCCCCCCCCCCCCCGTGGAGCAATCTGATCCCTCCTCGGGTCCCCACATCAACCCAATCTTCACACCTCTCATCCTCCTCATCCTGAGACAAGACCTCCTCAATCCTCACCGACGGCTGCTCCCGCGGCGCCGGCGCTCTGGCTCCCTTCACCTCTAAGAACTCTGGGCAGGTGGTCATTGCGTGACCTCCCTCCTCGTGGAAGTCACAATAGGGCAACACCTCCCCCCTCCTCTCGGCCTCTATTCCTCCTCCTAGGACCGGTTCCTCCGGCTCCTGCCCCTCTTCTTCCTCTGGCTCTCCCTCGCCTAACCGCCATCGCCTGCTGAGGCGGGTGGGGAGGTGGCCTTGGGCCCTGCCTCCACCCTAACTGATGGGGTCTTCCTTGGCCTCCTTGGAAGTTGCCCATCCCAGGTGGAAACCCCTTCCCGGGCCTTGCCTCCCCCCTTCTTGTTACCTCCACCCCGCCTCTGGGGCCCTCGCCTCTTCTCTTCTCCTTGCCTCCGGTTGCTTGACCTCTGACTCGCTCAGCCGTGCCAACCTCTTCGTGAACTCGTGGTTGGCAGCCTGCCCTTCTATCTCCTCCGCCGCTTTCTCCACCAGCTCCTCAAAGGACAAGGGAGCCCTCCTCTTGAGGTCCATCTTGAAGAACCCCTCCTGCAGCCATACTATGAAGGCAAGCTGAAGGGTGTACCCCGACACCTCTTGGATGAGGAGGACCTCCTCCTGGAACCGATCCACATAATGGGCCAGCGATTCCCCCGGTTTCTGCATGATGTTGAAGAGCGCCTCGGGGACCTTCTTCCTCTTCTTCGAGGTCGAGAAGCGCAGCAGGAAGCCGCGACGCAAGTACTCGAAAGCATAGATTGACCCGGAGGGCAACTGGTGGAACCTGTCCCTCGCCTTTTCCTTCAGGGTGGTGGCGAAGAGTCGGCACTTGAAGGCGTCCGACATTGGTCTGATAGAGACCATATCTTCGAACCACTGTAGGTGTTGAGTGGGGTCGTCCTTGCTGGTATACAACGTCATGACCGACTCACTGATACCCTCGGGAGTGGCGCTGAGAGCACCAACTCACAGAAAGGGCTTCCCCCCTTCACACAACTGACCTGTTCCATTCGCCCCGCGAGCTCTCCGGGCGAACCGGCTCCTCCCGGTCTCGCACTCGCCGAGGGACCACTCGTCAGGACCCCACTGGCTGGGATCCCTCCTCCCGTGGCGGCGCTCGCCTGGACCCCACTCGCACTCACTGGGCTGGGGAAAAGCTCCCGCCCCGCGAGGTCTTGCTCCGGCACCTGGGACATTGCTTCCTTCCCTGGCCTCTGCCCTGGGGCGCTCTCGCCTACTCCACCTGGATGGGACACTTGGGGCGCAGGGGTCGCGAGACCCCCAAGGGCCATGGCGAGGGCACACTGGAATGCCCCGAGAAGGTCCCTCTTGAGGTCGGCCAACATCTCCACCGTTGCTGGCGCGCCGAGTGGTGGAGAGCCGCCGAAGCCCGCCTCTCTCTCGTCGTCTCCCGCCATGTCTCTTCTTTAGAGCTTTCTTGAACTAGCTGCACTCCACGCTCACCGCACCAAAAATGTTGAAACCAGAACTTGGTCTCTTGTGGAGCTCGGACCCTCAACAAGTTGAGGGGCAGCTAGGACTTACTGATTCCTCGGAAGGAACAGACCAGGAACTCAAAACTAGACACAGACCCTTGGTCCCAGCGAGGAGGTCCCACCACACACCCGGAAGATCTTTGAGCGCTTCCCCTCCTAAGCAAAAGCTGAGACTGGGCACCTTGGAGAGCCTGGGAGCTAAACCAAGATAGCATAGGGAGGAGGATGCTCAGAGTGCTGAGATTGGAATCCTCTCCAAAGGTACCCTTCAAGGTCTATTTATAGGTTTTTGTTTATGGTCTGCTAATAGCGGGATTCCGCCTTACTCTTTTGTTATACACAACCCAAAATGGTCTTCCAACAGCCAAACTCCGCTGTTTGGAGAGGCTAATTGCAGACCACCAAGGGTTTTTAGGTAACAAACACCCCTGGATCCTGACTGGGTGAGCCGCCCACAAGGGCTCCTCTCGCGACTTGAGAGGCCTGACTCGCCTGCCTCCTTGCGAGTAGTCGGCGAGAATCCGGCTCGCTCGCCTACTTGGGAGCAGCCGGCGAGAGCCCGGCTCGCCCGCCTTCCTCCGAGCAGTCGGCGAGAGCTCGACTCACCCGCCTTCCTGCGAGCGTATGACTCGCCCTCCTTACTATCCATCTTTCATGTTGACCCCTTAGCCTCTACTCACCGCTTGGCGAATACCGGGGTTGTACATCAACAAAAACACTAGAAGAGTTGTTGTGAAACATACTTGTCTCATCAAAAACAACATTAATTGATTCTTCTACCACCAGTGTTTTCTTGTTGAAAACCCTATATGCCTTACTATGGCTACTATATCCTACAAAAATACCTTCAAAAATATTTTTCACAAAACTTAGTTTTGTAGTACTTCCCGTTGTTAAGAACGAAGCATTTACTGCCAAAAATTCTAAAAAAAGATATATTTGGTTTCCTGCCCTTTAGAAGTTCATAAGGTGTCTTATGATGATTCTTGTTGATTAAAGCTCTATTTTGCACGTGACAAGCAGTGGTGACGGCTTCTGCCCAGAAGTATTCCGGAAGAGAAGAATCATTCAACATTGTCCTGCTTGCCCCTATGAGTGTTCTATTCTTTCTCTCGGCAACTCCATTTTGTTATGGAGTACGAGGAGATGAAAACGCATGAAAGATACCTAAGCTTTCACAAAATTCTGTCATAGCCCCAGATTTGAATTCTGTTCCGTGGTCACTTCTGATTTTGACTACGGAGTAGTTTAATTCATTCTGTATTTTTTGCCTGACAAAGTTAGTGAAAGAATCAAAAGTATCTGACTTGTGTTTTAGAAAGAATACCCAAGCAAAATGTGAGTAGTCATCAACAATAACCAAAGTATAAGCTTTACCTCCTAATCTTCTAACTTGCATGGGACCAAATAGATCCATATGTAGTAGATATAAGCATCTGGCAGAATCTTTGCCAATTATGCTCTTAAAGTTAGCCCGAGTCTGCTTGCCTATTTGGCATGCATGGCAAGGTCTCTCTTTAAATCACTTAACATCGGGAGCGTTACGCACTAAGTTCTGAAAAAAAATAACATATTGATAGTTTTGAAATTAATATGTGCTAATCTCCTGTGTCATTGATCACAAAGAGATGCACCATCTTTTGCCAAAAAAACAAACTGGTGTAGATGAATCTAAATAAAGAAAATTTAAGCAATAGATATTTCTACTCTGAGTGTCTGTTAAAATAGTTTCTGACATATCAGGCGACTTTATCAGGCACTTGTCCTTGTAGAACTCAACCATATAGCTTTTGTCGCAAAGTTGGCTTATACTAATAAGATTATGTTGTAATCCCTTAACATAAGCTACATCTGTGAAAGAGATTATACCATTGGTAATCATACCATAGCCTTTTGTGATTCCCCGATCGGATTTGTTGAAACCGATTTCTCAGCCTCTGTGGAGTTCGGGGCCCCCAACAAGTTGAGGGGTGGCCAACTCTTACTCCCCCCAAGGGGGAGCTCTAGGTTGAAGGTGTTGGAACTATGAACTGGACCAAGGGCTTGGCGAGGAGGTCCCACCACATACCCGGAAGATCTTTAGAGCGCTTCCCCTCCCAAGCCAATGCCGGGCTTGGGCACCACTGGAGACTCTCCTCACCCACTAGAGAGAGAAAATGGGGGGAGAGAGAAAGAGAGAGTTAGCCTAGAACCTGCATCCCCTAAGTGGTGCCCCCTTGGTCCTATTTATAGGATTTCTGAAGTTGGGCTGCAAATAGTCAAAAACTGGTCCCTGGAATTACCAAAATACCCTCGGATTTGGCTGCGGATAGCCAAATCCTGCTGCTCTGCAGTGCTAAACACAGACCAAACCCTCCCCCCGGAACTGGGCGGGGGTGCGTACCTCGCGGGGGTCGGCGAGCCTACAACTGGGAACGGGGCGAGACCCAGGGTTCCCCCCTGCTGGTCTCGCCCCCTGCAGGGAATGGGGGCGAGAGGGGCCTCGGCCCCCGCCTCCTCTCGCCCCTGCTTGGAATGGGGGCGAGAGGGGGGTCGGCCCCCGCCTCCTCTCGCCCCTGCAGGGAATGGGGGCGAGAGGGGGGTCAGCCCCCGCCTCCTCTCGCCCCTGCTAGGAATGGGGGCGAGAGGGGGGTCGGCCCCCGCCTCCTCTCGCCCCCCTTTGTTTGGAAGGGCAAGCGGGAGGCTCTTGCCTCCACCGCTTGCCTCCTCTCTTCCTGTCCTAGAACATACTGAGAAACAATGTTACAAATATCTCTTACCTCTAGGACATACTCGGCGAATACAGGGTTGAACACAATCCCCGCTCATTTCGAGCGAGGTACATGCTCGGAAAGAAATGCCCAACCCTGCATATTCGACGAGTGTCGCTGGGAACCCAGCTAACAGAGCTACCTTGGGAAGAACATAAAGCCTTCCCGAGAGGTCCTCCAACCCCGCCGGCTGGCGAGACCTCCTCGGGGGAAAAACACTCTGCTTCCTTAGGAGGTCAACCTGCCCTGCCAGCTAGAGGGAGCCCGACCAGCGGAACCATCCGAGGTGAATACAAGGTCGACACAATCTAGGAGCCAGGCTCGACTAGAGGTGGATACAAGGTCGACACACTCTAGGAGCCAGGCTCAACTAGAGGTGGATACAAGGTCGACACAATCTAGGAGACAGGCTCGACTAGAGGTGGATACAAGGTCGACACACTCTAGGAGCCAGGCTCAACTAGAGGTGGATACAAGGTCGACAAACTCCAGGAGCCAGGCTCAACTAGAGGTGGATACAAGGTCGACACACTCTAGGAGCCAGGCTCAACTAGAGGTGGACAAATATTTTTCCCTCCCTGGGAGGTCAACCTGCCCTGCCGGTTGGAGGGAGCCCGGCCAGCGGAACCATCCGAGGTGAATACATGGTCGAAACAATCTAGGAGCCAGGCTCGATTAGAGGTGGATACAAGGTCGACACAATCTAGGAGCCAGGCTCGACTAGAGGTGGATACAAGGTCGACACACTCTAGGAGCCAGGCTCAACTAGAGGTGGATACAAGGTCGACACACTCCAGGAGCCAGGCTCAACTAGAGGTGGATTCAAGGTCGACACAATCTAGGAGCCAGGCTCAACTAGAGGTGGATACAAGGTCGACACATTCTAGGAGCCAGGCTCGACTAGAGGTGGATACAAGGTCGACACACTCTAGGAGTCAGGCTCGACTAGAGGTGGATACAAGGTCGACACACTCCAGGAGCCAGGCTCAACTAGAGGTGGATACAAGGTCGACACACTCTAGGAGCCAGGCTCAACTAGAGGTGGACAAATATTTTTCCCTCCCTGGGAGGTCAACCTGTCCTGCCGGCTAGAGAGAGCCCAACCAGCGCAACCATCCGAGGTGAATACAAGGTCGACACAATCTAGGAGCCAGGCTCAACTAGAGGTGGATACAAGGTCGACACAATCTAGGAGCCAGGCTCAACTATAGGTGGATACAAGGCCGACACACTCTAGGAGCCAAGCTCGACTAGAGGTGGATACAGGGTCGACACACTCTAGGAGCCAGGCTCAACTAGAGGTGGATACAAGGTCGACACACTCCAGGAGCCAGGATTAACTAGAGGTGGATACAAGGTCAACACAATCTAGGAACCAGGCTCAACTAGAGGTGGATACAAGATCGACACAATCTAGGAGTCGGGCTCAACTAGAGGTGGACAAATATTTTTCCCTCCCTGGGAGGTCAACCTGTCCTGCCGGCTAGAGGGAGCCCGGCCAGCGGAACCATCTGAGGTGAATACAAGGTCGACACAATCTAGGAGCCAGGCTCGACTAGAGGTGGATACAAGGTCGACACACTCTAGGAGCCAGGCTGGACTAGAGGTGGATACAAGGTCGACACACTCTAGGAGCCAGGCTCGACTAGAGGTGGATACAAGGTCGACACACTCTAGGAGCCAGGCTCAACTAGAGGTGGATACAAGGTCGACACACTCTAGGAGCCAGGCTCAACTAGAGGTGGATACAAGGTCGATACACTCCAGGAGCCAGGCTCAACTAGAGGTGGATACAAGGTCGACACACTCTTGGAGCCAGGCTCAACTAGAGGTTGACAAATATTTTTCCCTCCCTGGGAGGTCAGCCTGTCCTGCCGGCTAGAGAGAGCCCGGCCAGCGGAACCATCCGAGGTGAATACAAGGTCGACATAATCTAGGAGCCAGACTCAACTAGAGGTGGATACAAGGTCGACACAATCGAGGAGCCAGGCTCGACTAGAGGTGGATACAAGGTCGACACACTCTAGTAGCCAGGCTCAACTAGAGGTGGATACAAGGTCGACACACTCCAGGAGCCAGGCTCAACTAGAGGTGGATACAAGGTCGACACACTCTAGGAGCCACGCTCAACTAGAGGTGGATACAAGGTCGACACAATCTAGGAGTCAGGCTCGACTAGAGGTGGATACAAGGTCGACACACTCTAGGAGCCAGGCTCAACTATAGGTGGATACAAGGTCGACACACTCCAGGAGCCAGGCTCAACTAGAGGTGGATACAAGGTCGACACACTCTAGGAGCCAGGCTCAACTAGAGGTGGATACAAGGTCGACACAATCTAGGAGCCAGGCTCGACTAGAGGTGGATACAAGGTCGACACACTCTAGGAGCCAGGCTCGACTAGAGGTGGATACAAGGTCGATACACTCTAGGAGCCAGGCTCAACTAGAGGTGGATACAAGGTCGACACAATCTAGGAGACAGGCTCGACTAGAGGTGGATACAAGGTCGACACACTCTAGGATCCAGGCTCAACTAGAGGTGGATACATGGTCGACACACTCCAGGAGCCAGGCTCAACTAGAGGTGGATACAAGGTCGACACACTCCAGGAGCCAGGCTCACCTAGAGGTGGATACAAGGTCTACACACTCTAGGAGCCAGGCTCAACTAGAGGTGGACAAATATTTTTCCCTCCCTGGGAGGTCAACCTGCCCTGCCGGCTAGAGGGACCCCGGACAGCGGAACCATCCGAGGTGAATACAAGGTCGACACAATCTAGGAGCCATGCTCAACTAGAGGTGGATACAAGGTTGACACAATCTAGGAGCCAGGCTCGACTAGAGGTGGATACAAGGTCGACACACTCTAGGAGCCAAGCTCAACTAGAGGTGGATACAAGGTCGACACACTCCAGGAGCTAGGCTCAACTAGAGGTGGATACAATGTCGACACAATCTAGGAGTCAGGCTCAACTAGAGGTGGATACAAGGTCGACACAATCTAGGAGCCAGGCTCGACTAGAGGTGGATACAAGGTCGACACACTCTATAAGCCAGGCTCAACTAGAGGTGGATACAAGGTCGACACAATCGAGGAGCCAGGCTTGACTAGAGGTGGATACAAGGTCGACACACTCTAGGAGCCAGGCTCAACTAGAGGTGGATACAAGGTCGACACACTCCAGGAGCCAGGCTCAACTAGAGGTGGATACAAGGTCGACACACTCTAGGATCCAGGCTCAACTAGAGGTGGATATAAGGTTGACACAATCTAGGAGCCAGGATCGACTATAGGTGGATACAAGGTCGATACAATCTAGGAGACTGGCTCGACTATAGGTGGATACAAGGTCGACACACTCTAGGAGCCAGGCTCAACTAGAGGTGGATACAAGGTCGACACAATCTAGGAGCCAGGCTCGACTAGAGGTGGATACAAGGTCGACACACTCTAGGAGCCATGCTCAACTAGAGGTCGATACAAGGTCGACACACTCCAGGAGCCAGTCACAACTAGAGGTGAATACAAGGTCGACACACTCTACGAGCCAGGCTCAACTAGAGGTGGACAAATATTTTTCCCTCCCTGGGAGGTCAACCTGCCCTGCCGGCTAGAGGGAGCCCGGCCAGCGGAACCATCCGAAGTGAATACAAGGTCGACACAATCTAGGAGCCAGGCTCAACTGGAGGTGGATACAAGGTCGACACAATCGAGGAGCCAGGCTCGACTAGAGGTGGATACAAGGTCGACACACTCTAGGAGCCAGGCTCAACTAAAGGTGGATACAAGGTCGACACACTCCAGGAGCCAGGCTCAACTAGAGGTGTATACAAGGTCGACACAATCTAGGAGCCAGGCTCAACTAGAGGTGGATACAAGGTCGACACAATCTAGGAGCCAGACTCGACTAGAGGTGGATACAAGGTTGACACACTCTAGGAGCCAGGCTCAACTAGAGGTGGATACAAGGTCGACACACTCCAGCAGCCAGACTCAACTAGAGGTGGATACAAGGTCGACACACTCTAGGAGCCAGGCTCAACTAGAGGTGGACAAATATTTTTCCCTCCCTGGGAGGTCAACCTGTCCTGCCGGCTAGAGAGAGCCCGGCCAGCGGAACCATCCGAGGTGAATACAAGGTCGACACAATCTATTAGTCAGGCTCAACTAGAGGTGGATACAAGGTCGACACAATCTAGGAGCTAGGCTCGACTAGAGGTGGATACAAGGTCGACACACTATAGGAGCCAGGCTCGACTAGAGGTGGATACAAGGTCGGCACACTCTAGGAGCCAGGCTCAACTAGAGGTGGATATAAGGTCGACACACTCCAGGAGCCAGGCTCAACTAGAGGTGGATACAAGGTCGACACAATCTAGGAGCTAGGCTCAACTAGAGGTGGATACAAGGTCGACACAATCTAGGAGCCAGGCTCAACTAGAGGTGGACAATTATTTTTCCCTCCCTGGGAGGTCAACCTGTCCTGCCGGCTAGAGGGAGCCCGGCCAGCGGAACCATCCGAGGTGAATACAAGGTCGACACAATCTAGGAGCCAGGCTCGACTAGAGGTGGATACAAGGTCGACACACTCTAGGAGCCAGGCTCGACTAGAGGTGGATACAAGGTCGACACACTCTAGGAGCCAGGCTCGACTAGAGGTGGATACAAGGTCGACACACTCTAGGAGCTAGGCTCAACTAGAGGTGGATACAAGGTCGACACACTCTAGGAGCCAGGCTCAAGTATAGGTGGATACAAGGTTGACACACTCGAGGAGCCAGGCTCAACTAGAGGTGGATACAAGGTCGACACACTCTAGGAGCCAGGCTCAACTAGAGGTGGACAAATATTTTTCCCTCCCTGGGAGGTCAACCTGTCCTGCCGGCTAGAGAGAGCCCGGCCAGCGGAACCATCCGAGGTGAATACAAGGTCGACACAATCTAGGAGCCAGGCCCAACTATAGGTGGATACAAGGTCGACACAATCTAGGAGCCAGGCTCGACTAGAGGTGGATACAAGGTCGACACACTCTAGGAGCCAGACTCGACTAGAGGTGGATATAAGGTCGACACACTCTAGGAGCCTGGCTCAACTAGAGGTGGATACATGGTCGACACACTCGAGGAGCCAGGCTCAACTAGAGGTGGATACAAGGTCGACACAATCTAGGAGCCAGACTCAACTAGAGGTGGATACATGGTCGACACAATCTAGGAGCCAGACTCAACTAGAGGTGGACAAATATTTTTCCCTCCCTGGGAGGTCAACCTGTCCTGCCGGCTAGAGGGAGCCCGGCCAGCGGAACTATTCGAGGTGAATACAAGGTCGACACAATCTAGGAGCCAGGCTCGACTAGAGGTGGATACAAGGTCGACACACTCTAGGAGCTAGGCTCGACTAGAGGTGGATACAAGGTCAACACACTCTAGGAGCCAGGCTCGACTAGAGGTGGATACAAGGTCGACACACACTAGGAGCCAGGCTCAACTAGAGGTGGATACAAGGTCGACACACTCTAGGAGCCAGGCTCAACTAGAGATGGATACAAGGTCGACACACTCTAGGAGCCAGGATCAACTAGAGGTGGACAAATATTTTTCCCTCCCTGGGAGGTCAACCTGTCCTGCCGGCTAGAGAGAGCCCGGCCAGCGGAACCATCCGAGGTGAAAGTCACTTAAGAAACTCCCTGCACCCGAGTGGTCCCCGACCCTGCCGGCTAGGTGGGAGCATGGTCAGCGGGCCAGCATCGGGGCTAAGTATTTTTTGAAAAACCTTCATTATATTGATCATCCTAATACATGTGAGAACACTAGGCACGAAAATGAAACATGGATACGCATGGACTTTGAAAAAAGAAACTAAGGATGTAAACCAAACTGGGTCTCCTACTCCCAGATCTGGTCTTCCTCGACTTCTTCTGGTTGTTGTTGTTGCTGCTTCGGACCCCTCGCCTCCCTCATTCCCAAGAACTCAGGGAATGCGAACGTCGCGTGACCCTCCTCATCGTGGAAGTCACAGTAGGGTAACTCCACTCGGATGCCCCTTCTTCCTCCCGCGCGGTTCCTTCTGTTGGACATGTGTGTCACATCCCTTTGTTTGAGAATAACAAATCACATATTGTATTTGATATTGCTTGCAGTGTGTTTATAGTGTGCAGGAACTATAGGTGCAATACTCCACAGGTAGAAAGCAGCTTGGAACAAACTTTTGAAAGGAGCAGAGCTACCGCCAGCGCTATCACTAACGCCAGCGCTATCGCTAGCGCTACCGCTACCGCCAGCACTACCGCCAGCGCTACCGCTACCGCCAGCACTACCGCCAGCGCTACCGCTACCGCCATGCGCTATCTCGAGTTCGTGCGCAGCGACGGTTTCGCAACCGCTACCGCTACCGCCAGCGCTATCTCCCGCTACCGCCAGCGCTATCTCCCGCTACCGCCAGCGCTATCTCCCGCTACCGCCAGCGCTATCGCTACCGCCAGGTGCTATCTCCAGTTCGTGCACAGCGCCATGCCACCGACGGTTCCGCAACCGCTCCACACGAACGCTACCGCCGGCGCTAGCCACTACCGCAGGCGCTAGCTCCAAGATATATAAATTGGAGCTTTGCTTCTCGTTTTGGTTAGAGATCCCAAAGAGGTTGCTTGTGCCACAACTACAGTGTTGTTATGCTGCCGAAGATGGATCTCCCACAAAAAGCTTAAGGAGAATTCTGGAGGAGGACTACGTCACGCTACATCCGAAGGACGATCGCTTCTACCTCGCTTATGCTACAACGATCCTTCATCCTCGACTCCAGAGATCTCATATAGGGAGTTTTATTATTGTTTTTCATTATTTCCATTCCATACTTTTGTAACTGTTTAGAGAATTCGTCTTGTGTTGGCGACTAGGTCTGGGTAGGACTTAGGGGGAAATTCGCCTTGTGTTGGCGACTAGTTCTAGGTGATTAGATCTAGGGGGACTCGAGGCCATATCCGGGGAAGGATTGGCTAGAGCGGCTTGAGGCCTTATCCGGGGAAGGATAGGCTAAAGCCAACCAGTTTGTGGGGATACAAGTCGGTATAGAAAAGGAAAAGAAATTTACTTTTGTACGCCTCCGATTTCTAGCGATATTGAAATCAAATTTTGTAAACACCTTTTTTATATAAATACAATCATGTCCTTATTTGTGTTTACTTTATTTCTCTCCTTTGGCGTTATCTTTAATATATTGGTTACAAAGTTTTTCAATTCAAATTACTTTAACTAAATTGTTTATTTTAATCTCTTAATCATAAAACAATTTAGTACTTATTTCTAAAGATGAAAATTATGATATTCTCACAAATTAGCTAAATTGTTATTTTGCCTTTCTCATATTATAAAACAATTTAGTAATTTCTATAAAATTATAAAAAGATTTTTATTCCCTTATTCACCCCCCCCCCCCCTCTAAGGGCGCCATAAGATCCAACAAGTGATATCAGAGGCAGGTTATTCCAAACGGTTTAAAAACGAGGAATAATGGCGTCTCATGATCTCGCTTCTTTAAATAGGGAAAACTTTCTTATAAATGAAAAATCTTTAGCACCACCTTTATTTGAAGGCAAAAATTATAATGGGTGGAAATTTCTTATGGAAAGATTTCTTAAATCTTTGGATAGTAAAGTATGGAATATTACAATTAAAATGCCCCCAAGTATTTTAAATAAAAATGAAATGTTTTAAATGCCAAATCTATGAATATATATTGTGCATTAGATCAAAATATTTTCAAACTTATTTATACACTTCCTACTGCTTATGAAGTTTGGAAATTTCTTGAGAATACTTATAGTCTTCCTTCTACAGTTGATGAACAAGAGGAATTCCTTATGGATCCAAGAGAAGAAATCGACGAGGAATTCCTTATGGATCCAAGAGAAGTAATCGATGAGAACTTACGCTTGGAGGAAGAAGAATACAACGTCACAATATTGGACTCATTTGTTGGCGACACATCAAGCAAAAGAGAAGACGGAAATTCAACTATGGAAGAGGAATGCAAAAAAGATGGCAAAGGAGTCGTTGGTCCAAATCTTGCCTCATCCCATAGCAATGTAAGAAAATCAAAAACTTCTATTTTTGTAACAAATTCCATTTCTAAATCTCGTATGCTTAAATTTGCTAAACGTAAAATTTTAAAGTTAAAAATTGCTAATTCCAAATTACGTTTAGAAAATAAATCTTTAAAAGCAAACGATAAAGTAGAAACAAATATTGATGTGTTAAATTCTATTTCATGCTCTTTAGTTACAATTCCTACTCCTTGTTTTGATTGCAATTTATTTAAAGAAAAATTCAAGGAAATTGAAAAAGGGCTCTTAATTTCGAAAAGGCATAATAAAAAATTGTTAATTGAAAATGATGCTTTATCTTGTAAGTTAATACAATTAAAATCTTTTGTTGAAAAATTTCAAGTGTCATGTAATGAATTTCATCATAAAATTTTGAATAACAAGGATAAATTAACTTACAAAATCATTTCTAAAAAGGATCATTTTCATACATCAACTCAAAAGGAGTTTAGTTTCAAAAAGAATTATGACCCTCACAAAATTCTTAAGAGTCATTATTATAAATCTCAATATATTTTCAATCATGACTCATATTTAAAAACTCCTTTTCATAGAAATCAAACTACAAAATATTATCCTTCATATTATAAGAGTATGTCTATAAGAAAAAGTGGAAATGAAAATCATCAAAATTATAATCAATCTTTTAAAACATATTGTAACCCACTCTTTCAACAATCACTTCTAAAGAAAGACAATCACTCTTATAAAATTTCAAAGAATCGTTATAATAAAATTCATTATGATTATCAACATCAATCTATTTTGAAAAATAATTTGAATAAACATAAATCCCAAATGAATTATTTTTCAAACAACTATCATTCCAAAAAGATGTCAAATAATCATAATATGAATTTAAAAGAAAAACAACCAAAGTATGAATGGAGGCCCAAAATTAAAAATGAAACACTAACTCACTTGTAAAGGCCCATTCATCACTATCTCTCCAAAAGCCTACACGATGTATTTGGGTACCCAAAGAAACCATCCCACTTGGTCCCCTTTGGATACCTAAATCTCTTATTAATTAGTATCCAATCATTTTCATGAAGTAGAAACAATTAAAAATGAAATATCAATACTCTACTTCATGATATGCTTATTGTCTCTTTTTCTTTTGTTTATTTTATATTTTTTTTAAACAAACATGCTATGATCACTTTATATATCATGTAATATGACTTTCACATATTAAGCCTAATGTCTATCAAATCAAATTTGAATTAAAATTGAATATTAAGTCATATATTTTCAAAGTGATCTATCTCTCATCTTTGATTGTTCTTTATCCTTTTAAATCCTTTACCCTTAATTGTCTTGAATTATCATTAGAAATTGAATTTTGAAATTATTATCAAGACTATTGAAACTATTTTAAAAATTGGATTTAAATGGTTTATTAAAGGGCTTAAAACTAAAAATTAAAATGCGCAACAGTTTTTTTATTCTATATTTGTTTGCTGCATATGATAGCCCTTATAATGAAGAACATTATCTAGAAAAATTGAAAACAAAAATTCATCTAAACGCATGTTTAATCTTTCAAAAATGCGAGTTTACAATCAAAACTTCAAACATCCATATCTTTTGATCCACTCGCCTGATTTTCGCGTTTAATATATTTTCGGAAAGAGCACAAAAATCTCCATCCAACGGCAAACTAGGCTTACTCATTTGAGTTCTTTTGGTGCTGTCAACTTGCCCAATTTCAACTCCGTTTTAAAAGCTATCTTAGTTTGCTTGATTTGGAAATTTCTGTGTTTATGGATTTTTTCATCACATGCTATCCTTAGTATAATTATTTCAAATATTAATTTAAATATTATGTGTGTGATGTGTGTCACCAATGTTTGCATGTAATTTAGACCTTAGAATCATCTTGCATCATTAAGATCAAATCAAAAAGATTAATCATTTCATTCTAGGTCTAAAGAAAATCAATTTGAAATCTTCTCATATTACATGCAACATAATCCTCATTAATCCTATGTAATAACATTGCATTCAAACTCATCATTCTAGCATCACTTCTTAATATGTGCTTAAATTTATATGCTAGGTATGACACTTACAATGTTATTTAAATTTGATGATAACTATGTGATTTGAAATTATATTGAATACTAAAATTCCAACAAGCACATAGTTTATGGATTAATCATTAGAATATATATATATGAATATTATATCATAAATCATATATTATCATGCAAAACCAAAGATCAATAGATTCAATTATTAAATGCAAATTTTATTATAAATTTCAAAACATTCTATATGTGATCTTTGTCTTTAATATGATTACATGATCATCATTTCCTAGACTTACAAGTCAAACATACTCATTCAAAAGAAAAATCTAAAAACAAGAATATCACCTAAGAATTATGAATCTTATGGTACAAATATGAATACTATTTTTTCTTTGCATTAGTTGGTGTATGGATATGATTTGATATTGATTGCATGTATCTCACATTTATATAGATTCTAGAATCAACTTTGGAATAATAAAGATACATCAAACTTAATCATCACTACATTCTAGATCTATAATTTGAAACTCCATTTTGGAATACATGCAATATTAGTATAAATCTTATGACTTGACATTAAACCCAAAACTCATCATTCAAGCATTGGCACTTATTGAATATTAGTAATTGTGCTAGTTATCTCATATCGTCATCACATGATAGTAGAAAAGCTATGCGGATTTATATAACTCATCACATTAAACAAAACCCATAGTTTTTATATCAACCCTTAGATTTAAAAGCATAGGTTGTCCAAAAGATTATTTCACCTATGACTTCATATCTCACAATAGCGGGGGGGTAGGGTTGTATGCAATAGAGACCTAACCTCTAAGTCATGTCTTGTCCTTAACCGGGGTGGGTTCCAGTGGGGCCTTGCGAGGCACTAGGGGGAAAGAGTGCTAGGTTGAGTGTTCTCTAGTGTGTGCATATGGGACTAACACCCCAACCTACGGCATGCGTGCAGCTCCTCATGCCCATCCGTCACTTAGTACGGGGCTAGGGTGTAGACATTTAGTCAGGGTAGTCTTTAATCTTAGGACATACTTATATTACTCTTTGCATGATCATTTTATTTACTTATCACTTTAATCATGCATATTTTGGGTTGTTTAATAAAAAAATGTCCTCTTGTGTTTGCATAATCTATCTTTTTGAGCTTAAATGTTTTTGTAAAACAAAAGAATTTGAAAAAGCCAAAGTTTCATGCAAATTTGATCCACCTAGAGATCTCCAAAAATTCTGAAATTACAGCATGGAACTACTCTAAGGACACTTAATCAATATCAAAAATAAAAATTTAAAATTCTTGAAAAATCGTGTACTGTTTCCAGTGCTAGCGCTAGCGCCGGTGCTAGCGTGGGTGTGTGATTTTTATGATTTTTAAAAGTTCTAAAATTCAACAAAAATATGTTAGTTTATTTGTGCAAATTTATTTTTGTGTTACTGTCTATTTTATTTTTGTTTTGTTTGAATTATGAAAAATCAACTACAAAAATTCAAAATTCAAAAATACAAAAATATGTTTTTTGTTATTTGTGTTTTATTCATTCTTTGAAAAATCAACTATAAAAGTTCAAAATCTAAAATACAAAAATATGTTTTTGTTATTTGTGTTTTTATCCATATTTTGAAAAATCAACTACAAAAGTTCAAAATTCAAAAACACAAAAATATGTTTGTGTGATTAAAAAATTTCAAAACAAAAAAAAACTGTATGATCTTTATTGCCAATATCAAGCATGTATGAATTCTATTATTTCGAATTATTTACAACGTTAAAACATATTCTTTCAAATTACTATGAACATTGTTTTGCTTATCATGCTTTGATATATCTATTTAAAGTGCATCAATTGTATTGCAAAATGTGTAGATCCAAGCTTAGCATGCCTCTAAGTATGAGTAAATGTTTTATGATTGATAATGATACATTTCACTCACTTATTTTGGTAATCAACATGTGTGTCTAAATCTAAAAATGCTTGCTTGTGTATTGTATTTGTGCAATGAATTAAAACTTGCATAAGTTTATTGCCTACACTACATTTGAATTGCACTTATGAAATTTAGAAAAGTGGTTAAGTTAAAAATTTTGGTTTGCAAAACAAGTGTATTCGGAGAATGTTGTCTCACAAATATGAACAAAAAATTTTATATATGTAGACAAATATAACTCCACCAAGCACTACTTGAACCTCCTGATAAGTTTTCATAAGCATTGTGAGGTTGAGCACCTTGGAAAGAATAGTAAAGTTACTTGTGCCAACTTTGGTTATTACACCACTTTGTTAAAAATTATGTGCATTAAAAGTGTGTGAAAGTAATTTACTTATGTTTTATTGTGCATTTTACTTTACATATGTCTTGTATTTTGGTGATTTAAATCAATTGTTAACATTGCCCAAAATACACTTATGTGCACATCATTATCTTTCATAACACTTCTTCTCATGAGTATTGGATTCTAATGCTTTATCTATACTACTCTTTATATAAGAAATGTACTAGATAACCTAGCATGATCTCTACAATGTTTTGGTATTTCTTGAACTTAGAATTAAGTAACATTGTAGTATAATCTCTCTTTGATATGTTCATATCATGCTTGGTATTTTTATGAAAAACTTTGAGATTTCAAGAAGATTAAAACATCTTTCAAATTTGAACTAAAACTCATATTTCTACTTATGCTTTTCATGCTTACAAAAAGATGTTTATTATAATCTTCCGCTTGCTTACAACTCTTATCTTTATATTTGAAATCTCTTGTATATGCTATGCTTAAACTCTTTATCATTATTTATATTTCGAAAAGCTCGATCATGTTATATAAATGCCTCCTTACTACCCTCGCCACACCTTCTTTTGATAATACCAAAAGGGGGAGATTAATTGAAGAAATCTATATAGAAGAAATACAGAAGATTAAGGGGAGAATATTTTATGAAATCTATCATTTAGGGGGAGTAACACATAAATTGCATTTATGTAGGGGGAGCATTAAGATAGGGGGAGTATGCACATTATGCATATCATATACTATAGTTGCACTTTTATCTTGCTTAACTTATCTATAAACACTATTGTTGATTTCTTGCTTAGAGGATTTGTTATTATCAAAAGTGGGAGATTGTTGGACATGTGTGTCACATCCCTTTGTTTGAGAATAACAAATCACATATTGTATTTGATATTGCTTGTAGTGTGTTTATAGTGTGCAGGAACTATATGTGCAATACTCCACAGGTAGAAAGCAGCTTGGAATAAACTTTTGAAAGGAGCAGAGCTACCGCCAGCGCTATCACTAACGCCAGCGCTATCGCTAGCGCTACCGCTACCGCCAGCACTACCGCCAGCGCTACCGCTACCGCCAGCACTACCGCCAGCGCTACCGCTACCGCCAGGCGCTATCTCGAGTTCGTGCGCAGCAACGGTTTCGCAACCGCTACCGCTACCGCCAGCGCTATCTCCCGCTACCGCCAGCGCTATCTCCCGCTACCGCCAGCGCTATCTCCCGCTACCGCCAGCGCTATCTCTACCGCCAGGCGCATCTCCAGTTCATGCACAGTGCCACGCCACCGACGGTTCCGCAACCGCTCCACACGAACGCTACCGTCGGCGCTAGCCACTACCGCAGGCGCTAGCTCCAAGATATATAAATTGGAGCTTTGCTTCTTGTTTTGGTTAGAGATCCCAGAGAGGTTGCTTGTGCCACAACTAAAGTGTTGTTATGCTGCCGAAGATGGATCTCCCACAAAAAGCTTAAGGAGAATTCTAGAGGAGGACTACGTCACGCTACATCCGAAGGACGATCGCTTCTACCTCGCTTATGCTACAGCGATCCTTCATCCTCGACTCCAGAGATCTCATATAGGGAGTTTTATTATTGTTTTTCATTATTTCCATTCCATACTTTTGTAACCGTTTAGAGAATTCGCCTTGTGTTGGCGACTAGGTCTGGGTAGGACTTAGGGGGAAATTCGCCTTGTGTTGGCGACTAGTTCTAGGTGATTAGATCTAGGGGGCTCGAGGCCATTTCCGGGGAAGGATTGGCTAGAGAGGCTTGAGGCCTTATCCGGGGAAGGATAGGCTAAAGCCAACCGGTTTGTGGGGATACAAGTCGGTATAGAAAAGGAAAAGAAATTTACTTTTGTACGCCTCCGATTTCTAGCGATATTGAAATCAAATTTTGTAAACACCTTTTTTATATAAATACAATCATGTCCTTATTTGTGTTTACTTGATTTCTCTCCTTTGGCGTTATCTTTAATATATTGGTTACAAAGTTTTTCAATTCAAATTACTTTAACTAAATTATTTATTTTAATCTCTTAATCATAAAACAATTTAGTACTTATTTCTAAAGATGAAAATTATGATATTCTCACAAATTAGCTAATTTGTTATTTTGCCTTTCTCATATTATAAAACAATTTAGTAATTTCCATAAAATTATAAAAAGATTTTTATTCCCTTATTCACCCCCCCCCCCCTCTAAGGGCGCCATAAGATCCAACACCTTCTTCTTCTATGGCCAATCGCCACGGTTTGCTGAGGCGGTGGAGGGGGTGTCCTCGACCCCCACCTCCACCTCGGGCGGTTGGATCTTCTCTTTTGAAAGCCCCTCCTTCCTTGCTCTCGCGGAGTCGAACTGCCGGTCTCTGCGCTTGCCGGGCTATTAGGTAGCCGCCACCCGGGGTGGTCTCGCCCACCAACATTCACTCGACTCCTTTTGGGGTGGGGCGAGTGGGGGCCGGTTGCCTCCCCGCTCGCCCCCCTTTGGGGCTGGGCTAGAAGGGGCGGGGCGAGCTGAGAGGGCGCCTCCTTCCTGAGCTCGGCCCCTTGCACGGGCGGCACGAGCTGGGAGAGCGCCTCCCTCCTGAGCTCGTCCCCTTGCAGGGGCGGGGCGAGCTGGGAGGGCGTCTCCCTCCTGAGCTCGCCCCTTGCAGGGGCGGGGCGAGCTGGGAGGGCGCCTCCCTCCTGAGCTCGCCCCCTTGCAGGGGCGGGGCGACCTGGGAGGGCGCCTCCCTCCTGAGCTCGCCCCCTTGCAGGGGTGGGGCGAGCTGGGAGGGCGCCTCCCTCCTGAGCTCGCCCCCTTGGGGACGGGCGAGTGGGGTATGGCACCTCCCCACCTCCCCCCCCCCCCCCCCCACTGGTACCTCTTTCCTGGACTGCTGCCCGAGAGTTCCCTCGTCCACCTGCTGGGGCGGGATCTCCGGATCATCTCCTCTTCTGCCTCCGACTATCGTGGCGAAAGCAACCTGGATGGTCTGTAAGACCTCTTGCTTGAAATTTTCGAAAATCTCCAACGTCACCCCAGCCACCGGGGGCTGCGAGTGACTTGGGTCGGATCTTCCTCCACCTCCGTCCATGGAGCTCATCTTGAGAGTTTCTTGAGTTAGTCACACTCCACGCTCACCGCACCATAATGTTGAAACCGATTTCTCGGCCTCTGTGGAGTTCGGGGCCACCAACAAGTTGGGGGTGGCCAACTCTTACTCCCCCCAAGGGAGAGCTCTAGGTTGAAGGTGTTGGAACTATGAACTAGACCAAGGGCTCGGCGAGGAGGTCCCACCACATACCCGGAAGATCTTTAGAGCGCTTCCCCTCCCAAGCCAATGTCGGGCTTGGGCACCACTAGAGACTCTCCTCACCCACTAGAGAGAGAAAATGGGGGGAGAGAGAGAGAGTTAGCCTAGAACCTGCTTCCCCTAAGTGGTGCCCCCTTGGTCCTATTTATAGGATTTCTGAAGTTGTGCTGCAAATAGTCAAAAACTGGTCCCTAGAATTACCAAAATACCCTCGAATTTGGCTGCGGGTAGCCAAATCCCGCTACTCTGCAGCGCTAAACGCAGACCAAACCCTCCCCCGGGAACTGGGCGGGGGTGGGTACCTCGCGGGGCTCCGCGAGTCTACTAACTGGGAACGGGGGCGAGACCCAGGGTTCCCCCCTGCTGGTCTCGCCCCTGCAGGGAATGGGGGCGAGAGGGGGGTCGGACCCCGCCTCCTCTCGCCCCTGCTTGGAATGGGGGTGAGAGGGGGGTCGGCCCCCGCCTCCTCTCGCCTCTGCAGGGAATGGGGGCAAGAGGGGGGTCGTCCCCCGCCTCCTCTCGCCCCTGCTGGAAATGGGGGCGAGAGGGGGGGTCGGCCCCCGCCTCCTCTCGCCCCCCTTTGTTTGGAAGGGCGGGTGGGAGGCTCCTGCCTCCACCGCTTGACTCCTCTCTTCCTGTCCTGGAACATACTGAGAATTAATGTTACAAAATATCTCTTGCCTCTAGGACATACTCGGCGAATACAGGGTTGTACAGGATCCACCAAAGATAACCTTTGGACCATCCTTGATTGGGGTGAACTTTTGTAGAAGGCTTCTTTTTCCGGTCATGTGCTGCGAACATCCACTGTCCAAATACCATATAGGCGTGATGTTGGCCTTTGGACATACATGCAATCAACAATCAATTGCCCTTAGGAACCCAAAAGGATTTGTGTCCTTGTCTTCTTGTTAGACGACTTTCACTTGGATTGTTAACATTGCGAGTGGTCGGCCTTGCATTATTAACTGGTGGAATTCTAGCATTCTTTGGATTAAACCAGCAATCTATGACGAAGTGACCAACTTTGCCACAACACCAACAGTCAAACCTGTTGTACCTTCTCTTACCCTCCTGCTTGACTTTTTGAATGGGGGGTCTAGCAGGGGCTACCGACTTAGAGGTAGAAGCCTCGTGATTGCAGCAAACACAGGGCTCCTTCTCTTGTGGTTTTGTCACAACAGTCTTGACTTTTGGTGCTCTCTTAGCAGACGGTCCATGCACAAATAAACCATAGTCCTTGAGGACTATCTCTTCGTAAGGTGCTTTGAAAATAGTCGTTCCGATGTTTCGAGGATGGCTCCATCCTTGGTTACCTTTACTTGACTCAACATGAGTTGGTCTCGTAAAGTGACCATACATCGTTTCAATGTCATATGTGTTAGTGGGAAACACTACCTTCTTGAAAGAAGGTTGACTCTGATCAGCCTTGCCCTTACCTTTAATGACTCTTTTCTTCGCTGCCTCACTTTTCTTTGTCTGATGACCGATACCACTACCCTTTGCAGGAGCAGAAAAGCCATCAATGAGAGGTAGGATGGTCTTTGGTTTAGAGAAGCTTGATACTAGCTTTCTCTCAACCGCTAGCTTTCCTTCCAGCTCAGTTGTGATTTTCTCCTTCTGCTTTAATGCTTCACCAGAGCTTACCAATTCGTCGTTCAAGGATTGGACTTCATCTATGAAAGGAATTAATGTTTCAATTTCTTCCTTCAGATTTGATTCCAGAATCTTGAAAGCCGCAATCTCCTTGGCTTTATATTTAACTGCACTACGACATTTTTTAAATAACTTTAGCAAGGCTTGGTGCTGAACCATTAATTCAGATTCTTCTGCAGAGGTATAGCCTTCATTCGCATTGGAGTCCGTCTCAGACTCAGAAAGAGGAGTATGAGAATTTACCTTCCCCTCATAAGGGGTGTCATAGTTGTCCTCGTCAGTCTGAGCCATTTGGCCAAAGTAGGCATCTACATCTGAGCTTGACTCTTCTGAGTCGCTGTCGCTTAGAGTCTTTGACTTCTTTGCGATGAAGCTCTTCTCGGGTTTCTTCTTACCCTTGAGGGATCGCTTTTCTTCTTTCATTGATCCTTCTTTCTTCTTATATGGGCACTCCGCAATTACATGTCCTGGCTTATTGCAACAATAACAAATAATGTCAGAGGAATTTTGTTTATTCGGTTTAGAATGATACCTCTCATTGTTGTAGCTTTTCTTGTGATGATCATCATCACGCCTTGATCTTCTGTGATCGGAGGAGTAAGACTGGTTCTTTCTTTGTCTTCTTTTATTAAGCAACCTTTTGAATTGCTTGGAGAGAAGAGAAAATTCTCCATCAGACATATCTGAGCTTGAGGGGCAAGCTTCAGATCCTTCATCTTCATCTAATGGTGGTCTCCTTATAGGTGACACTGCCTTGCTTTTCCTCGAGCTCTCGGCCTTGAGAGCAACATACTTCTCTCTTCCTGAAGTCCCGCTCCCTCTTCCTCAGCTCTTCTGATGCTTAGCTTAAGCTCATGTGATAAGAGCTTTCTGAACAGTATCTGTGGCTCCATGGTAGCCAGCTTCCCGAATTCCCTGATTGATATACCCTTGGTATCCCATTCTTTCATCAGGGATCTCAAGAACTTATCATTCAGTTCACCAACAGTGAATTCTCGGTCATAATTTCTTAGACCGTTTACGATCTTAAAGAACTTTTCATAGGTGTCAGAAATGGAGTCTCTTGGATCTTGCTTGAATGCTTCACATTCTTGGTTTAGCAATGATCGTCGATCATCCCTCACTTCTTATGTACTTTCCATTAGGATTATTAGAGAATCCCACATCTCCTTGGCAGACTTGCAGTGTATAAGGTTTTGTAGCATTGATGTTCTTTGCCTTCTTATCCAATGCGACGAGAGCAATCTCATCTTTTGTGAGCTCTAGCATCTTCTTGGCAATTTGAATATTTGAATTTATTGAAGATGGTTTCATTAGAACATGGGGACCTTCCTCAACGATCTGAAATATTCTTGGATCTGCAGCTTCCATATAGAATCTCACTCTTTCTTTCCACATTGGAAAGTTCTCCTTGGTGCGGACGGGAAGCTTCACAAAGGAATCCTTGGTTCTTTCCATTTCAGACATATTGTCTCTTGCAACTAAATTTAGAGAACTTGTTCAAGGTGTTAACCTTTAGCGAACAACCTATCTCTGATACCAATTGAAAGTATCTAGTCGCAATCTAAATCACCTAGAGGGGGTGAATAGGTGGATTCTATGGCTTTACGCGGAATTAAAAATTATAAGAACAAAAGCACACAGAAACACAAACGCAGCACACACAAGGATTGTATAGAGGTTCCCCGATGTGGGTAGTCCTCTTTCCCGCCTCGCCTATCTAGCACTCTGTGGCTAGATTCGGCTACTTCACCAATCTCAGATTAAACGTAATCTTACAACTCGGAGTTCACAACTCCTACAAGCTCGGAGACCACGTCCCGTACAAACTCGGAGAACAAACTCTCCTACAAACTCGATCCTCTAAACTGGGATCTACAAGAACTCGGAAGATGAAACTTCCTACAAGGATATGTAAAAGATGTTACAAAAAAAACTTTGAATTTAAAATCCAATCTCTAAGAATCTCCACGAGATTTTGCTTCTTCAGATCTGAGATAATAAGTCTTCTTCCTCCTTGAAAAGTGAAATCCTGAACTTGAATGAGGGAGAAGAAAACTCTTTCTCTTGAAAGCTTTGATATGAACACTTATCTACCCAACAAGCTCTAGAAGAAAGTTGAAACAATCCAAGCACAGGGATCTTGTTGAATTGATACCTGCTGAAGAATCGAGCACAAAGCTTGTCGACGGCAGAAGATCGTTTTTTGCCTGAACGAGAAGAATGCCGACGGAACTTTCGATGACTTTATTTTGATTTGGCACGATTAGGGTTTGGGGAAAAACATCTCTTAAGTATTTATAGACTTCTCTCCAACGGCTATAAACAATACTTAAGGAGAAGGAACCATGTGCATGAAACCCTTAAATCGACAGACAGAAGACAAAAACTCAAATGAAAAACTTGATTACCTACCATAGTAGGTGTAGGAGGTCTACTAAAAAGCTTTTGGATTCGCTAATGCCTCCGACGAGTTTCGAAACATCGTTCTTTGCCTGGAAGAAGCAGGGCTGTCGTTCATTCTAGAACATCCATGTCGAGTCCTTGAAAGAGATGTTCTCGAATTTTTCATAAATGTCAAGGTTAGACGCAGCGGGGGAGGTGATCAAATCAAAGATTAAAAACAGAGTGATCAAGATGAAGCCATCGAGATTTACAAAACTCCCGAAATTGCCAGTCTTCGAAGAATATGACTGTCTATTTGAGGATGATCATCAAAGAGCCTTACTGTTCTATGGTATGCCAAGAGGAACAACTTCCATAAGGAGAAAGCATATGAATGGAGAAGGGAAGCTCATTTCAGATATCTTGGGCAAGGTATTATTAAGCAAGGAAGGTTCACACGACTACCTATCTAATGATATGTTCAAGTTAGTAGCAGCTGTAATCTGCAGGAAAAGAGTGGATTGGGGTCTCGTCCTATTTGAAAAGATCAAGGTAAGTCTGATGGTCCCCAACTTTGGGAGAATCATAAGTCTCTATCTCAATCAATTGGATGGATACCTGTTCGATATGAGGAATGCTTGCCCTATTCACCACCTCAAGAAAATAGACTCTTCCATCATGGACAGATGGGAAAAAGTGATTATTAGGACGGGCTTGAAGAGATTGGTTGAGGATGAAGTAGCGGATGAAGAGGAAAGGCAGGAACCCTCTCCAGATATGGTACCTTCTCCTCAAGCAATCCTACCACTTCAGACAGAGGAATCTCCAATGCCAGACCCAGTAGTTCCATCATTTGAAGGGGAGATCTCCAAGTCCCCAGAAGTGTCAATTCAGCAAGAACCACCTCCAGCCATATCAGCTCCACCAAGCATGCAGAGTCACTTTGATACTTGTGTATCAAGTATTGAGAAGAGCCTTAATCTAATCCCTGGACACTATGCAGAGAAGATACTTGCAATTCTTGCCAAGGAGACAGAAAGGTTGGCTGATGTTGATGATGATGATGAGGTTGATGTTTCAGTCTACCAGATTAGTGATGATGAAGATGATGATGCAGATATTGATGATGACAATGATGGTGCTCCATATGCAGAAGGTATTCAAACATTCTCTCTGCCAGAAACCTTAGCTCCCGAAAAGGAAGAAGTTGTCCAAGACAAGATCACCCCTGCAGGTTCTGGGGGGGACTGAAAAAGATAATAGGGAGAAGGCAGTTGAACAAGATGAGGAGATGCCTTCAGTTCAGGAAAGAGAGGATGTGCACTCTGCACCCCCTGCTTTAGATTCCCAAGTAAGAGATGGTCTGCCTGACCTAGGTGGAGTTCCATCCAATGAAATCATGTTCAATGATGAAAGGTTTGGAACCCCCTCTCCTCAGAGTGTGCATGCTCCTGTGTCATCTACGTCCAATAGTGAGTTGCTCCAGACCATTGAAGCACTGCTCAAGTCCCAAGCTGAACAATTTGATTTCTCCATGAAGCAAGTTTTTCTAAAAGTGAAAGAAGTTGAGTCAGACATGAATAATGGTCTTGCTGAGGTTAAGCATACTATGTATAAAATGAAAAGTGATTTAGTTAATTACTTCTCTAATGGTATTCAAGTCGTGAGCTACACCAATGAAGGGCTGAAGCATGTTTATGACAAATCAAATCATCTTCTGGTGGGCCAAAGAAATATTTATGAGCAAAGTGACAGTATTCGAGATGATATAATTGCAGACCTGACAAATTTCAAGAATGAAGTGCTCCAAACCGTATCTGAAGAAGTCAAAAAGGGGGAGGAGAAAATTCAATGTCAACTATATGATCTTAGTAGAGAGATAGAAAGCAAGTTCACAAAAGCAAATGTTGAACGTCGTCAAGGCTTGAACTGGCTTTATGCAACCTTCATAGGAGTTCCTCAGCAATTTCCTGCAGAGCAGTTTCCATCTTCTGAGCAGCTCCAGCCCACTGAGGGTGTATATGACGAATTCCCTATCATCCCTCCTTCTCAATATAATCAAGTATGGTCTGATGTTGAAGAGGTTGCTGAGCCATCAGAGCCTGCCCCTAAGAAGAGAAAATTTGATGAAGGAGCATCTTCAAGCAAAGCTGACATATCTACAAGAAGAAATCCCAGCATAGTAATCAGAGAGCCAGCAGATGTAAGAAGAGTTGGTCAAGAAGTTTGGAGTCCAACTTCTAAGGCTACCATCTTGGACAATTACAATCTTTTGGAAATTGGAAACATCAATCCTCGGGATTATTATAGTCAAGTTGAATACACCATGTATAAAGCTGCCAAGGTAAAGAGAAAAATCCACTTCAAAATTAATGGTCACTACAATCCAACTGCACCTCCTCCACCACCAAGATACTATCCAAAACCAAGGGAGTACTTTGCCAGGTAGTCACAGAAGTACAAGAAAGAAAAGGCCAAAATGCCTTAGTTGTGTGCTGTGAATCCTTTGAAATATGAAAAACATTGATATACATATATTTTGATGTTTTGATATTTCAGTTCATTTTATTTGTCACTTTATGTCTCATTGTGCTTACTTTTATAATTATTTTCTGTGCAATTCACCTTAGTAGATAGGGTTCTGACTTCTTTAAATAGGGGGAGATTGTTGGGTATTGTAGTCACAATAACCTTGATTTGAAGAAGTGTCCCTTGAACTAAGATGATGTGATATTGTATTTGATATAGTCTCTTAGTTGTGTGTTTGCAGGACTCTAATTGCTAAGTACAAACCAATGTCAGGTTTCAGTGAGTCATAAACACAGGCCTATGCAATGTAATCCCTCATTGTATAGACCAAAGTGTTGACTCAGGTGAAATATCTCTATTGGGATGTACTTCACATTCAAGCACTAAGGAAAAGTTAGGAGCCAATGGTTGCTAGAATCAGGGTTGGAAGAAAATTAGTCCAAGTGTTTTTCGTCAAGTGACTTCGATGAGTCCATGTAAATTCGTCGAATCATCTCGTGAAAGACCTAGCTATTCGCTGAAATTACTCGAATAGAATCAGAAATTTCGGCCAAGTACTTTCGTCGAATAATATTTATTTTCGTCGAGAAAAATTAGTTAATCGACGAATTCAGAGATTTATGAAGATTTCTTCTTCCCGTCTCACCGAATTCCTTTATGAGTTTTCGGCGAGTAATACACTGCTCTCTCGACGAATAAGTGACTTTCGACGAATGTTGACAGAGCGCATTTTTGTCTTCTGTCTGTCAATTTAAGGGTTTCGTCCACGTGGTTCCTTCCCCTTAAGTATTGCTTATAGCTGTTGGAGAGAAGTCTATAAATACTTAAGAGATGTTTTTCCCCAAACCCTAATCGTGACAAATCAAAATAAAGTCATCGAAAGTTCCGTCGGCATTATTCTCGTTCACGCAAAAGACGACCTTCCTCCATTAACAAGCTTTGTGCTCGATTCTTCAGCAAGTCTCTATTCAACAAGATCCATGTGCTTGGATTGCTTCAACTCTCTTCTAAATCTTGTTGGGTAGATAAGTGTTCAGATCAAAGCTTTCAAGAGAAAGAGTTTTCTTCTCCCTCATTCAAGTTCAGGATTTCACTTTTCAAGGAGGAAGAAGACTTATCATCTCAGATCTGAAGAAGCAGAATCTCGTGGAGATTCTTAGAGATTGGATTTTAAATTCAAAGTTTTTTTTTGTAACATCTTGTACATATCCTTGTAGGAAGTTTCGTCTTCCGAGTTCTTGTAGATCCCAGTTTAGAGGATCAAGTTTATATGAGAGTTTATTCTCCGAGTTTGTAGGGGATGTGGTCTCCGAGCTTGTTGGAGTTGTGAACTCTGAGTTGTAAGATTATGTTTAATCTGAGATTGGTTAAGTAGCCGAATCTAGCCACAGAGTGCTAGATAGGCGAGGCGGGAAAGAGGACTACCCACATCGTGGAACCTCTATAAAATCCTTGTGTTGTGTTGCGTTTTTGTTTCTGTGTGCTTTTGTTCTTATAATTTTTAATTCTGCGTAAAGCCATAGAATCCACATATTCACCCCCTCTAGGTGATTTAGCTTGCGACTAGATACTTTCAGATATCATGAATGCTATGTAATCCATTTTCATGATAAGTTCTTTTTTATGGTTATGTATCTTAGCATTGGTGTATGTTCTGCCTTCTTCAAATAGGAGGAGATTGTTGGGAATATTGCCCTAAATGTTCCCTTGATTTGAAGAGGCATCACTCACAATGCTAAGTACATATTGTATTTGATAAATCCTATTTTGCATCATGACTATGCAGGGTTAAGTTATTCTAAGCATTGGGATAATGTTAGTGGTTTACTGTCAAAACCGCTGAGACGTGCTCACTGTCTCAGCTGAACCGCTGAGACGAGGCTAGGAACCGCTGAGACGAGGCCAGGAGTCACTGAGAAGGGGTCTGCCTATGCTGAGCTGCAGTTAGACAAAATCCGCTGAGAAGACCATCTATCTCAGCGGATCCGATGAGACAAAGACAGCTCAACCGCTGAGACTGAAGACTGTCTCAGCCCAACCGCTGAGACAGATTCAAATCTGAAAGACGATACTGACGGGATTTGCTTTTGACGCAAACAGCTGTGAAGCAAGAAAAAGTATTATATCCTTCTCCATACTGTGTCAGGACCCGCCTCAGAGCCGTTGAAGATACAAGAGGTATAAAAGAACAACTTAGGGCATTTCAGAAAGTGTTGGTGTGCTAAGTGCTGAAAAGAGGTGAAAGCTTTCCACTGTTCCATTGACGGCTTCCACAAGCTCTCTCCTTTTGCTTCCTGAACCTGCAAGAAGATACAAGGAGAGAAGATAGCTCTTCTATCCAGAAGAGCAAGGTGATCTTTCCTCATCTACTGAAGAGGAGGATCAGATAGGAGCAAGGTCTGAAGATTTACCATTCAGCCCTGCTTCAAGGCAGCACCATCAGTGCATCTACAACAGAAGATATTAAGCTAAAGGAAACATCATTGATGTCATCTGTTGTAAGAAAATATTATAACCCCTTTAAGAACACTTGTGTTCTGAGATTGTAGGACATTCTGCCTGAGGTGTAGGGCTGGTAAGCCTGAGTTGTAAGGCTATTAAGCCTGAGTGGTTGTAGGGTTGTTGAGCCTGAGAAGTAGAGCTGAAAGCTTGAGTGTAGGAACTCTCTGCAGATCTGAGGTAGGGTCTCTTGATAGGCCCGAGGTAGAAATCAAGGGGATTTCTGAGCTATAGGAGTGAGAGCACTCTGAGTTGGTAGGGCTGGTTGGCCTGAGGTAGGGTTTGGAGCAAACCTGAGAGATCTTGAGGGATCTGTGTTGTAAGCTCTTAGAGCTGAGATTGGATGTGTTTGCCTTGACTAACACACTGTTAGAAAGGTGTAGAGGGAAAATGGACTATCCATAGACACGCTGTCTTGGGGAACCACTATAGATAGTTGTGCGCTTTCTGTGTTGTGTTTTTGTTTTCGTAATTATCTCTAACAACTGCTAGCAATAAAAAGGAAAATCAAAGAGACCTATTCACCCCCCCCCCCCCCCGCCCCCCCTCTAAGTGAATTAGACTACAACCCTATAAACTATCACTACCTTTTTTCGAGAAGACGCGGGAACTTGGATAGGGAAATGATGCTCTGGGAGTCCCGCAGGACACACATGCTCGAGACCTCCGTCCTACCTTTTTTCAAGAAGACGAAGGAACCTGGATAGAGAAATGACACTCGGGGGGGTCCCGCAGGACTCACACACTTGAGGCCTCCATCCTATCATTTGTTGAGAAGACGAAGAAACCTGGCTAGGGAAATGACACTAGGGGGCCCGCAGAACGCATACGCTTGAGGCCTCAATCCTACCTTTTTCCAAGAAGAAGGAACCTGGATAGGGAAATGACATTCGGGGGTCTCGCAGGATGCACATGCTCGAGGCCTCCATCCTACCCTTTGCTGAGAAGAGGAAGGAATCTGGTTAAGGAAATGACATCCGGGGGGGTCCCGCAGGACGCACACACTCGAGGCCTCCATTCTATCTCTTGCCTTTTCCATTCCTGGAGGACCTTCACCCTGTCACTCAGTATTCAAAGAAAGTTAACCCCACCAATTTTCATGAATAACAGAAAAAACGCTAAGCTTAAACTTAAGAAGTTGTTTTGATCCTGTTTGGAGCTTCCAACTCTTCTATGGTAGGTGGCACCTTTTCTCACAAAGGATCTTTCATTGAGGAAAATCAACCTTCTCTTCGTCGGGCTGGGAGGTCGGCTCAAGACTCTCTCTTGATAACATCTCCATTCAGATGAGAAGTGCTCTCAGGTGTTCGTCGATCAACATGCAAGGGGGGAGCTAATCTCGACCGTCAGTGTAAGACTTTGGAGGAAGCATTATAAACCCGACATACCGTCCCATCATCCGCTATGAGTTTACGAGATTCAAGTCATACGCTCGTTTCCCAGTCCGATCGTGGAGATCAATTTTGCCTACTTATGCACGCTTGATGTACTCTTATGAAAAGAGGTCACAAATTCTCATGTTTTAGGGTTCGAGTAAAAAGTTTTTCATATATATAAGTATGTACAAAAACCAATGTACCCTTCCCTTTATGGGTAGAACCTTTTTAGGTCATCACCGCTCCATGTGTTTCTGAGTAGTTCTCCCTCGTGATTTTGTAGGCGGTACCATCCTATCTCGAGTGGCTCTTGTACGGTCAATGACCCTTCCCAATTTGGTTTGAGCTTCCCGATGGCGGTCGATCTTCCTGCCGCATCAACCTTTTTCAAGACGAGGTCCCCTGCCTGGAACTTCTTGGTGCGAACATGCTTGTCGTAGTACTTTGCCATCCCCTCTTGATCTCTTCTTGCCTGGCTGACGCAAGGTCTCGAAGCTCTTCGATGTAGTCGAGGGATAATCTTTGAGCTTCTTCATTTTCAAGACGCCACCCTTCATCTCCGTATTCTTCCGCGACGACTCTCGGGCTTCTAACTTCGAACTCCACTGGGATGAGAGCTTCGAACTCCACTGGGATGAGAGCTTCAGACCCGTGGGAGAACTTAAATGGTGTATCCCTAGTGGTCGAGTTAAGAGTGGTTCTCAAAGCCCATATGACCGAATGGAGCTGCTCTGCCCAGTTCCCCTTTATATTCTTGAAATTTTTCTTCAAGAGGTTGATGACTAGCTTGTTAGCGGCCTCCACTTACCCATTGCTTGGAGGAGGATGCACGGAAGCGAACTAAAGATCTATCCCCAGTTGTTTGCAGAAATTGGCTAGCTCTAATCTGGCAAACTGCAGCCCATTGTCCGCGACTATCGCAAGGTGTATCCCAAACTTGCAAGCAATCTCTCACCAGATGATGTTCTTCGCGATTTGAGATGTGGTTTAGCTAGAGCCTTAGCCTCAATTCACATTGAGTAGTAGTTGATCTTCACGAGAACGGACTTCCTTTGTCCATTAGTTTGGGAGAAATGACCGAATAAATCCATTCCCCAAATGGAGAACGACCAGGGGTTGTTATCGAACGAAGCTGCTGGGCCGTCTACAACTGAAGAGGAGCGAAGAGTTGACACTTTTGACACTTCTTCTAGAAAGCTTCGGCATCCTTGCGGATCGTCGGCCAAAAATAGCTTTGCCTCAAGATTCTTTGCTCTAAAGTGTGAGTCTCTGAATGACTTCCACACTCCCCGGAATGGATCTCTTCCAACACTCAAGGTACTTCAATTTCTAATGCACATCTAGCCAAGGGGCCCGAGATGGTCTTGCGATATAACTCTCCTCCATTCAGTAGATAGTTAGCCGCCTTGAATCAGAACGTTCTCCTTTCTTCAACCTCAGCTTGAAGCTGGCCAGTAGCTAGGAATGCCACGAACGGATCCATCCAAGAAGCTCGTTGCCCGATCTCCATCATCTCCCCCTCTTCGATGGACGGTCGCAATAACTTAGTGACCGTACCTCAAATTCTCGGGCCATACTTCGGTAAAAGATCTATTTTCGAGTTCTCTTCTCTAAGCATATGCTGGACGAAAAAAGATTGGAATCCTCCTATCAACCCTTTCACTTTCACCATATATCTCTGCAGGATGGAGTCTCGCACTTCATACTCTCCGTAGATATGAGATGCGACCACCATAGAATCTGTGAAGGCTATGATGTCCTGGATCCCCAACTTCTTGGCCAGGCGCAATCCTTCCACTATAGCTTCGTACTCAGCTTGATTAATTGTGACAGGGAAGAGGATCTCAACTGCTTGCTCGATTCTAGTTCCATGTGGGCTTACCAATACTATGCCCACTCACACAGAGTTTTTCCCAAAGCTCTGCCCACAAACATCTTATAGGAAACTGAGCCCGACGAACCTTCGCTTTCATTCGCTTCCACTGAGAAGTCAGCAAGAAAGTCTGTCACTATCTGTGCTTTGATTGCCACCTTTGGTGATAAAGAGATATCAAACTCACTAAGCTCCACCGACCACTTTGTCAATCGTCCAGAGTGATCCACTCCATTCATAATGCTTCGAAGAGGATGATCTGTTACCATGTGGATGGAGTGTGCTTGCAAATAGGGTTAGAGCTTCCGTGCCGACACCACCAAGGCGAAAGCCAGCTTCTCCAGGATGGGATATCACATCTCTGCCTTCCGGAGCACCCTGCTCACATAGTAGATGGGGAGTTGCCCCTTCCACTCTTCTCTAACTAAGACTGAGCTCACTGCCTCTGCCCCCACTCCTAGATAAATGAGCAGGTCTTCACTTCTTTCGAGCCCAGGAGTAAAGATGCTTCCGTCAGCTGCAACTTGAGATTCTCGAAGACCTTCTCACACTCCTCCGTTCATATGAACTATTGACTTCTTCAGAGAGTTTTGAAGAATGGGGAGCATCTCTCTTCGACCCTTGACAGGAAGTGACTGAGGCCCACCAACCTTCCTGTTAGCCTCTAGAATTCCTTACTGCTCTTTGGGGATGCCATCTCCAGATTGCTTTGACCTTGTCAGGACTGGGCTCCACCCCCTTTGGGGTGAGAAGATGACCCCAAGAACTTTCCTCTCCCCGCCCCAAATACAACTTCGCTGGATTGAGACCCATCTTGAATTTTTGAAGTGTTGCAAAGGTCTCCACCAGATCGTCAACATGCCCCTGGATGCTCTTGCTCTTGATCAAGAGGTCGTCTACATACACCTCTTGATGCAGGCCACCGGAATGAGGCGATCTCACGCGACTACGAACAACATCTACCAGACGCTCCGCTCTACCAAACACAACTTCAAACGCAGCCCACGACTAAATTTATTAATTAATTATCATACGCGTACGGCTAGCAACTCCGTGACAAGATCGAACCGTCGGCGATAAGCCGGGATCCGTCAAGCCAAAGGGACGAATGTTCGCGTCCGGACGAGCGACTGTGTTGTACCAAAGAAGATCCTCCGAAAAGCACGAATTCGAAAAATAGGAGGATCTTTCCCAACAAGAGCAAAAGAGGATCGCCACTCCTCGTCGAATAACTTATACACCCTAGGGCGTTCCACTAACCAAATGAAAATATTACGAGCAAAGTAGCGGCGAGAAAATCCGTCACAGAACTATACCACCACAAATAACTAGAGAGGAATCGCACAAGAAGTAGAAAGCGTTACCCTCCCGGAATAGTAGATCCGGGTTGTAGGAATCCTAGGTCGCCCACGGTGGGGGGTCGCCGGAGGAGAGCCCAAGATGTAGAGCACCGTCGCCTTCAAATCCGGTCGCCACGAGCAAGATCAAAAATATCCGGGGCTGTTTCGTGGAGGTTGGCTTTTGGTGGTGGCTGTAGGAGAAGTGAGGGGGGGGGGGGCCAAGAGAGGGCTAGGAGGAGGGAGGTGGTCGGCCTAGGGCTGGCCGAACTCCAAGGATGAAGGGATGGTGGTGGTGGTCGGCCTTGAGGGGGGAGAGCAAGGGAGAAGGAGGGCTGCCTTGGAGCTGGACGAACTGGGAGAGGAGATGGAAGGCCTTGGGCGGCTGTTTAGAGAGGTGGATGTCGGCTTGGAGGAGGGGCGGCCAAGAGGGGTGCTGGATCGACCTTGGTGCTGGCCAGAGCTTTGAGGGAGGAGAGGGAGGAAGAGGGCCAACGGCCAAGGGGAAGAGGAAGCAGGAGTAGGGGGTGGTCGGCCAATGTTGGGGCCGAGCTTCTCAAGAGGGGGGGAAGGGGCGGCTGAGAGAGAGGAGGAGGAGAGACGGAAATGGGGAAGGCGAAGTCCGATCAGAAAAGGGGGGAGAGGGAGTCGGCTGTAGGAGAAATTAGGGTAGCTTTTTTTTTTCTTTGTCTAAAATCTCATCAATCCTCAAAATAAGAGAGGCCATATATATAGGCCTTACAAAAAGGGGGGAAGAGGGCTATATGCAGCCCAAAATAAAAGCTAGAGCAAGAAAAGAAAATATTGTTCCAATAACATTACAAAACATAATTAAAATTAATTAATAGTTATAATAAAGTTATGATAATTATTAATTGCAGGTCTTGCGTCGCGGGACGAAGTAGTAGCGGCGATGGCGCTCGACGCGGTTGGAGTGGCGCCGTTATCCGCCATCATCATGAACCACGACTGATCCAACTTGAACCATGCCGACTCGAACATAGAACATCAAGCCGGCTCCAATACTCTCGCGGCATCTTCCGTCATAGTCTTCGAATTTGCCGCCGCGATCAAAGTGATGCGTCGACGTGGAATCACGAACACGATCACAACCATCCGGCGGGTCCTTGCCTCCATCAATCCTCCCCCACTCAAAAACACTCATCACCGATGAGTGGGAGTGAAGGAACCAGTGTAGCAGAGCAGCAACCTGCAGGAGTACGTCCGGGGGAGCGGGCCGTGAGGGTGGCCCATCCGGCCAGGGTGGCAGGAAACAGTAAGGGGCCCCGCTTGGCCTCAAAGAAGTGTCCACCTGTGTCAACCTGTCATGCAAAAAGTAGTGCCCAAGGGCCTCGATCATAGCATAGGAAAAAGAAGGGGAAAGTGCTAAAACATCAATAGACATCATACCTCCAGAGATCACCATGAACGTGAACGACATGCTACCCAACTCACCTCTCAACCAATAAGAATTTTAGTGGAGGGGAATGAGAAGAAAGCTAAATGTAGTGGCTCTAGAAAAAGTGAAAGAAATCTCGAAACACTAAAAATGGGGTTGGGGCCCCGCTCAGCAAAGATTTTCGAGGGAGTAGCGAAAGTTTCTAGCATTACAAATATTCGACGAACAGTACCGAAACTACTAACATCGCTCTCTAAGTTGCCAAGAGGCAACTGTCCAGGGTAAGGATCCACTAAAACCGAACCGAGCATAAGGCGGGATGCTCCCGTGGGTGCTGTGAAAATAGAGTGAATGGACCCAAGTGGGTCGGCTAGCAATGTAACATCAAGTCTAGGTGAGTGAAGACAACGTGGAACATAAGATGAGTCATCATATAAACTTAATTCTATGATCGTCCTAAGGGGTGGTGGGTCCGTGGGTGGAAAAGGACTCCAACAATTCGTGACTTCGTCCCCTAAATTTATTTCAGATATGCTAGCTCTCCTAACGTGAGTGGTGTCATGATCACAAAGCCTAGGGTGATCATGCATAGGAGAGTCTGCTAACATAGGAAGGATAACCCAACAAAACCACTCAACACGCCCAGCTGGGGTAACGGGCTCCATGCCATACCTCAAGATTGGGGCTGAAGTTTGGGAGCTCCAGGCGGCCTTAAATGGATGGTGGTTCCAAGGGGTAGCTAACACAAATCTAGAGTCCACAAGTGCGGAATGTAGACTCACACAAGTACTACCAATCGATAAAGAAATTGGCCGTATGACCTCCCCACTAAGGGGCACAGAAAACTCAGTAGTCATAATCTCATCGTGTTCATCAACCTCCTGAGTGACCTCGGGATGTCCAACAGAGGGCTCCTTAAGGATAACGGGAACATTCATAGGTTGACTAAGCATGGCAACCTCACTCGCAGGCACTAAATCTGACGTGGGGGCCTCCACAGGGACAATATCAAGGGGAAGGATGGGACTAATAGGATCAGACTCGGGTCTTATGATCAAGCTCTGTGTGTTGGCCTTAGAGTGGCTAACATAATCTAAGGGCTGACTTTGACTAACGGTATCAAAATCCTTATTCGTTGCTAAGCATAGGGGTGTCGACTCAACACGACTACAATTGTCCCCAGATGGGACCGATGGCTTCGTAGGCGGAGTGGACCTAAGAGATATAAGCCGACCTTGATGCATGAAGTCTAAGGTGTCATCGCGATCATCGTATATAATATCATGGCTAGCAAGCCAAGGGTGTCCTAACAACACATGGAAGTCCTTCATAGGAAGGACATCACACCAAATACGCTCAGAATATATTTTAATGGTGAGGGGCACCAAACATCGTTGGGACACCAAAATAATATTCCCATTAGGACACTCAAGGTGGTATGGGCAAGGATGTGGCTCGGTGGTCACCAACATCCTAGACACCGCGTTCTCCGTTATAGCGTTGGTATGACAGACGCTATCAACGACCAACCTGCACAACTTCTCACCGTGCTTAAAGTTTAAACGAAATTGATGTGTCGGATCACGGTTAAATCTTGTCGTCTTTATAGGGCGGGCTGGTGGTAAAGTGATACGTGAAAGGGGCGGGGGATACCCCGGATTCAGCCTACTAGTCATTACTAGTGAAAAATTAGGTGCTGTCCAGCCTAAAAATTACGAGTAATTAATTTTTTTAGCCACCTAAAAATTAACGAAACTGAAATATTTTTTTATTTTAATTCTTAGATCTTGACTAGGAACCTACTGATTTTTTTTTCAGTTGATTCCGACGAATTTTACACTTTTGTTATTTGCACACCAAAATTAAAAATTCAGATTTTGGCAAACTACGGTGCACACCCAAGTGAGGGCGGATGGCCTACGGATTAGAGTAAGGATGGTGTCGAGATAGAACTCAACACAACCTCCCTCTGATACCAAATTGATGCAGGCCACCGGAATGAGGCGATCTCACGCGACTACGAACAACATCTACCAGACGCTCCGCTCTACCAAACACAACTTCAAACGCAGCCCACGACTAAATTTATTAATTAATTATCATACGCGTACGGCTAGCAACTCCGTGACAAGATCGAACCGTCGGCGATAAGCCGGGATCCGTCAAGCCAAAGGGACGAATGTTCGCGTCCGGACGAGCGACTGTGTTGTACCAAAGAAGATCCTCCGAAAAGCACGAATTCGGAAAATAGGAGGATCTTTCCCAACAAGAGCAAAAGAGGATCGCCACTCCTCGTCGAATAACTTATACACCCTAGGGCGTTCCACTAACCAAATGAAAATATTACGAGCAAAGTAGCGGCGAGAAAATCCGTCACAGAACTATACCACCACAAATAACTAGAGAGGAATCGCACAAGAAGTAGAAAGCGTTACCCTCCCGGAATAGTAGATCCGGGTTGTAGGAATCCTAGGTCGCCCACGGTGGGGGGTCGCCGGAGGAGAGCCCAAGATGTAGAGCACCGTCGCCTTCAAATCCGGTCGCCACGAGCAAGATCAAAAATATCCGGGGCTGTTTCGTGGAGGTTGGCTTTTGGTGGTGGCTGTAGGAGAAGTGAGGGGGGGGGGCCAAGAGAGGGCTAGGAGGAGGGAGGTGGTCGGCCTAGGGCTGGCCGAACTCCAAGGATGAAGGGATGGTGGTGGTGGTCGGCCTTGAGGGGGGAGAGCAAGGGAGAAGGAGGGCTGCCTTGGAGCTGGACGAACTGGGAGAGGAGATGGAAGGCCTTGGGCGGCTGTTTAGAGAGGTGGATGTCGGCTTGGAGGAGGGGCGGCCAAGAGGGGTGCTGGATCGACCTTGGTGCTGGCCAGAGCTTTGAGGGAGGAGAGGGAGGAAGAGGGCCAACGGCCAAGGGGAAGAGGAAGCAGGAGTAGGGGGTGGTCGGCCAATGTTGGGGCCGAGCTTCTCAAGAGGGGGGGAAGGGGCGGCTGAGAGAGAGGAGGAGGAGAGACGGAAATGGGGAAGGCGAAGTCCGATCAGAAAAGGGGGGAGAGGGAGTCGGCTGTAGGAGAAATTAGGGTAGCTTTTTTTTTTTCTTTGTCTAAAATCTCATCAATCCTCAAAATAAGAGAGGCCATATATATAGGCCTTACAAAAAGGGGGGAAGAGGGCTATATGCAGCCCAAAATAAAAGCTAGAGCAAGAAAAGAAAATATTGTTCCAATAACATTACAAAACATAATTAAAATTAATTAATAGTTATAATAAAGTTATGATAATTATTAATTGCAGGTCTTGCGTCGCGGGACGAAGTAGTAGCGGCGATGGCGCTCGACGCGGTTGGAGTGGCGCCGTTATCCGCCATCGTCATGAACCACGACTGATCCAACTTGAACCATGCCGACTCGAACATAGAACATCAAGCCGGCTCCAATACTCTCGCGGCATCTTCCGTCATAGTCTTCGAATTTGCCGCCGCGATCAAAGTGATGCGTCGACGTGGAATCACGAACACGATCACAACCATCCGGCGGGTCCTTGCCTCCATCACCTCTAGGTTCCGCCTTTTTTTCTCATTGAAGACGCGATCCATCATCCATTAGTAGGTATCTCCCTCGTTCTTTAACCCGAACGACATCATCTTATAGTTGTAGCAACCATTGTTCATGATGAAAGAGACGCCGGGATGATCTGCGGATGCATTTGAATCTGGTGGTATCTTGAAAAGGCATCAAGGAAGCTCATCACAGAAAAATTGAGGATTGAATCAACCAGTGTGTCGATTCGAGGCAACAGAAGACAATCTTCCGAGCAAACGTTTTTCAACAAAGAAAAGTTTACACACATCCTCCAACCCCCTCCGTCCTTCTTAACCATTACAACATTGGAGACCCAGCCTGGATACTGAATCTCTGATACAAAGTCTGCCTCAAGCAGCTTCCTCACCTCCTCCCGAATGGGCTCAACCAACATAGTGGCGATCACACTCTTCTTTTGTCAGATGGGCTTGACCTCGGGGTCCATGTTGTGGCGATGACATGCTATATCGACATCAATCCCTGACATATCTGCTGCGCTCCAGGCGAAGATGTCAATGTTCTCCTCCAAGCATGACACCATCTTCATCTTTTCCATGGTCTTCATAGCTCCTCCAATCTTCAACATCCCGAGTCTTTCGCCCTCAGTCACCACTTTGACCTCTTCCACTTCTTCTGCAGCTTCCAGCCGAGCCATTCCTTCTATCACCCGGTCCATCTCCTCCGCCTCCTCCATCCAGCTGATAGTGCTTACCTCATCTAGATAGCATTCCCGAGCAGCTCTTGGATTGCTCCTGATCCTCAATTGGACACCCTCTGGTAGTATGTCAAACATTGATGGTACGACTTTGAAGGAGTTGTTGAGATCCTCCCAAAAATAGCGTTGTAGCAGCTCGATGCGTCGACGATGACAAACCTGCACTTGATTGAATTCCCGCCGAGAGTTACCAGTAGCTTCGCTCCTTCTTCCACCTCATTCCTCTCTCCTGAGAAGCCAAAGAGAGGACTGTCTAAGGCTATCATCGTGACTGCTTCTACCTCCAGCCCATCGAACGTCTTCTTGAAGATAACGTTTACCAAACTCTCGTTGCCCACCAGGATCCGATCGACGGTGAAGTCTTCAATTGCTGCTTGGATGACTAGGGCGTCATGGAAGGGGTTATCATTCCCTAGCATGTCTTCCTCCAAGAAAGTGATCTCTTCTAACAGGGGAGGGGCTTGGGAGGTCAAAGCGACGCTCATACGATAGATGGTATGAAGACTTCCCTTGCGAGAAGCTCCTAGCCCAGCTCCTTCGTGGAAGACTCCTACTCCACCACATCCTCCCTGGCCTACTCCTTCGCGACCTCCTTGGTCGATCCTATCTTCATTCCTCCTTCGAACTGGCGCTTGAAACACCCCTGGCTCGATAGGAGTCACTTGCCTCTGTACTTCCCCTCCTTCTGCTCCTTCTCCGGCTCTTCGCCTAGCCTCCAGAAAGTCTGGATAAGCCATGGTGTCGTGACCTTCCACTTTATGCACCTCAGAGTAAAGAGGAATCTCCTCTGACTTGTTCCTCCTTTGCTCATTCCTTCGACGACGCCTATTTCCTTGCCTAGCAATTGCCATCGCTTCTCTGCGTCCTCCTCCCAGAAACCTTCCTGGCTAGTTATAGTTGTTCCTCCTCTCCGGGGAGAGCCTTATTTCGGGAACGCCTGCTGGGGTCTTCCTGCCAGCCTCCACGACACAATGTTCACTAGAACCTGAAACCTCCTTTCCTCTCCTCGATTCTACGGAGCCATAAATGTTGAAATGTTGAAGTGAAGTGGAAGGTGACCGGCGGTCTGAATTTTGGTGACCGCAGAGACCGCGCGGTCTCTGTGTTGGTGCGCTGCCGGTCTGGTTCTGGCGGTCTGCTGGTTGGCCTGTTTGTTCTAGCTTGTTCCGGTCTCTTTCCGGTCTGCTCTGCTTGGTCGGTCTTGCTCCTTTGTAAGAAGACTGGGCGGTCTATTTTGTGTCACCGCTGCGACCGGGCGGCTTATGCTGGGCGATCTGGCGACTTGTCTGAAGTCGGCCAGATGTTCTTGGTTTGATCCTGGTGATCTAAGGAAGGAGTGTTCTTGTGTCCACGCGGCTTGTGCGCGGTCTTGTGTTCACGCGGCTTGTGCACGGTCTGCTGCTGATCTGCGGTCTTGGACGGGATGTTGTCCTAGTAGTGTGATCGCGCGGTCTATTCTGTGAGACCGCTGGCGATCTGGCGGGTGGTGACTGTATCTCTTTTGTGGCGGTGACGACATCCGTCTTGTCGCCTATAAATAGGGGTGCATGGCCCGTCATTCATAACGAGAATTGTAAGAACTAGAGCCTGGGTTATTTCGTGCGGTCTCAACTTTGAGGTCGGGCGGTCTCGGAAGCGAGTTGACTATTTGTTGTGTTCGCAGGTTTGCAGTCAGCAGGTTGCAGTCTCCTTCCTTGGTGATTTCCCAGCGGCTTGAATAAACAGTTTGGTAGCAGCTTGTCTGCGAACTGGTTTATGATTGTTCTTGTGCTGTTCGCAACGAGCTCAGCGTTCAGGCGACCTTCAGCGGTTAGGCGATCTGAGTTGCGGTCTGGCGACAGCTTCTGTTCTTTGTTCAATAAGCTCCAGTTCGTGCGGTCTGAGGTGGCGTCTTGCAGTGCGGTCTGAGGTGGCGGTCAAAAGTCAGCTTGGCTGTTTTCTGTTCGTGCGGTCTCAGGTCAAGCCGGGCGATCTCTGGAGTTCAGCGGTCTGTGCGGTCTCTGCTTGTCAAGCCGCCAATTTGGTTTTTTTGGTGTGTTTTTTTCTTCTCTCCTCCGTGATTCTTATGAATCATGTCTCGCCATGTATACCTCGCACTGTAATCAAGTATTGTGATTCAATACAGCTTTGTGTTGCCGTGTGGCATATTGTGGTTGTTTGGCTATAACTCAGTTGACGCAACTCCTGCTTACTCCTAAACGATTCAAATCAAAAAATTTAACATGGTATCAGAGGGAGGTTCTTGGAGTGGATAAGCAGTGTTCAACTTGAGTTGCCATCGTCTTTGTGAAGAAGAGACCACATAGGTTTGCCATGGAAGCTGGATACGCAAGAGGGCTTAGTTGAACTCCTCACATCGACTAACTACAAGAAATGTGAAAGTGCACAGTTAACCTCACTAGAATTCTCTAGAGGGGGGTGAATAGAGATTTAAAAGTGCTTTGTACAAAGTTACCAAATATATATATATGTAATAATCTCAGAGTTAAGCTTCCCACACACACTAACAAGAATTAAGTAAATAAAGAAAGAAATAGCAAAATGAAAATCACAGCACAACACAAAGAAATATAGTGGTTCCCCAAACTTTGGGTAGTTCACTCTTCTACCCCCTTGGTAGGAATTCACTATCTTGTACTGAGTCTTTTGATAAGGAGACTCTTAGAACCAGCCTGAGTTTTTTTGATAAGGAGACTCTTAGAACCAGTACAACTGAATTTTTTGAAGAGAGATTCTAAAAACTCTTTTACACAGTTTAAAAATGAAATGAAGATAAGGAGAAGAAGTAGAAGAAGTAATTTAAACAAGAAAGAATCTTCTTCCTAGCAAGAAGATTAGAAGCACAAGAAATAGTGAATGAAATCTCTCTTCTATAGTGAGAAGGAGATTGTAGGTCTTTTTCTCTTTCAATGAGAACTATCAGAGATTGCAGCAGTATGGCTTCAGAAGGAGAAGAAGAAGAAGGCTTGTTGTTGACTTCAACACATTATCACTTTTCTCAATTTTTCTCTCTTTTCTCTTGGGAGCTTTTCCTCTATTTCAAATGGATGGAGTGGATCACTGCTTCTTCATTTCTACCGACTTCCCTCTTATTTATAGCACTGTTTATTCAAAGAATACTATAGGAAAATAATCAATTAGCAGTCAGAGAAATAGTAAGAGAGAAAAGATTCCATAATCAATATTTCTATAGAAGGAAAGAGATTATTCTGATTTCAAATAATATCCATAATACACTTAATCAATTTAGCCAAGAATCAATTAGAAGGAAAGACTGATTCAGAACGGCTATAAAAGAATAATATAATTCCATAAGAATCAGATCTACAGAAAGAAGGAAAGAGATCTGGCGTGTTTTGAATCTGACATAGAAATCGACGTGCGTCGATTATTATTCGACGGAAGCATCGATTTCAGACTGGCTGGACATCGAGAGAATAAAATGGAAGGTGCGTCGATTAAGATACGTCGACTTCACTAGATGCGTCGACTAGAAGTCAGAGTTACGTCGACATAGATTACGTCGAATTCTGTTTAGAGTTACTTCGACTCTTTCTGAGAGGAACGTCGACTATACTTCGACGTTGCGTCGAATACTATTCGACGCATATTTACTTAGACTAACTTTTCATTCTTAAAATCTACTCATTTAGGAGTTAAGATAAATCACTTCCCTAACAATCTCCCCCTATTTGTCTTAACCCTTTTCAGAGAGTAATTGTACCAGCCACAGCAAGGCATTTATATAGAAAAGAAATGTTTTAAGTAATCAGAAGAAAGTATAATCATATACATAGACTTCATAAACAGTATTTTAAGCATGGATGAAAAATATAGAGTATTTTGTTCAACACATCACTCAGGAGGGGTAGGAGGAGTTTTTCTTTTTCTAGTGAATACTAAAGTTTTTGGAGAAGTGGGTTGCTCCTTCTCAGTAACAGGTGGTTCACTCAGCTCCCCCTAAGTCACAGCAGTTTGCTCCCCCTGAAATGGAACTTCCTTTTCTTCTACATTTACCTTTTCAGTTTCTTTCTCAGCTCCAGCTTCAGTATTTGGCTCCCCCTGAGCTTCAGCTTCTTTTCCTTTCTCTCCTATAGCTTCTTCAGCATCAGTTTCCTTTTCAACTTCTTTCTCTGCTCTGCTAGCCTCCCCTTGAAGGAGAACTACTTGTTGGGCAGCTTCTCTTGCTATAGTGAGTATACCTGTTATTTGTTCTTCAGTATGTAGCTCAGGTACAACTTCATTTCCAATGGTCTTGAGTAGATCAGTTTTTGAAGTAGGAAGGGACTTTTGTGAGAGAGCTTTGTGACTTGAGGACTGCTCTTCATCTAATTTCTCCCCCTTCTTGACCTTCTTAGCCAAGGAAGTTAAGAAAGACTTGGTCACTTTAGAGGAAGAGACAGAGGTCTTCAAGCTTTGCACAGAGGCATTGACCCCATCTATTTGGGTTTGCATGTGCATGATGGAGGAGTGAATTTGAGAGCAGTCTCCATCCAGCATGTCCTAAAATTTTTGGGCTGCTGACTGGATACACTCGGTGATGAGGATTTCAGTGGATGGAGATGGTTCATGTTGTGTTGGAGGAGGAGGAGACAATGGAGGAGGAGGAGATAATGGTGGAGCTGTATGTGATGAAGGTGGAGAGGGGACTGTATCATTTTGATGAGGTGTATTTGATGGAGGAGGTGGAGGAATAGTGGAGTGAAAGATTTGTTTCCAGTTTTATCATGAAGTCAACGTATGCGTCGATATGGAGTCGAAGATCTGTCGAATTTTTGTCAGCCTAGTGACCTGTCCACGTGTTCGCAGATTTGCGTCGATATCTAGTCGACGGTTCATCGAGAAGGGATCGACGTATCTTTGTCTGTTAAGAAATCAATGCTAGCGTTGAGTTCTTTTCGACGGTGCGTCGATAGGTAATCGACGTATCTTTAAGTGCTCTCTTAGTTTTTCTGACTTCTTTTAGATTTACCCAACAATGATGTTTATTACCTTCCATCAAGCATTCCTAAGGTGTTGATGAAGTAAGTATGCTTAGTTTCATCCAAGGGTTTGGTGAAAATGTCTGCTCTTTGGCTATCAATAGGAATATATTCTAAGGTTATCTTGTCTTTTTCCACATTGTCTCTAAGAAAGTGATGTCTGATTTCTATATGTTTGGTTCTACTATGAAGGACTGGGTTGGATGCTATGGATATAGCACTGGAACTATCACAATAGATTTTAGAGTTATTGACTTCCAGTTTATAGTCAAGAAGTTGATTTTGCATCCATAGGATTTGGGAACAACAGCTCCCAGCAGCTATGTATTCAGCTTCAGCTGTTGAGGTTGAGACTGAAGTTTGTTTCTTACTGAACCATGATATTAATCTGTCACATAGGAATTGGCAAGTACCAGATGTGCTTTTTCTATCAACCCTACATCCAGCATAGTCTGCATCTGAAAAACCTGTTAATTCAAAGTTGGTTTCTGCTGAGTACCATAGACCTAGTTCAGGTGTTCCCTTTAGGTATCTAAGAATTCTTTTTACAGAGGAGAGATGGGATTCTTTTTGATCAACCTGAAATCTAGCACATATGCAGGTGGCAAACATAATTTCAGGTCTGCTAGCTGTTAGATAGAGAAGGGATCCTATGATTGCCCTATATGTCTTTTGATCTACTGATTTTCCCTTATCATCCTTTTCTATAATGGCATTAGTTGCCATAGGTGTTTTCTTGGTAGATGCTGATTCCATACCAAACTTTTTGATTAATTCTTTAGTGTACTTTGATTGTGAGATAAAGATTCCCTCACTATTTTGTTTTACTTATAACCCTAAGAAATAAGAGAGTTCTCTCATACTACTCATTTCAAATTTAGATTGCATTAGATTAGCAAATCTTTTACACAGTTTGGGATGAGTTGAGCCAAAGATGATGTCATCTACATAAATTTGAACAAGAAGGAGTTGATTTTTATGGGTTCTAGTAAAAAGTGTTTTGTCTACTTTTCCTCTTTCAAAAGAATTTTCTAAAAGGATGTTGGAGAGAGTTTCATACCAAGCTCTAGGTGCTTGCTTAAGACCATAAAGTGCTTTGTTAAGTCTAAAAACAAAGTTAGGAGAGGAGGGATTTACAAAACCTAGTGGTTGCTCTACATATACCTCTTCTTGAAGGTCACCATTCAGAAAAGCACTCTTGACATCCATCTGGTAGACTTTCGTCTTCATGAAAGCTGCATAGGCAAGAAAGAGTCTGATTGCTTCCAATCTAGCTACTGGAGCAAAGGTTTGTTTGTAGTCTATGCCTTCTTCTTGCCTGTATCCTTGTGCTACAAGTCTTGCCTTGTTCCTGACAATTACTCCAGTGGAATCTAGTTTGTTTCTGTATACCCACTTTGTACCAATAACTGGGTAGTTTCTTGGTCTCTCAACTAAGTTCCACACTTTGTTTCTCTCAAATTGGCTTAGTTCTTCTTGCATGGCTATAATCCAGTGAGGATCACAATTTGCTTCCTCAAACTTCTTTGGTTCAACTTGTGATAAGAAGCATTGGAGCATCATCCCATTGGAGACTTGGTGTCTTGTTCTTACTCCAGTATTGGGGTCTCCAATTACTTGGGATTGTGGATGATTTTTCATATTGATTCCTGTTCTGCTTGGATTTTTCAGATGTTCTTCTTCCTCATTAACAATGGGATCATTGTCCAACTGTTCTTCCTGAACCATGTTCTCTTGTGGGAGTTAGTTTTGATTGCTCTTTTCTGGACCTTCGTCATGTTCTTGTTCAGACTCCTCACTTGTTTCCTGTAGCTGGTTTTCTTTACCAGTGTTTGTGTTCTTTAGAGTCTGATGTTCAAGCTGAGTTTCTATGCTGTTGTTTTCCTGTGGAAAAGGGCTGGTGGAAGTTTCCTCCCCCTTAAACAGCATGTTAGTTTCATCAAATATAATGTGTATGGATTCTTCAATTCTGAGAGTTCTCCTGTTATAGCATCTATAAGCTTTACTAGATGATGAGTACCCCAGAAATGTTCCATCATCAGACTTTTTGTCAAACTTGGCAAGATGATCTTTCCCATTATTTAGGATAAAGCAAGCACATCCAAAAATTTTAAAGTATTTAACAATGGGTGTTTTTCCCTTCAGGAGCTCATATGGAGTTTTTGACTTAATTTTGTGTATGAGGCTTCTATTTAGAACATAGTTTGTAGTGTTGACTGCTTCAGCCCAGAAGGTTTTTGGTAATCCTGATTCTGCAAGCAAGGTCCTTCCTGATTCAATTAAGGTTCTATTCTTTCTTTCAGCAACTCCATTTTGTTGAGGAGTTCTAGGTGCTGAGAAGCTTCGTTTGATACCAACATCCTCACAGAAACTACAGATTAATTGATTTTCAAATTCAGTCCCATGATCACTTCTAATTATGGAAACATGAGTATTGAATTCAGATTGAATCTGTCTTATGAATCTTGAGAGAATCTTGTGGGTTTCAGACTTAGCCCTTAGAAAGAATACCCAGCTAAATCTAGAATAGTCATCCACAATGACTAGGGTATAAGACTTTCCACCTAAGCTCTGAGTGGATATGGGACCAAAGAGATCCATGTGCAGTAAGTAGAGAATCCTGGGAGAGTCATCCTTACCAATTGGTTTGAAGGATGATTTGGTCTGTTTTCCTAGTTGGCAAGGTCTACATGGAGAATCCTTAGAGTACCTACCCTTTGGTAAGCCTCTGACTAGGTTATTCTTTGCTAGTTTACTAATGGTTTTGTAGTTTAGATGACCCAGTCTCCTATGCCATAATTCACTTTTATCAATAATATTGTTGAACAAACAAACTTCTGTGGGTGTGGAGCTAAAGTCTACTATATATACTTTCCCTTTTCTAATTCCATTGAGTACTATAGCACCAGTCTTGACATCAATAATATGGCAAAATAGTGTGGTGAATTTTATCTCATACTTACCACTGTCACATATCTGACTTATACTAATCAGATTGTGCTTCAGTCCTTTGACTACTGCCACATTCTTGAAGGTAACTTTCCCTTCTTTGAAATCTCCAAAGCCCCTGGTTTGCCCACAGCTAGAGTCTCCAAAGGTCACTGATGGTCCATGTCTATCTTCAAAGTTGGTTAGTAGATTGTTGTATCCTGTCATGTGCATGGAGCATCCACTATCCAAGTACCACACCAGCCTGAATGTGTGATACATCTGCACATAAGATGTTAAACATTAGTTTGGACCCTGCTAAGATGGGGTCCCTTCCTCCCAACAGAAAAAGGTTCAATGAAAGAGTAAGTTGGTTTTTCAGAGTACCCTTTCTTCTTTAGGAGTGTTGGCTTATCATACCAACAGTCATTAGTAATATTGCAGAAATAGTTTTCATAATAAAAAGAAATGGATTGAGAAGACTTTTTGGAAAAGGAGATATTTCTGTTAAATTGGTTGCGTCGATATGAATTCGACGTATGTTTAAGGTTGCGTCGAGTCGAAGTCGATGCTTCCTTCATTCTGTGTTCTCTTTTAGTCGAAGCATAGGAGAGGTTGCGTTGATTGGGAGTCGACGTATTATTTGAGTTGCGTTGAGTAGAATTCGACGCACGTCGATACTGATTTGACACAAATTTGTTTCTTTTCAGAGGATATTTACCTAGGATTCCTTCATACATAGTGAAATTATTTTTATTGTAAACAGTAGTTGTTTCTGGATTTTCTTGTGATTCTTCTCCTATGAGATTATTCTTCCTAGTGAAGTGTATAGGATGTCTCCAGACAAGTTTGCTGGGTGACTGAGGCCTGGGTTCTAAGTCAGTATTAAACTCTAGTTGTCTAAATCTATCAGTGAGATTTTCAGGGATTTTCTTGAGTTTTTGACTTCTGCCATTTAGAGAATCTTCAAAGGATTTTGCCTTTGCTAGCTCATTTTTCAGTGTTTGATTTTCAGCATTTATTTTATCTAGCTGCTCCTCTGATCTAGAGAGCTCTTGACTGGGCTCATAGTTTTTATATTGTGTATCCATTTGTTTGAGATTGTTTAATTCATTTCTTAGTTTTTTAATTTCCTTTTCAGATTTGACTTGATCTAAACAACATTGTTTGAAATTATTTTTAAAATCAGTAGAAGAGAAATCTATTTCATCAGATATGTTTACCAGAGATTTATCTTCAGGCTTCTCAGTAGCCATCAAACAGGTTTCCTCTTGCTTAGCTTCTTCTTGATCATTTTCAGATGAGGTACTTCCTTCAGATTCTGAATCACTCCATGATTGAGCAATGAAACCTTTCTCTTTCTTCTTCTTCTTTAGATCTGTTCTTTTCTAATCTTTCTTATTACTTAGCTCTTTAGGACATTCAGGTGCAATGTGTCCAGGTTTCCTGCAAGAGTAACATATAATCTCTTTAGTAGGAGTTTTGTCATTACCTGGTTTTTGAGTCTCTTCTTCTGGACCCTTCTGTTTTGATCCACTTTTTGAACTTTCTGGCCAGTAGACTGATTACCTCCTCATCACTTGTAGAGGGTTCATCTACAGTAGCCTTTAAGGCAGTACTCTTTTCCTTTGAGAGTGAAGGAGTCTTTTCTTTCTCTTCTTTCTCAGCTCTTGTCTTCAATAATTGCTCATAAGATCTTAATTTACCCAACAGAACATCTGTTGAGATTTCATTTTGGCTTCTGGAGTCTCTAATTGGCCAAATTCTTGAGTCCCAAGAGCTAGGGAAGCAAGTTAGCAGTTTGTCATTTATCTCAGTGAGAGATATATCCTTCTCAAGTGTTCTTAACTCATTTATTATGAGGCTGAATCTGGCATACATGTCAGCAACACTTTCATTTTCTTTCTTCTGGAAGTTTTCATATTGAGAGATGAGTAATGCCTTTTTATCCTTCCTCTCATCAGCACTCCCTTCTACCATTTTATTGAGAGCTTCCCATATTTCCTTAGCTGACTCATATTCATCAATCTTTTGGAAGATTTCATCTGAGAGGGTTGAGACTAAGATATTCATAGCCTTGACATCACATGCTTGGGCTTTCTTTTCTTTATCTGTCCATTCAGCCTTTGGAACAAGTGTTTGTGTGACCTTTCCACTTGAGTCCTTTCTGAATGGCTTGGGAGGACCTATCATAATAACATCAAATAATTCACCATCAATAGAGTTTAGATAAATTTTAATTCTTGTTTTCCAAAGTGCAAACTTTTCAAGGTTGCAAATTGGTGGTCTGGTGGAAGCATAATCTTTGATTTGTGCCATGTGAAAAATAATTTTTAGAAATATATATATATAAGAGGTAGGATCTTTTTAATCAAGGAGTTAACTTTTTTAGATCAATCTCCATCTGATACCAATTGAAAGTGCACAGTTAACCTCACTAGAATTCTCTAGAGGGGGGTGAATAGAGATTTAAAAGTGCTTTGTGCAAAGTTACCAAATATATATATATATAAATATATATATATATATATGTGTAATAATCTCAGAGTTAAGCTTCCCACACACACTAACAAGAATTAAGTAAATAAAGAAAGAAATAGCAAAATGAAAATCACAGCACAACACACAAAAATATAGTGGTTCCCCAAACTTTGGGTAGTCCACTCTTCTACCCCCTTGGTATGAATTCACTATCTTGTACTGAGTCTTTTGATAAGGATACTCTTAGAACCAGCCTGAGTCTTTTGATAAGGAGACTCTTAGAACCAGTACAACTGAATTTTTTGAAGAGAGATTCTAAAAACTCTTTTACACAGTTTAAAAATGAAATGAAGATAAGGAGAAGAAGTAGAAGAAGTAATTTAAACAAGAAAGAATCTTCTTCCTAGCAAGAAGATTAGAAGCACAAGAAATAGTGAATGAAATCTCTCTTCTATAGTGAGAAGGAGATTGTAGGCCTTTTTCTCTTTCAATGAGAACTATCAGAGATTGCAGCAGTATGTCTTCAGAAGGAGAAGAAGAAGAAGGCTTGTTGTTGGCTTCAGCACACTATCACTTTTCTCAATTTTCCTCTCTTTTCTCTTGGGAGCTTTTCCTCTATTTCAAATGAATGGAGTGGATCACTGCTTCTTCATTTCTACCGACTTCCCTCTTATTTATAGCACTGTTTATTCAAAGAATACTACAGGAAAATAATCAATTAGCAGTCAGAGAAATAGTAAGAGAGAAAAAATTCCATAATCAATATTTCTATAGAAGGAAAGAGATTATTCTGATTTCAAATAATATCCATAATACACTTAATCAATTTAGCCAAGAATCAATTAGAAGGAAAAACTGATTCAGAACGGCTATAAAAGAATAATATAATTCCATAAGAATCAGATCTACAGAAAGAAGGAAAGAGATCTGGCGTGTTTTGAATCTGACATAGAAATCGACGTGCGTCGATTACTATTCGACGGAAGCGTCGATTTCAGACTGGCTGGACGTCGAGAGAATAATATGGAAGGTGTGTCGATTAAGATACGTCGACTTCACTAGATGCGTCGACTAGAAGTCAGAGTTACGTCGACATAGATTACGCCGAATTCTGTTTAGAGTTACTTCGACTCTTTCTGAGAGGAACGTCGACTATACTTCGACGTTGCGTCGAATACTATTCGACGCATATTTACTTAGACTAACTTTTCATTCTTAGAATCTACTCATTTAGGGGTTAAGATAAATCACTTCCCCAATAAAATGGAGGTCGTGTATGGAGAGTTACTTACTTGGCGAGGATCTATGGGAGATAGTTGGAGGAGAAGACACACAAGAAGTGTTTCTAATAGGAGATAATATGGCAGAGGTGAGACTTTGGAGGAGGACTAATGCAAAGGCAGAGCTCACACTCAAGAGGGCTATCTCACCAGAGCTATTCGATCACATCATTGGATGTAAATTTGCTGCTGAGATTTGGACGTCTTTGGATGGGCTGTTCAATAAGAAGAATGTAGCTCGGCTACAGTTTCTTGAAAATGAGTTGGCGAAGGCCTCTCAAGGTGATCTTTCTATTTCTACCTTCTTTCTCAAGATGAAGAACCTCACAGCAGAGATTTCTGCATTGGATCCTGATGAGCCCACTCGGAGGCAAAATTGAAGAGGCATATCATCCGCGGGTTGCGGAAGGAGTATCTTGCCTTTGTGACGTCAGTCCAGGGTTGGGCAAATCAGCCATCTCTGTTGGAGCTGGAGAACTTACTTGCTTCGCAGGAAAGTTTGGCAAGACAGATGGCGGGGACTTCTATCTCTGGGGGAGATAGTGATGTGTTGTTCTCTGGGAAGAAGAAGAAGAAGTGGGAGAAGAAGAAGCCAGGTCATGATGGACCCTCTACTTCAGGTCAGCAGGATAGGGGTTATGCTTCTAAGTCTGATGGGAAGAAGAAGGGAGAGGGACTAAGGTGCTTCAGGTGCAATAAGACCGACCACTTCAAGAAGGATTGCCGGGTTAATCTTCAACCGGGACATGCAGCGGAGAAGGAGAAGCCAAAGTCTGATGAAGCTGGATGGGGAGGAGCCTTTGCGGCCAATATGACGGCCATGCCTGTTAAGGCCTTGGCTGCTATCAACTTCGAAGAGGATTGGATCGTGGATTCAGAGTGTGGGCATCACCTCACCGTGGATGAATCAAAGTTCTCTTCTTTGGCGCCTTACTCAGGTAACGATGCAATCATTACGGCTGATAATTCTGTTCATGCAGTAGAACAAGAAGGTGTTGTCTCTCTGAGCAGTGATAAGGGTCCACTCACATTGAGGAGTGTTTATCACGTGCATGGTATGAAGAAGAATCTCTTCTCTGTGACCAATGCGGTCGATGCCGGTTATCACGTTCTGTTTGGCCCAACAGAAGTGAAGTTTCTTAAAACTCAATCAGAGATAAAGGGAGATGTTATTCATATTGGGAAGCGGGTGAAGGACTTGTTTGTTTTATCGACAAGTACCTATGTTGATAAGATAAAGACCAACGATAGCGCGACTATCTGGCATGAAAGGTTGGGGCATGTTGGCATGGACAAATTGAAGGCTATGGCGGTAAGGGGCCTTGTCAAGGGCTTGCCTAGCTTGTCCTCTTATGGTGACGGTCATGTTTGTGCGGGATGTCAGTTTGGTAAGTCTCATCGACTTCCATTTGATAAATCGCAAACAAGATGTAAAGCGTCGTTGGAGTGCATTCACGATGATTTGATGGGACCGACTGCCACCCCAAGCCTTGGAGGCAACATATATATGTTGGTGTTGATTGACGATTAGACCAGATATGTCTGGGTGTATTTTCTAAAAGAGGAGTCAGAAGCTTTTGCGAAGTTCGTGGAGTTCAAGGAGCTGGTGGAAGGTCGGTTAGGCCTGCGGGTGAAAAAATTGAGAACTGACAATGGTGGGGAGTTCACCTCTGGTGAGTTCTCAAGTTTTTGCAGGAAGCACGGCATTCGGAGAGAGCTCACTTGTGGCCATACTCCACAGCAAAATGGCTTTGCGGAGAGGAAGATCCGTCATCTGACAGAAACCTGCAAATGTTGGCTTCATGCAAAGAGTATCCCAAAGTCCTTTTGGGCGGAGGGAATGTCTTGTGCAGCATACGTCATCAACAGGATGCCTCTAAGTCTTATCAACATGAAGACCCCTCACGAGCTGATGTTCAAGGAGAAGCCGAGTGTTGCACACCTTCGGGTGTTCGGGTGAACCTGTTATGTGCATATTCCTGATGCTCTTCGGACAAAGCTAGATGCGAAAGAAAGGAAGCTAGTCTTCGTTGGATATGATGAGCGGAAGAAGGGATGGAGATGCATGGATCCTGAGACACGGAGATCAGTGGTATCTCGGGATGTGGTGTTCGATGAGGTGACTTCCTACAAGGGGAGTTCAGGAGTTGAACTACCGGAGAGTAGGGTTGATAAAGAAGGGAAGGCTGAGGAAAATCTTCAAGTGGAGTTTCCTGTTTCACCAGGAGCTCCAGCTGTGTCAAGCTCTGAGATGGAGGCTTCAGGTTCTGGAAGCAGGGGGAGCGATGCTCCAAGTTCGTCTGGAAGAGGAGCTAGCACAGAAGAAGCAGATGAAGAGGTGGTTAGTCAGGGGCAACCTCTTAGGAGGTCGAAGTGGACTATCAAGCCACCTGATCGATACACAGGAGGAAACATGGTGAGCTTTGTCTCATGTTTCTTTGCTGGTCCCTTGGATGAGAGGGAGCCGTCGAGCTTTGAGAAGGACAAAGGCGTGAAGCAGTGGGACATTGCTATGCAGGAGGAGATGGATGCTCTAAAGAAGAATGAGACTTGGTCTCTAGTGCCCAGGCCTAAGGGCATTACCCCTGTGACATGCAAATGAGTTTATAAGCTCAAGAAGAAAGCAGACGACACGATCGAGCGATACAAGGCTCGCCTTGTGGCTCACGGGTTCTCACAGCAGTATGGAGAAGATTATGATGAGACGTTCAGCCTAGTGGCAAAGATGACTTCGGTTCGATTTGTTATTGCTTTGGCGGCGTCCAGTGGATGGGAGATTTGGTAGCTCGATGTGAAGAATGCTTTCTTATACGGAGAGATTGACAAGGATATCTTTATGATCCAGCCGCCGGGCTTCATCTCAGAGGATTGTCCGGACTACGTCTGCAAACTGAAGAAGGCCCTATATGGGTTGAAGCAAGCGCCTCGGGCGTGGTATGGAAAGACCGCGTAATATCTTCTATTCTACAGATTCTTTGCTACAGACTCTGATTCTAGCTTGTTCGTCAAGAAGGAGGGGGTGCTTCGGGTTATTGTTCTGCTGTATGTGGATGACATGATTGTCACCGGGAACTCGAAGGAGGCAGTAGCGAGGCTGAGAGCCGAGCTTGCTATCAGGTTTGAGATGAAGGATCTGGATGAGCTTCACCATTTCCTTGGACTCGAGGTTCAGAGGCGGGAGAGCGGAGTGCTCGTTTCTCAGGCTGGATATGCGGAGCGGATCGTTCAACGATTCGTCATGGAGGAAGGAAAGAGTAGCTTTATACCTCTGGAACAACATCATAAACTTCGGAAGGATGAGGGGATCGAGAGTTCTATCTGATCCGTTGGTGTTCCGAGCTCTGGTTGGGAGCTTGATCGACTTGACCATCACGAGGCCAGATATTGCTTATGCAGTTGGCAAAGTGAGTCGGTACATGGCGGAGCCATGGAAGCCTCTTTTTCTTTCGGCAAAAGGAATTTTGAAGTATGTGAAGTCGACCTCTGATTTGGGTCTCCTATATAGGAGAGGGTCAAGCTTGGAGTTGCTTGGATACATGGATGCTGATTACGGGGGAGACGTGGATGATCGGAGATCAACGTCTGGTTTTGTCTTCATGATAGGCCCCATAGCTATTTCTTGGTGCAGCAAAAAGCAGGACTCGGTGTCTGTATCTACCACAGAAGCGGAATACAAGGCTTCGGCCTTGGCAGCTCAGGAAGCCGTTTGGCTCAGGAGGTTGGTGGAGGGCGTTCATGAGGAGGTTCGAGGTCCCACTATGCTACGCGGGGACAATGAGAGTGCTCTCAAGCTGGTTAATAATCCAGTTTGTCACGCGAGGACCAAGCATATTGAGATTGAGCACCATTTTATTCGTGAGAAGGTTTTGGGAGGATCTCTTACGGTCGAGCATGTTCGGAGTGCGGACAATGTTGCAGACATCTTCACAAAGCCGATGGCGAAGATACCGTTTACTCGGTTGCGGAGTTTACTTGGGCTAGTTTCCACTTCCCACTTCAAGGGGGAGTGTTGAAATGTTGAAGTGAAGTGGAAGGTGACCGGCGGTCTGAATTTTGGTGACCGCAGAGACCGCGCGGTCTCTGTGTTGGTGCGCTGCCGGGCTGGTTCTGGCGGTCTGCTGGTTGGCCGGTTTATTCTAGCTTGTTTCGGTCTCTTTTCGGTCTGCTCTGCTTAGTCGGTCTTGCTCCTTTGTAAGAAGACTGGGCGGTCTGTTTTGTGTTACCGTTGTGACTGGGCGGCTTATGCTGGGTGATCTGGCGACTTGTCTGAAGTCGGCCAGATGTTCTTGGTTTGCTCCTGGTGATCTAAGGAAGGAGTGTTCTTGTGTCCGCGCGGCTTGTGCGCGGTCTTGTGTTCACGCGGCTTGTGCGCGGTCTGCTGCTGATCTGCGGTCTTGGACAGGATGTTGTCCTAGTGGTGTGATCGCGCGGTCTATTCTGTGAGACCGCTGGCGATCTGGCGGGTGGTGACTGTATCTCTTTTGTGGCGGTGACGACATCCGTCTTGACGCCTATAAATAGGGGTGCATGGCCCGTCATTCATAACGAGAATTGTGAGAACTAGAGCCTGGGTTATTTCGTGCGGTCTCAACTTTGAGGTCGGGCGGTCTCGGAAGCGAGTTGACTGTTTGTTGTGTTCGCAGGTTTGCGGTCAGCAGTTTGCGGTCTCCTTCCTTGGTGATTTCCCAACGGCTTGAATAAACAGTTCTGTAGCGGCTTGTCTGCGAACTGATTTATGATTGTTCTTGTGTTGTTCGCAGCGAGCTCAACGATCAGGCGACCTTCACCGGTTAGGCGATCTGAGTTGCGGTCTGGCGACAGCTTCTGTTCTTTGTTCAATAAGCTCCAGTTCATGCGGTCTGAGGTGGCGTCTTGCAGTGCGGTCTGAGGTGGTGGTCTGAAGTCAGCTTGGCTGTTTTCTGTTTGTGCGGTCTCAGGTCAAGCCAGGCGATCTCTGGAGTTCAGCGGTCTGTGCGGTCTCTGCTTGTCAAGCCGCCATTTTTGTTTTTGGTGTGTTTTGTTCTTCTCTCCTCCGTGATTCTTATGAATCATGTCTCGTCATGTATACCTCGCACTGTAATCAAGTATTGTGATTCAATAAAGCTTTGTGTTGCTGTGTGGCATATTGTGGTTGTTTGGCTATAACTCAGTTGATGCAACTCCTGCTTACTCCTAAACGATTCAAATCAAAAATTTTAACAATAAAGGGCCTCCTTGCCTCATGCCTTCTAAGCTCCTCTCGCCTCCCTGATGCCTCCCTCCTTCGTTCTTCATGTTTCTTCCCTTTCCACTTCCTTGGCTCTTCCTTCGTCATTTGCTCGGGGGTCTCCTCCTCTTCATCCTCGTCTTCCCTAGTCAGCTTCGTAATATTAGCCAAGAAGCCGCGATTCGTCGACTCCCCTTGGACGAACTTGTTCGCCCTCTCGATCAGCTCCTCATATAACATCAGAGGATCCTTGCTGATTTCCAACTCGAAGTGGCCCTCTCTTAGGCCAAACGTCAGTGCTAGCTGACGAGTTTCTCCGCCCCCGACGAGTGTCGCCACCCCCGACGAGTGTCGCCGCCCGCGGCCAATGTCGTCGCTCACGACAAATGTCGCCGCCAAGACAAATGTCACCGCTCACAACAAATGTCACTGCCCCCGCCGAATGTCGCTGTCCCACGTCGTTGCTCTCACGTAGGGTCGGAGGCCCGTGCCATTTCACTAGCATATATAAACGTCACCCACCTAATTAATGATGTCGCCCGCCAAATGGTCGTCCGCTAAATATTGTTCCCACCGATTGTTTCTGCCAGCCAAATGTTGCCGCCCGTCAAATATTTTCGCCCGCCTAATGTTTTCATTCACCGAAGGTTCCCCGCACCAGGGGTCTGCACTACGTATAAAATGACTATGTATCAAACAGTTTTAAAAAGCGTTGATATTCTTCACGTGCCGAAAACATGTATGCTTTTACTTTCCAAACTTCTTGTTGCGGGTCGCTCGGGTGCTTTGGTAGACCGGTCGAATTGAACCACCTTAGCTCGAAAGCGAACCGAGCGCGCAAACAGTCAATTAGAGATTCGTTGAATACACTGAGACTTTTTAACGTGGAAAACCCGGAAAGGGTAAAAAACCACGCAGCCGGAGCTATGCCGACCAAACTTCCACTATCTTCTGGGGGGTACAATTAGAGACTTAGAACTCGAGCGCGACAGGCCGCTGCTCGTTACAATAATAGAGAGAGAGAGGGGGGGAGAGTTCCGAAGGTGACAGACCACCTCCAGAAAAACTAAGTCTTTTTCCTTCTGAGAATATTGGAGAACAAAAGTGATAATGCTAAGTCGTCTTCCGGGAGAACAAAAGTGAGATGCTCCGGAGAACAAAAGTGAGAATGCTGAGACGCCTTTCGGGACGAAGGAAATCTTCAAGTCCCGAAGGAGAACTCCGCGAAAGTCTGCAAGAAGCTCTCCCGGGTCCAGAAGGCAAGGACCCTTGAAATGAAGCACTGGGGCTCCTTTTATAGCTTTGGCCGGGGGTAGCCCAGTAATTTCGTCGTTGTAACCACCGTAACCACCTGGCGGACGAATCATGTTTTCCGGTTCAGAGCACACGGATCGTCATTTTTCGTAATTGACCATCTTGCCCCTCGGGCAGTTCGGGCAGTTTTGTTGGAGGTGAAAAAGGCGACAAGCTGTTCCTGAAATCTGAGAAACTGGAAAGACAAAAAGTGAGCATGCTAGAAAGACAAAATGTGAGAAGTCGGAAAAGACAAAAAGTGAGCTGAGCTCGCTCAAAAGCGTTCTGAGCGCGCAACGAACGGAAAAGCAATCTAGGCAACTGGGGAAGCGATCTGAGAGCGCAACGATCGGAGAAAACGTCCTGGTCGCTTTGTGAGGCGTTCTGAGCGTGCAACGAACACGGGAGTGCTCCGAACGCGCTTAGAGGCGTTCTGATCACGCTACGAGCGCGAGAGCGCTCCGAGTGAAATCCGGGGCCCAAAGGACGCACAGCGAGCCTGGAGAGGGCGGACACCCCCGAACCCCTCCATGCGGAGGGGGCTCAACCGTACCCCAAGGGGTGCGGTTAGGCCGCACCCCACTAGGGGTGCGGCTTGGCCGCACCCCACTAGGGGTGCGGCTTGGCCGCACCCCACTATGGGTGCGGCTCGGCCGCACCCCAAGGGGGTGCGGTTAGGTTGCGCCCCCGTGGAGGGGCGGCCTACGCGCTACCGCGCGCACTACCGCGCAGTAGCGCCGCGCGGTAGTGTTGCGGCATGGTTGCGAGTGGTCCGACGAGGGCGGTTGGTCATGGAGGGAGTGGGCTTGCCCACTTCCCCACTCTCCCATCATCATGATAGTGGCCTTGGGGAGTAACCACCACTTTTCATGCATATAAATGATAGGAGTCTTGTATGAGTACGCATCACTTCTTAACATGCTCGACCGTTTAAGAATATATAAGTACATCATTGATATAATTAATCTTTTTTAAAAAAGAATTGTGAATAAGAGGAAGTACATATATTAATGTGACGGAACTCAAGTTGTGTTCTAAAATTTGCATCAACAAACTAATTAACTAATTACAAACCTAATTAGTGGCACGGAGAAATACGAAACCTAAATGTTCTCGGAAGTTTGGAGATATCCAATAATATTTAATATTTGTATTATTATATCTTATAAATTAAGATCTCTATCAGATAAATATTACATGCAAAATTATCCAATATTTTGAATTAATCTTCGATTGTCTTAGTCAAGGAAAGCTTTCTAAGAAAAAAGTCAAAGCTACAAAAAGCACGAGCTTAATTTGCAACACAAATAGAAAAGTCAATCAGTCAGGAGCCAAGGCAATTATAATAAAAAAATGGGTCCGAATTTGATACGTATACGTACATTATAATATGTACGTTTATAAATAGCGTTTTCGTGAGGATGGACCCACCTCTTCCTTCTCCCAAAAATCGAAACGGCACGCTGCTGCTCCCCTCCCCCTTTCGGCAAAGAAAAACGCAAGCTCAGCGGTGAAAAGCTTTGAATGTGAGATAATCTCCCGCCGAAGGACCTCATACTCATCAACGAAGGTACCGTTCGTCTTCGTTTAACAGTTTTCGGCTTTTCCCCTGGTTTAAATGACTCGAAAAAGTTAGGTCGGCGGAAACCGGCCATTATTATGTCGGCGGAAACCGCGGCCATTGTTAGACTGCAAATTTCTCTGATACACTGCTAATATTTCTTTAGTATATTGTAATACTTTCATAAGACAATCTAATGTGTAGTTACTTGGTAATATGATCGTATTTTTCCAGATTGTCTTGATTTATCCCTAAATACCGACGGTGTCCGGGACCTAGGTTATAAATATTTTTTCCCAAATACTAACGGTCGTTTGACATATTTTATTTGTACACTTATTGAAGATACTGGGTTAGTACAACCGTATTTTGCTGCAATATTGTGCAAATGCGACCATATTTTTTAAGTATCGTGGTAATATGAGAAGAGTTGTTCGGTTGATGTATGAATACTACAAGTATCTTTGCATACCCATTTTAGAAAATTTGTTTCTGCTGATACAACCATATCATCAGTTCTTATTGCAGATGACTTGTTCAATAATTTTGAACTCTCGCTTCGCGGTGTCTTCGTTTAAAGAGAAAGCACAGCCCTTATTGAACAAATTGAGTAATAATACAAGAAATGAATTACAAGCAACTGGGATTCTTCCATTGTTTTTTATTCCCAACCTAAACCAAAACATTCCTCTGATCACCATCTTGCTTCGGTCATACTCAAGGAAAAATAGGGCTTTCATGTTGGGAAAAGTTTACAAAAAAATGACAGTTAATGATGTTGCATTGATGCTTGGTCTACCAAATAGAGGGTTACATTTCACATTTAATAGGACCCCTATAGCTAACTACGAGCAAAAGGATTTGGCAGCAGAGTTGTTGCGACTTTCAGAGGCAGAATGGAGTGAAGAGGTTGATGCTCTAAGAGTTCAGGCCCTTGTAAAGTATGTTCTATGCAAGCTATTTTTTCACTCAAAATCATGAAGATACCGAGATGTCTACATACATTTGGAGGTTTGGAGGAGTTTAAAAAATATAACTGGCCCGAAGCAGTTCATTTATTTTTACAGTCACAAATCCGCGAATTAAGTTATGATGCCTCCAAAAGGGAAACTAAAGAGAGTTTGGGGTACATGGAAGGTTGCTCAATCATGTTGGTGGCGAGGCAAAGATCAAAGTTAACATTAAATTTAACTAGTAGATGTTTTGTTTAATGTTATATTTCATATGTGCAGGTGTGGTTTTATGAGTACACCGACTTTCTATCGGTTGATGACGAATTAGCTAGGCCCCGACTTTGTCGATGGTCTCCAAAGTTTAGTTTTTCTAATAAATTTTGTGCAGAATTAAGTACAAAGCTATGCACCCGCGGGAGAGTATAATACCGTTAGCCTATTAATTTGTTATATTAAATTGTAAATTGTTGAATATTTAGAAATGATCATCAAAGTATTCTACAGGTTAAGCAGTCTTTCGAGAATATATTGTCAGGTGAGGAGTTTTTATTAGGAGTTGTAGCAGCATCAGACAGCGATTTTGAAGAGTCAGAGAGCAAGCAAGAAGAAACGGAGGACGAAGTTTCTGTTGAGGAGAGAACAGATAAACAAGAATTAAAGAAATATATGAAAAGAAAAGTAGAAAGGTATTTGACAAAATTAGAAGAAAACAATAAAAGGAGAAGAAAGAACACGGAGAGGGAGACGACGAATTTATTGATGAGGAAAAAAAAAAGGTAAGGATAGGGTAAAGATAGAGGGGAATATTGAAGATAAAATTCCGGAGAAACCTGAGGAGAAAGTAGGGGAAGAAATGGAAAAGTTTGTGGATCGAATAACTTTAGAGATAGTGATTCAGTCGAAAAAGATTCATGATTTTGTAGCGGAAGAGGTGAATAAATTATGTGGCGATATATATAATAGGATTGATTCATTAACTACCACCATTTTAGATGGCCTCAATCCCCCCCCCCCCCCATCACATACATATGAAGAACCAACAGTCTCCCATGATTCTACACCCATCGGCTTCAACCACTCTACATCGAAGAAAGAGCCAAATGATAATGACCATGTCCACCAGGAAGAACCTAATATTTGTGATGCTTTGGTGCTTTGTATTGATCCTTCAAATAAGATGGAGAGCGATCGAAGCTTGGTAAAAAAAATTAAAGGGCGATGTGATCGGAGAAAAAATTCTAAATTTTCTTCATCAACCTCCGAATTAACATATCCAGCAAGGTCACAAATTTCCAAAGCAAAGCGTCTAATAATAGACCATGTTAGAGGATCGTTCCCTAGCAGGTTATAATTTTTATTATTTTCTTCTTATTTGTCAAAGTTTTTGAATTTAAAATCACTAATTTTATTGTTTAAATTGTTAAACCTTTTGTGCAGAAATAGTGTAGTGATTCAAGCAGGTAATATTGTTTTGTATCGATCACATTTTGATGATCTACTAGGAAATTGGTGGATTAGTGATTCACACCTGGATGCTTACAACATAGCGCTTACAGTACAAAAATCACTTAAGCCATTAAAATTTAAGCACTTCATGTATGTGTCTCCAAATCATGCGGTTAGTATTAATTCTCCATTTTGTGATGTGTACATACCTTCACCTTATGTTTAGAGGACTGATAGAGTAGTTACATTTGTTATGCAGAATCTCAGAAAAAGTAAAATGAGTGGTAAAGCACTGGTCAACCACATCACCAGTAACTCGGTGATGTACGCCGAATTTTTTCTTATCCCCGTACACCATACAAATCATTGGGCTTTGTTGGTTGGAAACATAAAGGAGGAGTGTTGGCAATACTATGATTTCTTGTATAAAATTTCAAATTACAACAAGCTTTAGATAGTGGTACGAAATTTTATTAATATATAATATTTGTAAAACTTCTTGTTAAAACCTTTTTTATCTCTTGCAAATAGATTATTTTGAAGAAGATGTAGGTGAAGTTCTTCCTGAAAACATACATGAATGACCCATTTTCTATGTTCCTGAAAATCCAACGCAAGATAGCCCAGATGATTGTGGTGTTTTCGTTATGATGTTTATGAAGACAATTGTTGGGATGAAAAAAATTGATTGGACAAAGTATCATTTTTGGGGAAAACAAATGACGAAGATACGGGCAGAAATTGCATTAGAGATAATCAAGGCTTTTCCTGATAAGCTAATGAGTAAGTGGTTTAAACCAATAAGTGGAATATGGCTAGATTTCTGAATTACCCACTCAATATGCGGATATACAACCATAATATTGTTTATAAGGGTCGTTTTGGTAGAAATACGGCCGCATTTCAACCATACAGCATCTTTCAGATAGTTGATCATGTTATTCTGCTAAACTCTACTATTCAGATACTTGCTTATACATTTCGTTAAATAATTGACAAGTCGTTGAGGCGGTCTGATCTTTGAAGGACGAGATAGGGTGATTAGAAGGATTTAGCCAAGATGATCTACACAAATATTTCCTTGGATTAATATTAAAATGACAATGACTACAATTGCTATTACTTTTGGATTTTAATTTAATTTAGAACCTTAATTTTGGATTTTAAAGTAATGACAATATGTATGAAGTATTTACCACACTAGTTTCAATGGTTTATGCGTTGTTTTGATTGCAATGACCAACTGTATAATTATATTGCAGCTTACTTCTGTATTTAAATACCCACATTGTCATTTCTCACTACATGATCTCATATTAAAACTAAAATCTGAATTATTTTTTTGTTCGGCTTGGACAAAGCCAAGATACCGCCATATCAAGTTTTTTCAAAGATGTATTTCGTGAAAACTAATCAAATCAGTATTGAATTTTGTTTACCATGGATATTATCTTATTCAGAAAGGATACAATAGATGAAATTGATAGCTTTAAAGCTGTATTATTATATTGCAGCTTACTTCTGTATTTTAATAGCTACATTGTCATTTTTCACTGCATGATAACATATTCAAAACTAAACCCTGAGTATTATTTTTGTTCGGCTTGGAAAGCCAAGATACCGCCGGTATCAAGTTTATTCAAAGAAGTATTTTGTCAAAACTAGGGAGTGTTGTTTAATAAAATCCGTATTTTTTTTTACCATGGATACTAGCTTATTCAGAAAGGATAAAATAAGAATACTACCGTATTCAGGTCATATTAAAACAAAACATAGATGAAACTGATAGCATACCAACATAACAACTAATTACTTTAACAAATAGTTCACCATTTGAAGACATCAAGAATACATGAAAAGTTAAACGGTACATTAATAGTTAAGTCGTCATTTAGCGAGAATTCCTAGTTCAAATCAGCATTTGGGGGTGTGGGGTTCGAATTTGAATCAACATCGCAAGAAATATCCATAAAATTATGCTCCTTCCGTGGACCACTAAAATCTGTCATAGCCGGCACCTTTCCTTTAACAACACGTGACTTCTCTGTTTGACAAATGTTCAAAGGTAAAAGTTAATACCACAGATATTCAATGCAAAAGAAAAAGAAATTATGTAATCATACTTGTTTTTCTGGAGGTAGATTCCCAATTACTCTTCAAACATGTTTTAGGGGCTCCTTTTGGTCGCATAGATTGTGGATCTTTCAAAACACCTTTGCTCATCTCTAAGTGGTCAACAATTCCTTTCTTCTTTTTTTCATCATTGGCAACCATATTTTCTAAAACTTCACCAACCTCATTAATTACATTCACCATGTAGTCCTTTGCAATTTGACAATTTTCAATTCGTTGGCATATGTCATAGGTGCACCGCATCATTTGATTTCTGAAAATTATGTTGGACTCATAGTGGTTTGAGGTTGTCGGGAGTGCAAATTTCTTTCGTTTCTTAGCTTGCATTGTAAATCTCCTTAATATGTAAGTTGGTTGAATATTTTGAACATTGTGATAATGGTAAACCCGCAAAGCATGCTCACACAATAAACCTTTGGTTTGAAAACCTCTACAAGAGCACTCTATATCATTGCTGTTCGTGTCTATTGTCACAGTCCACCGCTTGTCAAGACCACAATTATCGGTAAGGCGTGTGGTGTATACAATTATTTCTTGGTCATATATTGATTCCTCGGCCACGAGCAAACTAACTACTTTGAAAGTGGAGGTCAGATCTTAAGTTACTCTAGAGGGGGGGGGGGTGAATAGAGTATTAAAACTTTTTTGTTTAGTTTTATAGCGGAATTTAAAATACTGAGTAAATATATATGTAATCAGTGAGAGTGAAAGATAGAGACAGGAGTAATAACAAGCACACAGCACAAGCACACATAAAATAAACAAGCACAGAAGACACAAGGAGCTATAGTAGTTCCCCAATAAATCTGGGTACGTCTACTCTTCTACCACCCTTGGTAGGAATCCACTAGGAGGGTTGATAAGGTGCCCAGGCACCAAGGGGTTTTTGATAAGGTGTCCACACACCAATAAGCTTTTGATAAGGTGCTTATTAACCACACAGGGATTTTTTGATAAGGTGTCTTGCCACCACTGGGTAAACTTTTTAAGGGAGTATTAACCCGGTACAAGATGAGATAAAAGGTATAGAGTGTTCTTCTCTGTCAATGATCTGAGAGAAGACAAAAGGTGTTGAAGCTGAAAGCTCCCCCTGTCTGTTGAGAGTTGATGACAGCTTTGAGGACAGAGCTTTCACAAACAGAAGTCTTTGTAGCTGATTATATGGAAGAAGTTAATCTTCAGATTATTGTTGCTCTTGAAAGACTTTGTTTTACAACAGATCTGAGAGATTGAATCTTGTTCTCAGAATGAAGAGGATGCTTCTTTGCTGAGGAAGAATGCTTCAGAAAAATATATTTTTCTTCTTCTTCTTAAACTACTTTTGTCCTTTTTTTCCAGAAAGAATACTTGATCTCTATATCTTTTTCGATAGCTTGTTATATTTCAAATTCAAAATCTTCTGTCTATTTAAGGAATATATTTTTCTGACTTAAATCCTTCTTGGAACTAGGTAGCCACCCAAAAACGACTTTGGCAGGTCCTTTCAATTCCTTTTGCCGAGAAAGATGTCTTGGCATTAAATGTCAACGGCTATTCTTCTTCTTGGAATAGAGGGAATATAAGGATATAATAAATAAGAAAGATATCCTTACTTGGCTGCCTGAATACGTCCAAGGAGAAATAAATATATCCGTTATTCTACTGATTTGTGTTCAGAGAACTGACATCCACTGAGAATATAAGTCTGAACATCAGAAAGCAATTTGTCGAGCGCTGGCTAGAATTCGTCGACCGCTACTAGTCATTTGTCGAGCGCTGGCTTAGAATTTGTCGACCGCCGCTAGTCATTTGTCGAGCGCTGGCTTAGAATTTGTCGACCGCCGCTAGTCATTTGTCGAGCGCTGGCTTAGAATTTGTCGACTGCTGGAACTGTGAGTTTCTTCAGTCTGCTGGAAGCAATTTGTCGAACGAATCTGGTCATTCGTCGAACACCACTCGCCATGTGTTGAGCTTGAATTTTCCTAAGTTCTGCTTATCTAATCAGCCTAAAACTTGACCCTAAGGCTATATATTGGGGTCAATACAGATCCTAATCAACATATAGTGATCCTAGCCCAAATCAGTAATAGGGTTGTTCCAACATACTCCCTCCATACAAGTATGCTTAAATATTGAATATATTTTTCGAGTATATATTTTTGACATTTGCCTAAGGATCAAACAATTATTGAATTTTAGAGAGATGGAACCTTGTTTGCATTTGAAGTCTTCCTCGTGTTCCCTCCTTCGCCAACCATCAATCAATTTCTCCACACCAAGGAAGCATTCAGCTAGTGAACTTGTAGCCTTTGAGCAACCGTGGAGACTATGATTTGCAGATTCACTACGTTGGGTAGATAAAATGCCGAGATCAAATACGTCTTTATTAAATGCAGTAGACCATTTCTTCTTAATATTGTAAAGATCAATTAACCATCGGTTGTCTTGCAAATTTCCTTAGATTAGCATTTGGCTCCAATATAGCTCAAACTCCATTTCATTGTCACATTTACTCATGCACGTATAAATAGAGATCTAAGGTGCTTGTTTTGATTAAAAGAAGGTACCTTAGACGACACTTTCTTCGAAATATGCCACTGGCATAAGAGATGATGAGTAGTAGGGAGGACCATCTCAATAGCAACTGTCATTGCCTGGTCTTGATCTGTGCAAATCGTGATTGGTTGCTTACCTCCTACAAACTTTAAGAAGACCTCAAATACCCAACAGAAAGATTCTATCGTCTTATGTGCTACAAATGCACAACCAATAAAAACATTCTGCCAATGGTTGTTTACTGATATAAAAGGAGCGCAGGCCAAGTTATATTTGTTTAGCCTATAAGTTGTGTCAAAAACAATTACTTCGCCAAAGCATTCATAATCCAATTTTGCCGGATCATCAATCCAAAAGAAATTATGCAGGCGGTTCATTTCATCTGTTTGTATATCAAAAGAGAACATGTTATCTAACAATTGTCTCTCCTTAAAAATTTCCAATAATTTAGCTGCATCTCCTGTTTCGATGAGCGCATTTCTTTCCCATTGCACAAAGTTATATGCATCCACTTTCGTGAAGCCAGCATTATGAGCACCACCAACTTCTCCTGTCATCAGATTGAACGTGTCAATAGTTCGTATTCCAACTCCTGTCATATTCTTAATCAACATTGCTTGACCATTAGATACCTTGCGATGAGATCTCAGCAAATGTGCATATTCGGGTAATGCCAAGGGATGATTGTGCTCTTCAATAAATTTAAGCACTTTCCACTTCTTACCGTCTTTGTCGGCAGTGAAGTGTAAGCAAGCTAAGCAACCTGTCCTAGTATCGCTCTGACGGAATTTCTTCTGCACATCAGCACACGACTTCTGAATCTTAAACCCTGCTTTTGAGCAAGAGAACTCACGCCCATTGATGATCCGTGTATGAGTCCAATAAAAAACATGCTGCCTTCGCACGCTGAACCCGCATTTAAGAGCATATTCTGAGTACATTTTGAATGCCTCCTCCTCTGAATGAACCGTGCGAAACAATAATTCCTCCTTGTGGACCTGCAAATATGATGGTATGGTGACATGCGTATACTACAGAAATAAGGTCGTATTTAGTACAATACGACTGTATCGTATAATATACAGTGGTAATAAGGTAATATCATACGGTTTTCAGCTCCTCCTGCGGTGGAGAAGGAATCATGTCTTCCTCCGAGGACTTCTCGGATGGCAGATTGCTGGACGACATATCAGTATACTAAGCAGACGGAAGTTATTAACTTGGGTTGCTATAGAAGATATCCTTCGCCACCCGATTAAGTTGGAAGTCTTGTTGAACGTCGTAAGCCTTGGCTATGAACAAAAACGATTTCGGTCAACCATAAAAAAGATCTTCTAGTTATTGTTCGCCGACGGCAGGCCTCAGCTGAACTTGAACGACGAAGGGGAGTTACTCCTCAAAGCGTAGTGAGCTTGCAGATTGAGTTCGCCGCGATCCTATTTCTGCATGCTTCGAGGTAGGGGGATCGCCAGTTACTGGTTGCAAACTTTACTGGGTGTAGGGAGAACGCAAGGTGGGGATAGGGGAGAACGCAAGACCCTAAAAGCGAAAATAGGAGCGGGAAAACGTGAGGGCAGGAGAGGAAATTGCGACATTATAATACGCACCAAAGCTTATGTACGTATATGTACCAAACAATTTGTGTAAAAAAATAGGCAAAAATGTGAGAATAGTTCTTAAATTTTGGTATTTTTTTAATACAAGTCCTTGAACTCTAAAAAATTGAAATCAATTCCTAAACAATTAAAACCAAACATATCAGTCCAGCGTGATTTTTTTTAAATTGATTGTATCTGTCACTGTCACTTACCTTAACGTTCCTTTATATGTTTTAATTTTAACTGATATAATTTTTTTTATTATTATTTTTATTACTATTATTACTATTAGTTTTGCTAAGTTTTATTCAATTTTATTTTTCAGAATCTCTATTTTTTTCGTTCTTCTTGGAGTTTATTTAGAATCTATCATTGGCCACTCTGTCGCCCTCTAATAATTTTTTTGTGTTCAAATTAAAACATATAACGGAAACAATCAATTTTTTTTTGCTTAAATAGCTAACTAAAACAGGACTAATATTATTTGGTTTTAATAATTTAGGAACTGATCTTAATCTTTTAGAAATGTGATATTAAAAACTTGTCAAAGTTTAAGGAGTGATTTGACATTTTTACATAAAAAATACTATTATATTATAATTAGTTTATAATAATTGCAATTAAAATAAAAAATTACTAATTTATTATATCTATGAAATTCTCTCCCCAAAACTCAAAAAGTGCCTTCTTTGTAATTTTAAAATATTTATCATGTATTTATAATGCAAATAACTTATATTATTATTTGGTTGAATATTCTTCTATTCTTTTCCCCCATCGTGGCATTTGACTTGGGACGAAGCAGTCGCCGCCGGCATGTTCTTCTTTGAGCCCGCCGCAGGAAGTCGATTCCGCGGCAAAAGTCAAACTACAGCAGGATATAAGACATGAAATCTCTCAGAAACTAAAACCCACTCAAGCAGCATTTTTGAGTTTGCAGGAGAGAGAGAGAGAGAGAGAGAGAGAGAGAGAGAGAGAGAGAAGAGAAGAAAAGGGAAAAGAAGAATGGCGAAGAAAGCCGCGGTACTCATCGGCTGCAACTACCCCGGTTCGAAAATGGAGCTCAAGGGGTGCGTCAACGACGTTCAACGAATGCGGCGGAGCCTAATCGACCATCTCGGCTTCAATGATTCCGACATCGCCGTCCTCATCGACACGGACGACTCCCACATCCAGCCCACCGGCGTCAACATCCGGCGTGCCGTCAACCGACTCGTCCGCTCCGCCAATCCCGGCGACGATCTTTTTGTTCATTATAGCGGCCATGGAGCCCGTCTCCCAGTCGAGCCAGACGAAGACGATAGCACAGGGTACCACGAGTGCATCGTCCCCAGTGACATGAACCTAATCCTCGACGAAGACTTCCGCGACTTCGCCGATAAACTCCCCATCGGCTGCCGTCTGACCTTCATCGCCGACTCCTGCAACAGCGGAGGACTCTTAGAGAACGCCAAGGAGCAGATCGGCGAGAGTACCAGCAAGAACAGAACTCATTCAGAGTTCGTGGATGTTCCGGCTAACGTCCAGCTGCACCACCGCGCCGGAGAAGAAGCTCATATCCAGTACACCGGCCGCGCCCTCCCCATCGCTTCGATCCTCGAGCAGTTGAAACAGAGAACCGGAACAGAGCGAATTAACCAACGAAGCATTCGGTCAACGCTCGTCGAAGTTTTCGGCGAAGCTGCGAGTCCCCGGATGTTGACCAAGTCCTTCAAACAGCATTGGCGCGAAATCTCCATTAACGGCGGGAGAAAAGAGGAAAAAGTAAAAGAAGCAGGGGAAGCAAAAATGAACAAGAAAGGATCTTTATCTGGCCCAACTCGTGGAAAAGCGATATTGATCAGCGCCTGTCAATCCGATCAGAACGCGGCGGACGCAAAGCCGGTGCTCCGGCCAGAGGGAGCCTTTGGAGCTCTCAGCAACGCTGTCCAGAGCATTCTGGATGAACGGAGAAGCTCCGGCGATGGAAAGATCACAGTGAGCAACAGAGAGATAGTAATGATGGCTCGTAAAATTTTGGCGAAGCAGGGATTCACGCAGCGCCCAGGATTATACTGCTGTGATGAAGTTGCCGATGATCCATTCATTGTCTTCTGCTGACGATCAAGACTTCATTGTCTGCTGAACATATTAATTTGCGCACGTGTATAGTATTATTAATTATTGAAAAATTTACTGGCAGAGCATATGTGGCCAAACCAGTAAAGAAGTAATTTATTAAGCAAGCAAAAGGAGAGAGGGGGATTCGAACCCAACCTTCACTCCCGGAACTGCCTTGAAATTCCATAAAAAAAAATGACTATGCAGCGAATTCATTTATGAGTCAAAGCTTCGCGAAACCCTCACAAAAGTTCAGCCCGCGCTATTAGAAAAATGACTATAACAATTATTTTCCCATAATTAAAGTTGGTCTGCTAATAACATCACCCTTCATTATTCGTAAAAGAGGAGGGCTCTTTAGAAAAAGGGGGATAAAATGCATTTGTGCACTTTACCATAAAGTGCATAAATCCAACGGTAGAGATGTCGATCAGTGCAATGCACACATCTCAATCCACCGTAAGATTTGTGCACTTTATACCCCCTTTCCAAGAGCTCTTTGAGCAACATTGGGGCTATTCATTTTTATCGAGTATTTTTTATTATTTTTTATTCCTAACTATAGAGAGAAGGGGATAGAAAAAGAGAAAACGCGGAGGGAAAGAAAGAAGGATGAGGATCAAATACATAACTATCATTTCTTATAAAATCATTTCAAAGTCATGTTCAGGTTTAAATAGAACCGTTTTGGTGAAATTGGTCAACTCATATCAAAGTAGGGTCAATTGATCTTCTTGAGTTTTTAAACTTCTCTGAATGCAATGCAACATGCTATAATCAAAATCAGACTTCAATACTTAGTATACTAAGCATGTATAGTGTCAAATTCTTAAATTTAGTGTTTGTTTATGGTCATTATGTCTAAACTGTTCATATAGTTCAATATATAGTTTAGACATTGAATCATTATTAAGCGGGTTGACCTATTTGACTGACCTAACTCCCTATTGAGCTCAAATATTAAACAATTGTGTAATATTCATGTTTGGGTATTTTTACCACACCTAAAGTATAAGGGGCGAGTTCTCGGAAAATGTTCTCGCCTGAAGGAAAGGAATGTTCTCATACCTATCAAATGTCTAAAGGCAAAATTGTATGGCGAATTCTCAAAAGGATGTTCCAAATTAAGAAGTCTTCAAGCAGTATTTATAGCCATTTCAGCATTTATGACGGTCGCGATCTCCACGGTCAAAGCAAACATTTTTGAAGTTCCAGCGAATCTTGAAAATATGTGGGGATCATGTTTGCCCGGAAGTCCGCGAACTCAGCTTCTCGATCAGAATTACCGGCCTCGATGGTCACGATTTTTTGAGACCGCCCAGACCGCCCATCTCATCTCCGTTAGGTTCTCTAAGGCGGTCTGCTTCTAGTGAGACCACATGATCCTCTCTTTTTTACTATTTGCACCTCATGTATCCTCTCTTCCTTGCCCCGATTCTCTTGTACCCCGGGCAGCTCGTTATTTTTAGACCTGCCCATTTGGGCAGGCCCCCCGCGTCTATATATAGAGGGGTATGGGTACCAGAAAAATGACTTGATTCGAACCTCCAGCTTATGACCTATATAAGCGGTCCCGAATCTTGTCTCTTTTTTACCTCTTTCCCTGACCTATTTTCAGACTCCCATGTAACCACTTTTTTATCAATCAAATCAGACTTCTTTACCTAGCAATCTCTCTTTTGGCATCCTTTTGCCCGAGTAACCGACACTTCACAGTTTTCCCCCATCTTTTATAGTGTGAGTTTTGGAGGAACAATTTTTATGCCAACAGAACGAACATGTGACCTTCAGATTAGAGTGTTAGTTAAATCAAGCGGTCAGACAAGATGTCAGACCGCGAAAACCAGCCAAGTCAGCTCGCCAGTGGTCATCCCTGCTCGAGCAGTGCGACCTCTCTAGAATCTCTTGAGCTTCGCGTCGAGCTCCATCTCGAAAATACTCGTCGAGAGGCTGCCCAGGCTCAACAAGAGACCGCTTGGCAGCTCGAAGCAATGAATCAGGTCCTAGCGGCGATCTCCCAGAGGATAATTTCTCAGACCGATCTGATGGCTACCATGGGTCCTCCAGCCGAAGGTCGCGCACCTGACCACTTGTTGCCACAGCCCGCAGCTCCTCTGCGGTCACAAGATGAAGAGTTCATGGCTCGCTATAATTTTTTCAGAACAGCGGCTCAGGGAACTCCAGCCCGAGTGCTGAATTTTCAGGAGGATTATGCATATTATCCATCTTCTGCTGCTGTCTATCCGACCGCTCCTTCCGATTTTGTTAAAGCGGAAGAGCCTTCTCCTTTTATTAATAGAGTTCGTTGGGAGCCTATTCCCAATGGCTTCTGGGAGCCTCGGCTACCTATATTCACTGAAGAGAGTGACCCCGTCTCTCATCTTCAGGTTTTGAGTCCGATGTTGCTTTGAGATCTCTCTCAGATGCGATGAGGTGTAAACTCCTGATCACCTCCATTGATGGACAAGCACGGGAGTAGTTCTACAAGCTCCCTCCCCAATCCATCACTTGCTTTGTCGTTCTTAGGCAATAACTCATTCTAAGGTTTGCTACCTCCAGGAAAAGGAAGAGTGGTCCTGCAACCCTCTTCTGAATCAAGCAGGGACAAAGTGAGACTTTAGCTTGCTTTATGGATCGCTTCCAAAAAGAGATCCTTGGGATAAGATATGTTGCTCCCTCTCTTTATATGGTGGCCTTATTAAATGGTCTCCAGGAAGGCCCTCTCAAGTTCGTGGTCACCACTCGAGAGCCCAACTCTTATCAAGAGCTAATTAGCATTGCCAACCGATTTATAGAGGGAGAAATTAGTAACCCCACTTATGTTTCAAACTTAACATCCAGAGCCATCCAGAAGGGCTCTGTTGGTTTCTTTCCTACTCAGTAGTCGACGAAACCTCCTCACCAAGTGTTCCAACCTCCGGCTCAAAGGGGATGGAACTTCCACCACCACTGTCCATATATACTAGGGTCATCAGCAGTTCCAGCAAAAGGAACCTCTACTGCAAACCCTGGTTGCTCCAGCTCTCCAATAAACACCTGTCAACCATGTACAATTCTGCCAACCACCTCTCCCAACTTTGTCACAACCTCCCTTCAACGATTCTCAAGAATATTTTATCGAGCTCAACCTGCCAATGAGCGAGGTTGTTCAGGTTCTCCAAAAGTAGCCTTTTTATAAAAGGTCTGCTCCTCTGCAGTCTGATCTGAAATCCAGGAACCTCTCTCTTTATTGTGAACATCACAGGGAGAGAGGGCATTTGACAGAAAACTATTGAGCTCTTCGCATGCTGGTGGAGAAGCTCCTGAAAGAAGGGAAGTTACATGACTTAATCCTGAAAGGTGATTCTGCAAAGGCCTCAACTTCTAAGAACAAAGAAGTAGCAGAAGCTCGTTGGGAATTTGAAGAAGAAGTGATGTTGGCCTTCTTGGCAATGTTGGTTATTTGAATGAAAGCATAGAAGCTAATGATGAGGATGTCTTGGGCTACCTCTTCTGCATTATTCATGGAGGAGCAGGGCTCGAATCCTCCTGAAAAGCTTGTCTCGCAAGAGTCTACCAATCAGAGGTTGTTGCAACCTCCTCCTCTACTCCTGTTAGGGGGTTGGTCACTTTTAGGCAGGATGATCTACCTCCAATCGACAATCCTTTTAATGATGTTGTTGTTATTAAGGTGGTGGTCGAGAATTATATAGTGGTAAACATTTTGGTTGACACCGAAGCTGAGCAAACCTCCTGTTCAAGCCATCATATGAGGCCCTGAAGACTGGAAAGACTCTCCTCTCCACCGAAGGGCCACTCTATGGCTTTTCTGTAGAGAAAAAGAGTTAGAAGGAAGTGTCACACTCTCAGTGACACTTGGTGGAATCACAAAGCTGGTTGATTTCATAGTCGTGGAAGCTCCAAGTAGATACAACGCTATCTTCGGAAGTCCAATCCTGAATGAATATCTGTTGGAACATGCTTTCCACATCTTTTGGTGTAAGAATAACAAATCCCATTGCATGTGATCATACTTTCATATGTTTATAGTGTGCATGAACTCCAACTTTCAAGACCCTATGAGTACGATAAAGAACGATGACGATGCTCTGTTGCTAATGCGGCGTGTTAACGCCTGCTGGCGGTAGTGTTGGCATATTTGGAAACATCCTTAAGATGACAATATAGTCGAGAATGGAATGTCGATGGGACTCCGATATAGCAAGTTCTACCGCGACGTGTTAACGCTAACGCTTGACGGTAACAAATGAAAGGCCCGTCATCATGCTGCTGATTGAAGAGCCAAAAGGAAGGAGATCCTATGGTGAGGAAACATATTGTGTTAACGCAAAGCCATAGCACTACCACGGCGCGGTTGGAGGGGCTGTAAAAATTGGAGCAACAAGGTTGCCAAATTTGACTCAATCCCTATGCCAGCCTGTTGTCTAAAGAGGCTACCGCTCGGCGGTAGCACTACCGCTGGCGCTAGGATCCGAGTCTATTTAAAGAGTGGTCTCCTCCTTTTAAAAAGTGATGACAAAGGATCAAAGCCACAACTCCTGTACTTTCGTGAGAGCCTCCTCCCTACAGCCAAGAGAACACCATCAACGTTCATAAACACAAAGAACTCGAAGAAGGATCGATCACGCTTATTCTAAATGAAGGCCATTCGCATCGACTCCAACGACTGCTTCGACGCGCCTTCGACATCATCTTCGAGTTCAATCTATAAGGGAGTTTTTGGTTTTTAGTTTCATCATTGTAACTCTTATTTTTTATCAGTAGAGAAATTTGCACGGGGTTGGCGACTAGGGCCTTGTGAGGACTAGGTAGAATTCACCACGTGGGTGTGGCGACTAGGTCTAAGGTTAGATCTAGGGAGCGGCTCGATGCCTCATCTGGGAGAGATAGGCTAGAGGCAACCGGTCCTTGGGAGAAAGGTCGGTATAGAAAACCAAAAAGATTTTTAAGTTCACCTCAATTCCAAGTGTCATTGGGATCAAGTTTGTAAACATTTTAATGCAATACCATTATCTTCTTCTCTAATCTTGACTTATTATCTCTGATCTCATTGGAATAGAAACAAAAGGGATGTTTCTGTCACTAATGCCGAGTGGTAACTTCTACCCATGGCAGTAGCAACAGAGACTCCATCTCTATTGCCTTGGACAACACTGTTTCATGAAAGCATATATCATTATCTTGAGAGAAATATTTCGTAAAATATATTAAACATATAACTATAATTTCACTTAAGCACTAAAAGTTTTAAAACCCTTATTCACCCCCCCCCCCCCCTCTAAGGGCACCTACAGATTCAATAAGTGGTATCAGAGGGTGGTTATTCCAAAATATCTTCACAATTGGAAATAATGACGCTTCATGATCTCGCTTCCACCAGAGGGGATGAAATTTTATTACAAGAAAAATCTTTAGCACCACCTTTATTTATGGGTGAAAATTATAAAGGGTGGAAAATCATAATGAAATTTTTTCTTAAATCTTTAGATAACAAAGTTTGGAATATTACTACTAAAAAGCCACCATGTATTCTAAATAAAAATGAAATGGTTTTAAATGCAAAATCTATAAATAGTTTATTTTGTTCCCTAAATCCAAATATTTTCAAACTTATTTATATTTTACCTACTGCTTATGAGATTTTGAATTTTCTTGAAAAAACTTATGATTCTCCTTCTATAGGTATGGAACAATCGTAAGAACAAGAGAATATGCAAGCTTACATAAGTATTCAAGAAAGCTCCTCTCTTGATGGATCCATGGAATGCACATCAAGCGGAAGAGAAAATGGCAAATCATTAAAGGAAAAGGAATGCCAAGAAGAAGAAGAAGATGTCAAAGGAATTTTTTGTTCAAACCTTGCCCTATCTGATAACATAGTAAGCAAAGCAAATTCCTCTCTTTTTGTTTCAATGTTTATTTCTACATTGCATGTGCAAGATATGGCTAAACGTAGAATTAATAAATTGAAAAATGATAATTTCAAACTCCGTTTAGAAATTAAAACTATAAAACAAATAATAAAGTAGAATCTCATATTGTTGTGTTAATTTATCTTTCATGCTCTTTAGTTGATAATGGTATACCATGTTTTGATTATAATACTTCTAAAGAAGAACTCAAGGTTTTGGAAAAATGTCTTTTAACTTCAAAAGAGCATAATGAAAAATTGATAAAAGAAAATTATGCTCTAAAGGATAGAGTCATTAAAAATGTTTATTCAAAAGTTTTCATGTAATAAAAAATCTACCATTTCTAATTTATCAAATCTTCAAAATTCCAAAAGTTTAACTTCTCATTATAAGAGTAGGCCTATAAGAAAGAGTGGAAATGAAAATTAACAAGTAAATAAGAACTATTTATATAATGCACATAATCACCGTCTTTCAACATTCAATTCTTAAGAAAGACCACCACTCTTATAAACTTTCAAAGAATATTTTTTCTAAAACACTTTATGATTATCAACATCAATCTATTTTGAAAAATAATATCAACAAACATAAATCCCCAACAAATTATTTTTCAACCAACTATCACCATATAAAGATGTCACATAGTCATTATATGAATTTGAAAGATAAACATTCAAAGTATGAATGGATGCCCAAAATTAAAAATGAAACACTAACTCCACTTATAAGGGCCCATTCATCACTATCTCCCCACAAACCAACACGCTATATTTGAGTATTCAAAATTCTAATTCATGATATACTTAACTTAAAATTTAAAAAAAAACAATTTTATTTTCTTTTTCTTTTGTACAATTTTTTGTTTTATTTTTCACTTTTGATCTAACATCTTTATGGTTACTTTATACATAATGTGATATGACACAATCACACCTTGTATAAGCTTATATTTTAATAAACCAAATTGGAAGAAATTGAATAAAAGTCTTATCATTTCAAGTGACCTATTTATTCTCTTTTCTAGTTTTTATCCTTTATAAATCCTTTGCTTAAAAATGTCTTATATTATCATTATAAATTGAATGCTAAATTTGCAAAATGATATTATCAAGATTAATGAAATCATTTTCAAAAATGGATTTAAATAGGATATTAGGGGTCTTGGGCTAAAATATTAAATGCGCAACTTTTTATTTATTTGTCTAATTTCTGTACTGCATATGATAGCCCATATCATATTAAATCATAATCAAGAAAAATTAGAATAAAAATGAAAAATATGTTTAATTCATGAAAAATCTAGTCTCTGTGAGATACTGCCCGACGATAACACTTACCGCCAGCGGTAGCCTATTTTCTTGAAAAACTCCAATATCTTTAAATATTAATTTCTGAAAATTTATTCTGCTACTTTAATCATCATTATGTTTGCTTTCAGAAAATTTTATATATGTTTTGGTTAAAATTCAAAATTAAAGAGAAAATTTACAAAACCTTTCAAAATAACCAAAAATATTTTCCCATTATAGATATATATATATATATTCATTATTCACCTTACAATCTTTCACTTTAATAATTTGAAAAAGATGAATATGAATTTTCTCATAATACTTCACTTGCATCATCATGAAAAATTAATTATGAGTTCTTAATTTCTATATGTTAAAGTAAAAGATCATTTATAATAATCATGCAAAATCAAAAGATCTTTTAATTCAAACATTAAACATAATTGGAAAAGATCCTATTGCTTTCAAAATATATTTTGTGTTCCTAATCATTATATGAATGTATTATGTATTGTGTTTGCGCGTATCTCATTTATATGTAGACCCTAGAATCGACTTTATAGAAATAAAAACAAATCAAATAGAATTATCACTTCATTCTAGATTATAAATTGAAATTCTATTTTTGAATACATGCAACATTATCACTATTAATCTTATGACATAACATTGCATTCAAACTCATCATTCTAGCAACTAATGAATTAATTTTAAAGTAGAAAAAATGAAAGTTAAAATTCATAATAACTATGTGGATTTAAAAAAACTATAACTAGAAATCAATCTCGCATAAAAGTCATAGTTTATGAATTGGTTCATATGATTAAATGCTTAGTATGTCCATGATCATTAACCCCTAACATGTGTATCACAATAGCGAGGGTGTAGGATTGTGTGCATTAGAGACCTAATCTCTAAGTCATGTCTTGTCCTTAACCGGGGAGGGTTCCAGTGGGGCCTTGCGAGGCACTGGGGGAAAAGAGTGCTAGGTTGAGCGTCATATTTTGTATGCATATGGGATTAACACCTAACCTATGGCAAGTGTGCATCTCCTCATGCCCATCAGTCACTTTGTACGGGGCTAGAGTATAAACATGTAGTTAGGGTATCTTGATCTTAGACATACTCATATTATACATTGCATGAATATTTTTTCACTATTTATGATCATTTCAATCATGCATATTTTGTTTAAACAAGCTATCTTGTGTTTTTCATACTATATACTCTTTGGGCTTTCATGATTTTGAAAAACATAAGTATTTTGAAAAACTATTTTGACACCTTAGGCCAAAAATCTTTTATCCGCAACTTTTTCATTATTATTCAAAACTCTATGTGGTATTTGGTGTTATTTATCTTAGAAAACATGAATCAAGAAAAACTAGAATGAAAAATTATCAAAAACGTGTTTTCTAAGCAAAAATATCTCTGTTGCTAGCGCTACGCGGTAGTACTAGCGCTTGCGGTAGCATAAAATCATTTTTTCCTTTCTTTTTGCATTTCTTTTTCTCTGGCATAAGATATCATTAATTATCCCTTATTGTTCAAACTAAAATGATTTTTTGTATGACCAAAGGATTATCGATCTCTCTTATGCAGCTGATGATTCTAGTTCCACAACTTCAAATTCTGCGATCGTGTTGGGGAAATGATTTCTCTTAACCCCTAGAAATAAGTTGAATATGTATTCTAAGAAAGAAAACCAAGGTTAAGTAAATATGCGTCGAATTGTATTCGACGTAACGTCGAAATGTAGTCGACGTTTCCTTCAAGTTGAGTCGAAGTAACTTTAGGAAGATTTCGACGTATGTGTTGTCGACGCTACTCTGATTTCTAGTCGACGCATATGGAGAAGTCGACGCACCTTAGTCGACGCACCTTCCTTATTTTCCTCTCGACGTCCAGCCAGGATGAATTTGACGCTTACGTCGAATGGTAATCGACGCACGTCGATTTATGTGACAGATTTAAATATGCGCCAGATCTCTTTCCTTCTTTCAGTAGATCTGATTTGTATGGAATAAATGTCAATATAGCCATTCTGAATCATTCTTTCCTTATATCTGATTCTTGGCTAATTTGATTAAACTTATTTGAACATTATTTGAAATCAGAATTGATTCTTTCCTTATACAGAAATAAATATTATGGAAACATTTTCTCTGACTGCTAATTGATTATCTTCCTATAGTATTATTTTGAATTAACAGGGCTATAAATAAAGAGGAGGTCGGCAGAAAATGTAGTTGTGTGATCCACCACATTCATTTGAAATAGAGGAAAAGCTCCCAAGAGAATAGAGAGAAAAGCTGAGAAAAGAGATAGTGTGCTGCAGAGAAAAAGCCTTCATCTCCTCCTTCTTCTTCAGAAGCCATTCTACTGCAAACTCTGAAAGCTCTCACAAAAGAGAGAAAAGTTTTTACAATCTCCTTCTCACTATAGAAGAGAGATTTCATTCACTACTTCTTGTGCTTCCAATCTTCTTGTTAGGAAGAAGATTCATTCTTGTTCGTATTTCTTTCTTTCTTTCTTACTTATAACATTGTAAAAGAGTTTTTAGAATCTCTCTTCAAAAAATTCAGTGTACTGGTTCTAAGAGTCTCCTTGTCAAAAGACTCAGTTGGTTCTAAGAGTCTCCTTGTCAAAAGACTCAGTTGGTTCTAAGAGTCTCCTTGTCAAAAGACTCATGGTGGTTCTAAGAGTCTCCTTATCAAAAGACTCAGTGCAAGATAGTGAATTCCTACCAATGGGGGTAGAAGAGTGGACTACCCAAAGTTTGGGGAACCACTATATTTTCTTGTGTTGTGCTGTGATTTCTTTTCTTGCATTTACTTTCTTTACTTGTTTAATTCTTGTTGGTGTGTGGGAAGCTATAATCTGTGATCATACACATATATATATATTAACTTTGCACAAAATAATTTTTAATCTCTATTCACCCCCCCCCCCCCTAGAGAATTCTAGTGAGGTAAACTGTGCACTTTCAATTGGTATCAGAGGCAGGTTGATCTAAAAAGGGTTAACTCCTTGATCAAAAAGATCCTACCTCTTGTATATATATATATTTTCTACAAAATTATTTTCATGGCACAAATCAAAGATTATGCTTCTACCAGACCACCAATTTGCAACCTTGAAAAGTTTGTACTTTGGAAAACAAGAATTAGAATTTATTTAAACTCTATTGATGATGAATTGTTTAATATTATCTTGACAGGTCCCCCCAAGCCATTCAGGAAGGACTCAAGTGGAAAAGTGACTGAAACACTTGCTCCAAAAGCTGAGTGGACAGAGGATGAAAAGAAAGCCCAAGGACATGATGCCAAAGCTATGAATATCCTAGTCTCAACCCTCTCAGATGAAATCTTCCAAAAGATTGCTGATTGTGAGTCAGCTAAGGAAGTATGGGAAGCTCTCACCAAAATGGTAGAGGGAAGTGCTGATGAGAAAAAGGATAGAAAGGCACTACTCATCTCCCAATATGAAAACTTCCAAAAGAAAGAACGTGAAAGTGTTGCTGACATGTATTCAAGATTCAGCCTCATAGTCAATGAATTAAGAACACTTGAGAAGGACATATCTCTCACTGAGATAAATGATAAACTGCTGACTTGCTTTCCTAGCTCTTGGGATTCAAGAATCTGGCCAATCAAAGACTCCAGAAGTCAAAAAGAAATATCAACAGATGTTCTATTGGGTAAATTAAAATCCTATGAACAACTGTTGAAAACCAGAGCTGAGAAAGAAAAGGCCTCTCCACTCTCAAAAGAAAAAAGTATTGCATTGAAAGCTGTTGAAAGTGAACCATCTACTAGTGATGAGGAGCTAATCAGCTTGCTGGCTAGGAAGTTCAAGAGGTGGATCAAAACAGAAGGATCCAGAGGAAGAGACTCAAAACCAGGTATAATAGAACACCTACTAAAGAGATTATCTGTTACTCTTGCAGGAAACCTGGACATATTGCACCTGAATGTCCTAAGGAGAACAACACTAAGAAAGATCTGAAAAGAATAGATCTAAAGAAGAAAAAGAAAGAAAGAGGATTCATTGCTCAATCTTGGAGTGATTCAGAATCTGAAGGAAGTACCTCATCAGACAATGATCAGGAAGAGGTCAAGCAAGAGGAAACCTGTCTGATGGCCACTGAGAAGCTTGATGATACATCTATGGTAAATATACTTGATGATATAGATTTCTCTTCTACTGATTTCAAACAAGATTTCAAAGAATTCTGTTTAGATCTAATCAAATCTGAAAAAGAAGTAAAAGAATTAAGAATTGAATTAAGAAATCTCAAACATGTGAATACACACTATGAAAACCATAAGCTCAATCAAGAGCTCTCAAAGAAGGAATTAGACAAAATCCATTCAGAAAATCTAACACTAAGGAAAGAGCTGGCAAAGGCTAAAGCCCTTGAGGACTCTCTGAATGGAAGAGGTCAGAAGCTCAAGAACATCTCTGAAAATCTCACTGATAGATTTAGACAACTAAAGCTGAATACTAATGAAGCATCTAAATCACAAACATTCAGCAAACCTGTCTGGAAACATCCCATTCAATTCACTAGGGAGAATCATCTAGCAGGAATTAGATCACAAGTAGGTCCAGAAACAACCACTGTTTTTAATAAACCTAATCCCATTACAGATAAAGGAATCTTAGGAAAGTATCCTCACAAAAATTCTAAACATACGTCAAATTATTATCCACGTGCGTCGATTTTTAATCGACGCATACACCAAATCGCGTCGACCTCCACTCAACGTAATCTCTCACATGCTTCGACTAAAAGTAGACTCAGAATGAAGGAAGCGTCGACCTCATATCGACGCAACCAGAAACCTACGTCGAATTCATATCGACGCAACCATAAGTCTACGTCGAATCCCTATCGACGCAATAAATCAGACAGAAAATTTTCTATTTCCAAACAGGTCCCTCAATCCATGTCCTTCTATTATGAACACTATTTCTGTGATATCATCCAAGAAGATTGGTATGATAAGCCAGTACCCATAAGGAGGAAGGATATCCTGAAAAACCTACTTATTCTTTTATTAAATCTTTTACTAATGAGAGAAAGGGACCCCAGCTCAGCAGGGTCTAAACTAATGTTTAAACTTTTATGTGCAGATGCATCACATCTCCAGGATGGTGTGGTACTTGGACAGTGGATGCTCCATGCACATGACAGGTTGCAAAAACCTATTAATCAACTTTGAGGATAGACTTGGACCATCAGTAACCTTTAGAGACTCTAGCTGTGGCCAAACCAAGGGATTTGGAGATTTCAAAGAAGGGAAAGTCACCTTCAAGAATGTGGCAGTAGTCAAAGGACTAAAACACAATCTGATAAGTATAAGTCAGATATGTGAGAATGGTAAGTATGAGGTAAAATTCACTACACTATTCTGCCATATTATAGATATCAAGACTGTTGCTACAGTACTAAATGGAATTAGAAAAGGGAGAGTATATGTAGTGGACTTTGGCTCTTCACCCACAGAAGTTTGCTTATTCAACAATATTATTGATAAAAATGAATTATGGCATAGGAGACTAGGTCATCTAAACTACAAAACAATCAGTAAACTAGCTAAGAATAATCTAGTCAGAGGCTTACCAAAGGGTAGGTACTCTAAGGATTCTCCATGCAGACCTTGCCAACTAGGAAAGCAAACCAAATCATCCTTCAAACCCATTGGTAAGGATGACTCTCCCAGGTCTTTATACTTACTACACATGGATCTCTTTGGTCCCATATCCACTCAAAGCTTAGGTGGAAAATCCTATGCCTTGGTCATTGTTGATGATTATTCTAGGTTTAGCTGGGTATTCTTTCTAGGAGTTAAATCTGAAACCCATAAAATTCTCTCAAAATTCATAAGACAGATTCAATCTGAGTTCAATACAAATGTTTCAATTATAAGAAGTGACCATGGGACTGAATTTGAGAATCAGATGATTTGTAGTTTCTGTGAGGAAGAAGGTATTAAACAAAGCTTCTCAGCACCTAGAACTCCCCAACAAAATGGAGTTGCTGAGAGGAAGAATAGAACCTTAATAGAATCAGGTAGAACCCTGCTTGCACAGTCAGGATTACCAAAAACCTTTTGGGCTGAAGCAGTCAACACTGCAAACTATGTTCTAAATAGAAGCCTCATACACAAAACTAAATCAAAGACTCCATATGAGCTCCTGAAAAATAAAACACCCACTGTTAAATATTTTAAAATTTTTGGATGTGCTTGCTTTATTCTAAACAATGGGAAAGATCATCTTGCCAAATTTGACAAGAAGTCTGATGATGGAATATTTCTGGGATATTCATCATCCAGCAAAGCCTATAGGTGCTACAATAGAAGAACTCTTAAGATTGAAGAATCCATGCACATTGTATTTGATGAAACTAACATGCTGCTTAAGGGGGAGGAAACTCCCACCAGTTCTGTTTCACAGAAAAACAACAGCATAGAAACCCAACTTAAGCAACTAGCTCTAGAGAACACAGAAAATGGAAAGGAAAACCAGTTAGAGGAACCAAGTGAGGAGTCTGAACAAGAAACCTCAAAAAAGAGCACTCAAGACCCTCTTCCACAAGAGGACATGGTCCAGGAGGAACAATTGAACAATGATCCCATTGAGAATGAAGTAGAAGAACAACTGACAAATTCAGGCAGAACAGGAATCAATTTGAAAGATCATCCACAAGCTCAAGTGATTGGAGATCCCAATGCAGGAGTAAGAACAAGACACCAAGTCTCCAATGGGATAATGCTCCAATGCTTCCTACCACAAGTTGAACCAAAGAAGTTTGAGGAAGCAAATTGTGATCCTCACTGGATTATGGCCATGCAAGAAGAACTAGGCCAATTTGAGAGAAACAAAGTATGGAACCTAGTTGAAAGACCAAGAAACTACCCTGTAATTGGTACAAAATGGGTATACAGGAACAAACTAGATTCCACTGGAATAATTGTGAGAAACAAGGCAAGACTGGTAGCACAAGGATATAGACAAGAAGAAGGGATAGACTACAATCAGACCTTTGCTCCAGTAGCCAGATTAGAGGCAATCAGGCTCTTTCTTGCCTTTGCAGCATTCATGAAGATGAAAGTCTACCAAATGGATGTCAAGAGTGCCTTTTTAAATGGAGATCTGCAAGAAGAGGTATATGTGGAGCAACCACCAGGTTTTGTTAATCCCTCTTCCCTTAACTTTGTTTATAGACTTAACAAAGCATTATATGGTCTTAAGCAAGCACCTAGATCTTGGTATGAAACTCTCTCAAATTTTCTTTTAGAAAATTCCTTTGAAAGAGGAAAAGTAGACAAGACACTCTTTACTAGAACACATAAAAACCAACTCCTCCTTGTTCAAATATATGTAGATGACATTATCTTTAGCTCAACCCATCCTAAACTATGTAAAAGATTTGCTAATCTTATGCAATCTAAATTTGAGATGAGTAGTATGGGTGAACTCTCCTACTTCCTAGGGCTACAAGTAAAACAAAGTAGTGAAAGAATCTTTATCTCACAATCAAAATATACCAAAGAACTAATCAAAAAGTTTGGTATGGAATCAGCATCTACCATGAAAACACCCATGGCAACCAATGCCATCATAGAAAAAGATGATAAAGGAAAATTAGTAGATCAAAAGACTTATAGGACCATCATAGGATCCCTGCTATATCTAACAGCAAGCAGACCTCATATCATGTTTGCCACTTGCATATGTGCTAGATTTCAGGTTGAACCAAAGGAATCCCATCTCACCTCTGTAAAAAGGATTCTTAGATACCTAAAGGGAACCCCTGAACTAGGACTATGGTACTCAGCAGAAACCAACTTTGAATTAATAGGTTTCTCAGATGCAGATTATGCTGGATGTAGGGTTGATAGAAAAAGCACATTTGGTACCTGCCAATTTCTAGGTGACAGATTGATCTCATGGTTTAGTAAGAAACAAACCTCAGTCTCAACTTCAACAGCTGAAGCTGAATACATAGCTGCTGGGAGCTGTTGTTCACAAATCCTGTGGATGCAAAATCAACTACTTGATTACAAATTGGAAATACACAACTCTAAGATCTATTGTGATAGCTCTAATGCTATATCCGTAGCATCCAACCCAGTCCTTCATAGTAGGACCAAACATATAGAAATCAGACATCACTTCCTTAGAGACAATGTTGAGAAGGGTAAAATAACCTTAGAATATATTCCCACAGACAATCAAAGAGCAGACATCTTCACAAAACCTTTAGATGAAACTAAGCATAACTATTTCATAAACACCTTGGGGATGCTTGATGGAAGCTTGTAAACCTCATTGTTAGGGAAATCTAAAGACATCAGAATATCTAAGAAAGTTTCCTGGAGATGCGTCGAATACATATCGACGTACCGTCGAGAAGACCTCGACGCTGGTTCTGATTTCTTTCAGTTAAAGTTACGTCGATCCACTATCAACGTACCGTCGACTTCTTATCGACGCAAGTCTATGACAAATCTTTAGACTGACAAAACCTTCACGGAACGCCGACTACATATCGACGCATACGTTGACATCAATTCGACGTAACGTCGACTTCTAGTTAAAATTGGAATCAAATCCTTACTTCCTTTTCTTTTACGACTGGATTACCTTGATTTCTGTTTCCTTTCTCGACGTTTCATCTTATTTAAATATTACTTCTTATTTCATAACAAATACCTCTCTGGACCCGCCAAAACTGCGTCTTCTACCTCTCTCTCTCTTCCTGCATCAATGGCGCCTACTCCTGTTCAAACTGACCTTATTAAAGCAATGAACGATGCTCTGGAAAATCTTCTCAATGACTTCCAGACACGATTAAATAACTTCTCCAATGAATGTGCCAACATGATCACCTCCTGTGAAGCCAAATTGGCCACCCTGTCTGCCTCTCTTCCCGGGTTTCATATTCTTCTTCAAGAGGAACCTCTGTCGCCACAAAGGTTTACATCCTTCCTGAAAGATATAAACCAGGGGGAGAGTTGCTCTAGAAACCCCTCTTGCCAGGTTTTTGATCTCAACTAAAAGCTCAGGTTTAAATCTCTTCTCTCCAACACTAAGTATTCTATCTAACTCTCTTATAGGCTCCACTCCTCTCAAATCACTCTGACTACACTTTCATCAAACATTTTGGTGAATCCTCCTCTTACAACACTGAAGGGGAACATGCTGTGGATTCAGCATTCAGAATTGATGATCCTTATAACCAGGGGGAGATTCCTGTAGTAAAGGACCCAATAATCCAGGGGGAGGAAGAAGCAGCCACCTCTGATGATTGGAATGGGCATATATGGATTGATGCACCCTTATGTGAGGAAGAACTTCAATATCACTCTTCTGGCTTCTCTGCCAGTTACATCAAGCTGAAGACACCTCTACTTGAGGACATCCCTACAAAAGAGTCTGGAGGAGACATTCATCCCTCAGCAGAGATCACCCTACCAGAAATCACTCTGCCCTCTATTGCAGAACATCTAAGAACTCTTCTTGAAATAACTCCCTCTCCACCCAAAGAGAAAACTCCTCCTTCCTCTCTTCCTCTTCCTCCTCCTCAACTTCCTCCTCTACCTTCTTCTCTACCTCCTCTGCTACCTCTACCTCCACAAGCAACAAGACTCCCTAAACAGATCATACCTAGGCAAAGTCCAGGAGGACATATAAAGAGAAAAAGGGAAGTCACTCCCCACTGGCAAAATTTTTCTAAAGAAGAAAGAAAGGAGTTTGCAAGAGAAAAGAAGTATAGAAAAGCATGTGAGCAAATAAAAAGATTTGAAAAGATGCCTAGTATCTGTCCTAACAGTCCTGTCAAGGAGTACCATGATCCTGACATGGAAAAGAGGCATGAAGAGATAAGAGAAAGAGAAGTGTATGAATATGAAGCAGCCAGGAAAGAAGTGGAAGATAAAAGGATTGCCTGGATGGAAAACATCAACAAGGGAATGACTAAAGAACAAATTCTTGCTGAATCTTCCATTAAAATTCCAAAGAAGCTATTTGATGCTGAAGCTTATCAAAAGAAAAATCCTCAGGCAGGGATTATCTTAGATAAGGGTCAAAAGGACAAGAAGGGTATAGGATGTAAAGAAGATACATATATTCCCTATATAAAGCCTACAAGACCTGCAAGGTTAGACTCATGGCATGGTTCCTCCTGGAAAGGGAAAGGAAAGATATCTGAAGTTCCTATGAAATAAGAATCAGACAAGAAAACAAAGTTTAGGCCCAAAGTTGATAACAAGGGACCACCTGAGCTCAAGTCCAATCAAAAGAAAACTCAAGACATCACAATTGAGATGATTGATGAAAAAGCTGCAATAATAATCAGCAAGGGCTGTTCCATAGATGATACTCTTCCTGATGGTAGCAGGACACTGAACAAACTGCACACAATCATTGCCAATATCCAGAAGCATCCTGACAAAGCCAGAGGCCATATGTTTGATGCTATTGAAGACTTATCTAGGAAGCTCTATTTTGCATTTGTCAACTTTATGTATAACAAAAAGTTTTTAGTTTAATCCTGTGAAAGACAACTACTTATTTATACATGATTTCTTCTAATTGCTTCTATACAAATGCTGTGCTGGATTGATTTTATGCTGATACAATTTCTCTCCAAGTAGGGTTAAGACAAATAGGGGGAGATTGTTGGGGAAATGATTTCTCTTAACCCCTAAAAATAAGTTGAATATGTATTCTAAGAAAGAAAACCAAGGTTAAGTAAATATGCGTCGAATTGTATTCGACGCAACGTCGAAATGTAGTCGACGTTTCCTTCAGGTTGAGTCGAAGTAACTTTAGGAAGATTTCGACGTATGTGTTGTCGACGCTACTCTGATTTCTAGTCGACGCATATGGAGAAGTCGACGCACCTTAGTCGACACACCTTCCTTATTTTCCTCTCGACGTCCAGCCAGGATGAATTCGACGCTTACGTCGAATGGTAATCGACGCACGTCGATTTATGTGACAGATTTAAATATACGCCAGATCTCTTTCCTTCTTTCAGTAGATCTGATTTGTATGGAATAAATGTCAATATAGCCGTTCTGAATCATTCTTTCCTTATATCTGATTCTTGGCTAATTTGATTAAACTTATTTGGACATTATTTGAAATCAGAATTGATTCTTTCCTTATACAGAAATAAATATTATGGAAACATTTTCTCTGACTGCTAATTGATTATCCTCCTATAGTATTATTTTGAATTAATAGAGCTATAAATAAAGAGGAGGTCGGCAGAAAATGTAGTTGTGTGATCCACCACATACATTTGAAATAGAGGAAAAGCTCCCAAGAGAATAGAGAGAAAAGCTGAGAAAAGAGATAGTGTGCTGCAGAGAAAAAGCCTTCATCTTCTCCTTCTTCTTCAGAAGCCATTCTACTGCAAACTCTGAAAGCTCTCACAAAAGAGAGAAAAGTTTTTACAATCTCCTTCTCACTGTAGAAGAGAAATTTCATTCACTACTTCTTGTGCTTCCAATCTTCTTATTAGGAAGAAGATTCATTCTTGTTCTTATTTCTTTCTTTCTTTCTTACTTATAACATTGTAAAAGAGTTTTTAGAATCTCTCTTCAAAAAATTCAGTGTACTGGTTCTAAGAGTCTCCTTGTCAAAAGACTCAGTTGGTTCTAAGAGTCTCCTTGTCAAAAGACTCAGAGTGGTTCTAAGAGTCTCCTTATCAAAAGACTCAGTGCAAGATAGTGAATTCCTACCAAGGGGGTAGAAGAGTGGACTACCCAAAGTTTGGGGAACCACTATATTTTCTTGTGTTGTGCTGTGATTTCTTTTCTTGCATTTACTTTCTTTACTTGTTTAATTCTTGTTGGTGTGTGGGAAGCTATAATCTGTGATCATACACATATATATATTAACTTTGCACAAAATAATTTTTAATCTCTATTCACCCCCCCCCCCTCTAGAGAATTCTAGTGAGGTAAACTGTGCACTTTCAGATCGAATGTAACTTTTGCTTCTTTGGAATACATGATCGCATATAATGAAGACATCTTTTCTCCTATTCAAGGTCTAGTGATCGATTTATATATATATTGAGATAGATTCTTCCTCATGAGAAGTTATAATGTGATCACAAAACAACAAATATGAGATCGACAGAATCATATTTATTATTAGAAGTAAGTGCATTCATTCACAGAAAACAGACAAAAGGTACACAAAATATTCTTTCATTTCATTTCTTATAAGTAAAGGATCGTGCGGTCTCAAAAATTGGCAATTACATTTCAAGCAAATAATAGAGAAATCAACTAAAACGGTCTTCAATGGTTGCTCTTCGATCTTTTTGGTGACCGCTCTTCTGATGATGAGGATGTGGTCTCCTCTAAAGACTCTTGTGAGCTTCTATGAGGGATTCGAGATCCAGAACATGAGGATGCCACTAAACTCAGCTCGTCGCCTAGAGCATATTGACTCCCGCTTAATGGAGTGGGATCGCTCTCTTTATTTCCTTCTTTGGCGGTCTCTCCTCTTTCGCCATCTTCAGCTGTCACAGAAACAGTGACCGATGCTTCATCAATCATCCTCGCCATTTCTGGAAATAAATATGCAAACTCTACCTCCAAAAATTTAGAAGATAGACCGCCGCGTTCCTGTAACCGCAAGAACGTCATATTAGACTCACCTTTCATGTGCTTCAACATTGACTTCCGGAAGGTTGGATTATCAATGCGGTAGGCTTCTTCATTAATTTTCTGCAAAGGAAAATACATGAGATTGGGTTGTCAAGATGAAAGAAAATTACCAGACCGCAGGTAAGATTTCTTAATTGTAGTTTTTCTTGAAGCGTATCGATGCCACGCAGGGTCATGCGAAGAGATCGCCCTATGTGGTGGCCCAAGATCACACTCATGGCGTCCGCTTGCGCGACCATATCAGGAAGCATTTCAGGATCGATGGAGTAGAGCTCTTTGGCATTGCGCTCTCCATACAACACGGAGGTGACCGCGTTGGCATGCCGAGTTAGCTTCCCACTCCATAGAGAGAGAGAGTGCAGTGGACACCTTCACATTCTTCCCCTTCTCATTCCACTTGAGAAGGGTTTTGCCCTTGATGTCCTTCATTTTTCCGCAGAGCCCAATCGGTGGAAAAGGTTTGCTTGCAGAATCAGACTCCTGGGCGGTCTCATCCTTCACCCTCTTATAGTCTCTTTTGAGTCTCATCTCCCATTGAGCGAGGACCTCTTCTTGCGGTGGCACAGGTTTGATCATTAAAACCTCTAAGACAGCTGAAAAAGAAACAAAAGTGTTAGAAATTGACAAAGGAGAATGATAACGAGACCGCATGTAGTTCCTTACTCTCTTTAGGAGTGATCTCGGCTACCTCAGGTCAAAGGGCCAAGTAGTGGAAGAGATCATGGTGTTCGCCAGCCAGGGAGGCAAGAATTTCGATCTCTTTTTCCTAGATCATTTTGGGCTTCCTCAAGACCGCCTCTCCTCGATGAGATGTCAGAGTCTTGAGACCGCCAAAGTCTCCCTCGAACACCAGGAACCTCTCAGTCCAGAATGGAATCTTGTTGGGAAGATTAAGGACTTTGATTCCGTGGCAGGAAAAAAAGATCAAACCTTTAAATTCTTCTTTCTTCCTCCCCTCCTTAAGCGCTTTCATTGTAAATGTGCAGCGAAATAAATCCATAATAAATTTAACTCTTGTCGATCTCTGGTAGCATATGAAAGCAGACATGAGACCGATGGAGTTCGACGACAGCTTTTCAACCACCACTCCATAGTATTCCATCACCTCCAGAAATTCCCAAGGTAAGGGAAGCATGTGACCGCAATCGAAGTGATCGATTGGGATCATCAGCTTGTTCTCAGTACCAAAATTTAGTCATTCATCTTCTTGAGGAAGTCGCACGACGATCAAAGTTTGAATCATATGCTTTTCCAGAAAAGACATATATTCAACTTGAGAAAGTTGGCAGGGCTTGTGATCGGCATCAGCAAAGGCCTCAGCAGCAGCAACCAGAGTGGACACCCTTTTATCAGATCGGTGCTTAGGATGCATTCACTGAAGTTTGAATCTTTGATTCAAAACTCAGCTATTTATAGGATTCGAAGCACATTTTAGTCATGATGACAAAGTTTGTGACCGCCCAATCAACATCGCAAACTGCCAGACTTGTATAATGGGTGAGAGATAACAACATCAGAATCAATCACAACAAATTTAGACCGCATCATCTCAAGTAGGAAGTCAGTAAATACGCAAAGGAAAAATAATAGACAACACACAATCACAGAGATCGACATCACAACATTTCAGAGACCACATAGAATGAAAGTTAAACATCAATATATTGCAGACTTATCAAATTGTCCAAATATCAAAGGTTTTTAAACTGACTAGAAGATAAGATTCTATCCCTTTGGCTGATGTTTTCTTCCGATGAACACTGCGACATCTTGCATCTCATTGACAGCGATCAGTGTGTCCACCAGACTCTGATGTGCTGACATCGCAACTTTATGCTTTTTTGCAACATTTCTATCCACCTTCTCCTGGGGGACCACGACGATCTCAGAAGTTGTCCTTTCTTCTTGGTGATCGCTAGGAGCTCCCGGACGCAAGGTCATATGGGAAGGAATAGCCCTGAGCGTGCCGACCTCGATAGTCAATGCAACGATCTTCCCTTTGTAATACTAAGTATCCTTTTCCAACTTGCGGAGTTTCTTGTGGAGCTCAACGAGCATCACCTTGTAATCTTCAGAGGTCGCATGAACCCGGTTTGAGCACTCCACTTCCTTGGTGCCAACCTTGCCTCAAAGTCAGCGATCTGAACTCTGAGTTGGTCCTCCAACATGCGCTCTCGAGACTGAATGGTTCAAACATCCTCAATGATGGGCTTGAGAATGTTCGCAAACTGCGGAGGGATCATCAACTGCTGAGGAATTTCCCCTTCTTCTAGGATCGATTCGGTCTCGTCAACAACTGCAGTCAAAAGAAGAATTGTAAGTTTGACTATGACTATTCAGAAAGTAAGACATCAAGCAGATAATAACTTGGAAAGAAAAGAAGGTAGCGATCACGCAAGGGATCTTTGACTTCTTTGGTGACAACAGGATCTTCGGTCAGGAAGAGGCGGTCTGATCCTCTAAGGCGCTCCAGGTCCATTCTTTCCAACTCTCTTTTCTGCGATCTCTCTCACTCTTTCCTTCTCCTTTTTAAATCTGTGTTACTAAGAAGAATGTCATCTGTTGGGATGACGATCTCGCATCGCTCCTTTGGATATGGAGGCCTGAAAGGGTGCAATGGAAGTGAAATTTTGCGGTCTCGCGATCAGTTTAGCCTTACCAGTTCGCAGAGCAGAAATAGCTTCTGCGCAGTCTGCTGCTTCCTTTGTTAGCTTGACATCTTGGTTAGCAGAAAGCCCTGCCAGGTCGACGACCAGTGTAGATTTCTCCTTCTCAAGTTGTTGTTGCTTCTCTTTTTATTTCTCCTTCTCCTCCCCGGTCTCCTTCTCTTTCTTCCTCTCCCCAGTCTCTATCTTCTTCTCCTTTTCCTCTGTGGTCATCTTCTTCTCTTCATCAACCTTCTCCTCCTCCTCCAACCTCCTCTCCCTCTCATTCTTTCTCTTTTCTTCCGTGATCAACTCTTTGGCTTTATTTTCCTCTTCTTTCTTCCTCTTCTCTCCTTCTATTCTACTCCTCTTCTCCTCTTCCCCTTTCTTCCTCTTCTCCTCCTATATCCTCTGCCTCTCTTCTTTATCCTCTTTTGCCTTTTTCGCGATCTTCCTTTCCTCCTTAGCAATCACCCGAAGTCGTTCAAACTCAAAAGGATCGACCACCTGCGGGATTGAACATGGAAGACTGTTAGAAGAAAGATCATCGAGATAAGCTATCAGCTCGAATTCTTTCTCCCTTGAAGGCATTGATACCGCAAGAGAGAGAGAGAGAGAGATGGAGAGAGAGAGAGAGAGAGAGAGAGAGAGAGAGAGAGAGAGAGAGAAAGAGAGAGAGAGAGGCCCGATCACTTACCTTAATAAATTAATCCTCAAGAGAATGTCTGAGATCGCCTTCTTCAGGCAGGATTACTGGCTTGACTGAATCGATCTTGGCGGTCACCTCTTCATCTTCATCTTTCTTCTCTTAACATTTTTTGCAGAAGAGCTCGTCTCCTTCCTCTTTTTTGCTTTTGCAGCTTCATGTTGCTCCCCTATCGGCTACCTGAGCTTTTCAGCTGAGGTCTTCTTCTTCTGCATCTCGGCTTTGATAACCTCAGTGGAAGCAGTCTTACTGGACTAGACAATGGCTGGTCAAGGACTTCAACCGACTTTTGACAATCAAAGGTATTCGTGACTTCATAAAGCTTCAACTAAGGCGGCCCTGAAGAAGTTCTCGTCACATCGATCGGGTTTAAGACCGCCAAGGCTGCTCCACCTTTCGCAAGGTCTTCCTGATTCTCCTTTGCAGAAGAATCAACGATCTCTTTACTTGGAGCCTCTCCTTTAGCTGCCACTTTGGAAGGTTTTGTTGGAACATGGTTTTCCGCATCCTTTGATTTGAGAATAACAAATCCTACTTGTATTTGATCTTGTTTGCCATTGTATTTTTAGCATGCAGGTTTGAACAAAGATGATACTAGGTTGCTGTTGTTGGTCTGGACCTGCTCACAAACTGAAAAGAGGGATGTGGTCTAACGCCGGGCATTAGGACTTAACACTGGGCATTGACTCTCGTTCCCATCATGATGATTATGGAAAGGAGGGAAGCATCCATGATTGCAGGAGCACTTTAGGAATGATCTGACCTAACGCCAGCGTTAGGGTTGCCTAAAATGAATGTTTTCTAAAGTGTAGAGTCTCCTTCATATTTTAAAGATCCGAGCCATCAAAACAATTCCATACTTGGTCAATGCCAGACGTTAGCCTTAACGCCGGCGTTAGCCTCCAGTCCTATAAATAGGTGGATTTCATCTTCTCCAACTACTTTTTTAGAGAGCCCTATTCTAGTACTTCAGAAACTCTGTGAGGGCACTATTTCCAGACCACATCTCCCACTCAATTTCTAAAGGAGGAATCAAAGGAGGCTTGAATCAACATGCTAACTCAACGTGAAGAACACACGCTTGGACTTCAACGATCTTCAACGATTCTTCATCGTCTCCTTCAGATTACCTCATAGGGAGTTTTTTATATTTGTCTTTTGTATTTTATATTTATCTTTGTAATCGATTCGTTAATTCGCCTCTTGTTGGCTACTAGGTCTGGGTTTGACTTAGGGAGAAATTTGCCTCGTGTTGGCGATTAGGTCTAGGGAGTGTATCTAGGGGGTGCTCGAGGCCTTTTTGGGGATAGAAGTGCTAGAGCGGCTTGAGGCCGTATTTGGGGAGAGATCGGCTAAAACCAACAGGTTCATTGTGAGAAGAGTCGGTATAGAAAACAAAAAGAGTATTTCATATTTCGCCTTGGATTTCTAGCGTCATAGAAATCAGATTTTGTAATCAGTTTTTTACATGATAATCATGTCTTTTCTTATTTAATAAAATTGATTTCATTTCTAATTTCTATCTCTTTACTTTTGATTTAACTTACTTCTAATAAATATCTAAAGTTTTCTATTAAATATTAAAGTTTCCTAAAACCCTTATTCACCCCCCCCCCCCCCTTAAGGGCGCCTCAAGATCCAACAAGTGATATTAGAGCTAGGTTATTCCAATACGGTATAACAACCGGGAATAATGGCGTCTCTTGATCATGATCTCGCTTCTAATAGTGAAGGAAATTTTTATGAAGAAGAAAAATCTCTTGCACCACCTTTATTCGAAGGGAGAAATTATAAAGGGTGGAAAATTTTAATGGAAAAATTTATTAAAACTTTAGATATTGAAGCATGGGATATAGCGATTGTAAGACCCGCGGATGAAACAAATAAAAAGGAACATCACCTAAATGCAAAGGCTTTGAATAGTATCTTTTGTGCTTTATCTCAAGAAATTTTCAAATGTATATATTGTTTTTCTAGTGCATACAAAGTATGGAAATTTCTTGAAGAAATGCATGACCTTTCTCTCACAGGTATGGAACAAATGCAAGAACTGGAGAACATACAATCTTGCACAAATGGTCAAGAAAGCTCCTCTCATGATGAATCGATGGAGTACACATCAAGTGGAAGAGAAGAAGAAATTTCATCTTTGGAAGAGGAGTGCCAAAAAGATGAAGATCACAAAGGAACTCTATGCTTAAATCTCACTGCATCCAAAAGCACTATAAAGAAATCAAATTCCATTATTATTTGCAACTCTATTTCTACTTTACAATTGGTACAAATTACAAAGCGCAAAATTAAGAAATTGAAAAATGCGAATTGCAAATTGCGCTTAGAAATAAAGGTTTAAAAGCAAAAGTTACTGTAGAATCAAAATCTGATTTATCTAGTTCTACCCATATCTCTTCATTTGAAAATATAAAATATTGTTTTGATTGCAATATTCAAAAATAAAAAACTCAAGGTATATGAAAAAGAGCATCTTAAAGAACACAATGAAAAATTATCTTTAGAAAAGTCATCTATTACAAATAATTGTGTTATGTGTGAAAGTTATAAAATTGAAATTAAAGAGATGGATGAAACATTTGAGGAATTTAGAAATAACTATCAAACTCATATTGACTATATTGTTTCCACTCTTAAAAATAGCACAATAGCTTATAATAAAGCTAGACATAATCTTAAGATAAAAAATGAGGAATTAAAATAAAAAATCAACTTGCTTATGAAAATTATGAATAACAATTCACAACACATAAATTCACAATCTCAAGGAATATGTAAAAGCAAGTTGAATATGTATATGAATATCTTGAATAAACCCAATAATGGGAGTAAGGAACACAAAGTCTTTGTAAATCATAATCCGAGTCACTATCATTTACAAAATCTGTTTTCTCCCAACATTAATTTAAACGTTAACAAATTTCCTACATGTAACACTTTTGAAAATCATTATGGAAATTTGAAATATTAGAATATGAAACCAAAGTATGAATGGAGACCCAAAATTAAAGATGAAACATTAACTCCACTTGAAAGGGTTCATTCATACTCATCTCCTCAAAAATAATCTCGCTATATTTGGGTACCTAAAGGAACCATTACACATGATTCCCTTTGGATACCTAAATCTCTTATTCATTAGATATCATCATATGCATGAAGTAGAATCTTTTTAAAATGAAATATACAAATTTCTACTTCATGATATGCTTCACTGTTTTTTTATTTTTATTTTTCTGTTTTCTTATTTTTAAGCTATCATGTCATGGTCACCTTATATATTTTGAAAATATGAATTTATCTCTTAAAAGCTTAATAAGTTTATGAAATTGATCAAAATTCAAAGTCATATTTTATTTTGGTGACCTATAGATGTTTCATAAATTCATTGCCTATAAATATCTTATATTATCCATATAAACCTATTCTAAATTAGTATGAAATATTTATTTAGATTAATGAATTCATAAACTTGAATCTTTCTCTTTCGGAAAATTTTTGAGTCTATTTATTTAAATATTAAGTTTGGATAGCAACCAATAACACTTACATATCTTGAGAAAGGGATATTTGGGATGTCACCCCATCATATTTCCTAGTACCGATGCGAACCCCTCATAGGGAAGACCTCGGGAAGTTCAAGATCCAACAAGTGCTCTAACAAGCGCCCCATACATGGTATGATAGACTTACATCATTTTTTGTTAAAGCACGGTTATGTCATGGGAAGTGCCGACAACACACTCTTCATTAAGCATAAAAATAACGATTTAATTATTTTATAAATATATGTTGATGATATCATTTTTGGAGCCACTAATGAAGAGTTGTGTAATGAAGTAGTCTTAGTAATGAAAAATGAATTAAAAATGAGTCTTGCAAGAGAACTTTCTTATTTTCTTGGTTTTCAAATTTCACAACGAAATGATGATATCTTTATTTGCCAAACAATATATGTTCACGATATGCTTACACGTTTTGGATTTGAAAATCTTAAACAAGCTTATACACCTATGAGTGCTTCGTTAAAATTAGGAAAAGATGAATCTGGAATTTCTATCGATCAAACTTTATATAGAAGTATGATTGGATCTCTTCTTTACTCTAGTGCATCTAGATCAGATATAATGTTTGTCGTATGTTTATGTGCTCGCTTTCAAGCCAATCCAAAAGAATCTCATTTAAAAGCAGTAAAATGTATTTTTCATTATCTATTAGGGTCATCTAAATTAGGATTATGGTACCCACACAATGATTCATTTACACTGCATGGCTATTCCGATTCGGATTATGTCGGTTGTTCACTAGATCGAAAAAGCACTAGCGGTACTTGTCACTTTTTAGGAACCTCATTAGTTGCATGGTCTAGTAGGAAACAATCTTTGGTTGCACTCTCCACCACGGAGTCCAAATACATCGCTCTTGGGTGTTGTTGTGCACAAGCTTTATGGATGAGCCAAACTCTATAGGATTTTGGTTTTCATCTCAAAAATATTGATCTCAAATGTGACAACAAAAGTGCCATAGATCTTGCAAATAATCCCATACACCACTCTAGATCCAAACATATAGATGTTTACCATCACTTCATTAGGGATCATATTAAGAAAGAGCATGTAAAAATAAGTTTCATTGGTACGGAATCCCAACTTGCAGACATTTTCACAAAACCTCTCCCCGATACTCATTTCAACATGCTTCGACTAGAATTAGGAGTCTTAAATATATCAAATTGAAACCCATTGATAGTTTATATATGATGTAGTCTTAAACACCGAGAGGGGGGGGGGGGGGGGGGTGAATAAGTTTCTTTTATTTTAGGCTTAGTGTTTTCTGAATTTAGGTTAGCAAATTATCAAGCACAGAAAGCACAGAGATTTATAGAGGTTCCTCAAGACAGGGTGTCTTGAGTAGTCCTCTTTCCCCCTTCACCTTTCTAACAATAAGTTAGACAAGGCCAACTTCGCCAAACTCAGCTCCAAGAGCCTACAACACAGATCCCACAGGATCTCTCAAGTTTTCCCAAACCCTACCTCAGGCACAGCAGCCCTACCTCAGAGGAATCTACCTCCTACAACTCAGACCACCTCCTGGTCCTACCTCAAGATGACCTCTGATCTCTACAACTCAGGCCAATCATCCTTACACACTCAGGCAATAAAGCCCTACAGTCTTAGAACCCAAAGGCTCTTACAAAAGATATAATAAGGATTACAAATAGAAGGAAGAAGAGATCAAGCCTTGTTCTTCTTCTTCTTAACAACTGCTGTTGCAAACTTGAACCAATGAGGAGAAGTGCAGCTCCAACTTGATTCTCCTTGATCAGCCCTTCAGATGATGGACTTGATCTACTTGCTCTATCTTGAGGTGAATCAAGATAAGCAATATCTTTTCTCCTTGCAGCCTTGTGTAAGCTCAGTTCTTGGCTGCCGATAATGGAATAGTATTGTTCTGGAGTTTGTGTGCTGGAGAGTAAGATCAATAGCAAAGGTGTTTTGCTCAACCCTAACTTATTCCTTTTATACACCATTGACCCTCAACGGCTCTTAGCTGTCCTCCTGACAGGTATGGGAGTGATTGGTGGACCCCAATATGCCTTTCTGCAGCTTGCGCCAAAAGCAGAACCCGCCAGATCACTTTTGAATATGTCTCAACGGTTGGGCTGAGATGGTAAGCCGTCTCAATGGTTGCTTCTGTCCCGTCTCAGCGGATCCGCTGAGACAGACAGTTGTCTCAGCGGTTTTCTTCTATCTGCATCTCAGCTTGCCCAACCACCTTCTAAGCGGCTCCTGGTCTTATCTCAGTAGTTCAGCTGAGATAGAGAGCTCGTCTCAGCGGTTTTGACAGTAAACTGACTGATCATGCATTACACCATAGTGTGCCCTAGTCTTGCATACTTATGAGATAGAAATAGGGTCTATCAAGTACAACTTGTACTTAGCATTGAGTGTGAGGTCTCGTCAAATCAAGGGAACATTGAGGGTCATTTTCCCAATAATCTCCCCCTATTTGAAGAAGGCAGAACACCCTCAAATGCTAGAGTACATTACTCATAAATTCTTGATATGTGTTATTGCAATAATGAGCTCAACATATCATGCTTAGTGCATCAGTCATTTTAAGACTGATGGTTGTTATGAAAAGATTCTACCACAGAGTTTAATCAATCCATTAGTAAGATTTAATAAACATAACAATGCAACATAGATTGAATTAACCAATCAAAACAGGGTAAGGTTTAGATATAATTCAGATTTAGCTATGATACAAGCTGATTACATTAACAATCCATCAATTTCAATCCAGATAGAATAGTAATTCAAAGCTCAGTTTGCATTCATATATTCATAAACTATTTTTAGGCAAAGTATAATTAAGTTTGCATCCACACAGTCATAAGTCATTGTAGTTCATTAACATTTATATACATAAACTGTTTCAATAATCATTCAAAGCTTTCTTTTCTTATAAGAAGAACATTCAGGAGAGTTAACAACTGCTTCTTTCCCTTTCACTGAAGCATCATCCATGTCATCAGCAACAGTGTTATCTTGACCTGGAAGCTTCTTCTTTTCAGCATTGGCAGCCTTGATATCAACAATTCTTTTCTTGTTCTCTTGCCTTTGGAAATACATATATGGTTTTGGAATGTATCTAGAGAGCATTTTCTTTGGATTTTCCTTTCTTACCAGGTTTGCTTTGAACATTTTATCCCTCTTAGTATTTCTCTCCATATGCTTTATCCATTCTTCAGATGGATAGAGCTTGTCAATATCTTTACACACCTGACCATGGCTTATACAGGCATTTAGTATGATGTCCTTGGAGTCATCACTCCATTGCTCATGGTCAGGGTCATTATTCTGCACCTCCCTTTGCTTGGCCATAAATTCTTCAGCCAACATTTCCCTTTCCCTTTCCCTTCTCTTTTTTAGATTCTTATCTTGGGCAATTGCCTCTTGATGAGGGAAATCCCAGTCTTCTGCCCTGTTGACATCTAGGATAGGAAGATTCAGAGCTATCCTTGTCCCTTGTAGAACTTTCAGGGTGAGTTCAGAATTTATGATAGCATTTGTGTCATCCCCCTTTCTGGCTTCTTCATATATCTTTTGATAGAGGTCGTACTTGGCTGCAGTTATTGTGCCAGAGAGGGTTTGGAACACATTCTCTATATCAGATTGAAGCACATCTTTTAACTTGCCAACTTCTTCATTTAGATGGGAAGAGGTGGCTTTCTCAGCAATGGATTGGGTGACAAATGCAATTTCTTCTTTCATCTCTTCCTTGTACCTGTCAGCTTCTTCATTTAACTGCATGGCAGTGGAATAGACATACTCTTGGAGATGATTGACTGACTTCTCTCTCACTTCATCTGTTTGACTGATATAATTCTTGACATATGTCATGTCCTGTTCAGACAGTTGGAGGTGTCTGTCCATAGATCTTAGAATGGTATTCTGAGAAATTACAGATTTTTCAGCAAGATCAAACCATTTGGACATTTGTTTGTTGAGTATTTCAGTGTTTTCCTTTATTTCCTTGACCTCAAAAATGACTTCAGCTTTCACATTCTTGATGGACTGATCCACATATTCCTTTACTAAGGTAATTGATTTATCTAGATTAGTTTGCATGGAGGTGAGATGAGACTGAAGCAGCAGGTTTATGGCATTGAGAAGAGCCTCATTGGGTGAGGTGGAGGAAGAGTGATGAGTAGTAAAATATATGTATTTTTAGTATAGTTATTAGTATAGTTTTAATTAATATTGTAAATTTTTTATATAAATTAATGAATAAATTACTTATTTTATTATTTTTGTTACTAACTTAGCACTATTTTTATTTTTGCAGATTTTGGCAATTTTTGTCAAGTCACGCCCCTGAGTCACGCCCGTGACAACAAGTCACGCCCGTGACCCAAGGGCGTGTAATTTTAAAATGCCAACTTCTCAATCTGCGTTCGACGAAAATCGAGCTTCGTTCGACGAATACTCTCTGCCCTGCGTTCGACGAAAAGCAAGCTGCGCACGACGAAAATTGAGCTGCGTTCGAAGAATGCTCTCTGCCCTGCGTTCGACGAAATCGAGCTGCGTTCGACGAAATCAAGCTGCATTCGATGAAAAGCGCTCTGCGTTCGACGAACTCTCCACGCCCAGCGTTCGACGAACCCTCCCCCATCCAGCGCTCGACGAACGCATCTCAGCGTTCTACGAACTGTCTCAGCGTTTGACGAACTGTCTCAGCATTCGACGAACTCTCTCTTGCACGCCAGCCGTCACGCCCCAGTTAAAGCAGATATGTGCCGCCCACTGTCACGCCCATGACACTTCAAGTCACGCCCGTGTGCAGCCATGTTTGACGGCTGAACCTTCCAGAAGACGGCGGATGCGACCCCTAAAGCACGCGCAAATGTCACGCCCCAGGGTCACGCCCGTGACCAGAAGACACGCCCGTGACCCTAGGGCATGTAAAAATAATATTTTGCCTATAAATAGGAGGGCTCGGCTGAAGGAAATTTCATCCAAATTTTGAGTGCTTGTTAGTGTATTTTGAGTTCTTTTGAGTGATTGTGAGTTTTCCTTTATGCAATTCAGTTTAAGTTCGTTTGTAATTTTTGCTTTTCTAGTCTAATTGTAATGCTTATTTTAGAAATAAAATGTTGTTTTTCTCATTTGGATCATTATCATTTTCATTTTCAATTTATGCAAGTGTGTGTGTGTGTGTGTATGAGTATAACTTTATTGCTTTCATAACTTAGGTTTATTGCTTTCATAATTTAGGTTAAAAGCTTTTATAAAATAGCTTATCATTTTTTTATGATTTATTTATCGCTTTCGTTTAAACGCTTTCTCTTGATTCAGTCATTTTATTACAAGTAGAGTGCGTGCGTATATGAGATAGTGTTTTTTTGTAACTTAGCTTTATTTCAGTCCTTATATAACTATTTATACCACCCCCATCTTGAATAAGAGGCTAATTTCCTTTAGCACTTGTTTAAGACGGTTGGGATGGATATTATTTCTGCACTTTTATAACTATTTCATTTCTATACCACCCCCGTCCCGGATGAGAGGCTAAGTTTCTTTAGCACTTTATTAAGACGGTTGGGACGGATATTAATCTTGCTTTTATATAAGTCTTTTTATTTCTCTTTTTATCCTCTTATATTCGCTTAAATTATTAAACATGTATTTTCCAGTTATTAATGTCGTCTCCATTCTGATGAGTGACTAATTTCCTTTAGCGCACGATGTCGAAGAGCATTAGGACCCAAAAATAGTTTTTCTAAAAATTTAAACATCTCTTTCTAAAATAATTAACGCTTAAGGTTTACCCGAGAATAATGTTGAGTGGAGCCACATAATCGATGTGTGGTTTTCATTTATGTTTCCGTACACTAGTTAGCCAAGAGGCTCGTGCGTACGGACTGATCGCTCATGGGTAAAGAGAAGTGCGCTCTACCCTCGAGAGAGGATGAGGTAAGTCTCCCGAATTGGAAATAAAAACCCAATAGCGGGGTTCACAACATAAAGCGAGTATTAAGAAGATTCGATTATAGAACGAGAGTTCGGTCGAATATTAATAATCTCAGGTGGGCATACCCTCGAGAGAGGAGTGTTCATAATTATGGAACCTCCACGGCCAAGCCGTTTTAATGTTTTAAAAAGTCATCTCTTTTACTTCTAAAAAAGACTATTTTTGTCTCAAGGTAATTCGACATCGGGCGCTATTTATTATCATCGTGTAGAACTCTAGTTATACGCTTATTATCGTTTGCTTTTAAAAACCCACACTAAAACGTATTCCGATAAAATAATAGTTCATTCCTCAAAGTCGTGTAATCAACACGATCCGCGGAAATATACGACCTCGATATTTTCTAAAACAAAATATCTTGTATTACTCACGATAAGGTATACTTGCCTTTATTATATGATTAATTTGGATTAAAATTTAAACAAACACTTTCCAAATCCGAAACTTACAAAACTCTCCTTTGCTATTTTAAAAATCAATAGAATTCAGCGTTGTAGTCAGGGTGTAATCGTCAATATTTCGAAAGAAGAAAAAGACCGTTACTTCTATCTTTCGATAGAATAACGGTTAGTTTCTCAAAGTAGGAATACTTGCGAAACTCTTTGAAAACACCCGCCTAACTCTAATCTCGTCATTGTTGAAACCGATTTCTCGGTCTCTCATAGAGTTCGGGGCCCTCACCGAAATGAGGGGCGGCTAGCCCTTACTGATCCCTCAGAGAAGGTAGACCGGAAACTAGGAAGATTGACTAAGACCTTAGTCACAGCGAGGAGGTCCCTCCACTAACCCGGAAGATCGTTGAGCGCTTCCCCTCCCAAGCCAAAGCTGAGACAAAGCACCATTGGGGAGACTCTCTTGGCCAACCAAAACATCTAAGGGGAAATCCCAAACCAAATCCCCTTCCTAAAGGTGCTCTCTTGGGTCTATTTATAGCGTTCCTCGTCCGGGCCGCCAATAGCGTAATCCCGACAACAGTCTGACTATACGCATCCCAAATGGGACTGCCGACAGCGTAACTCCGCCGTTCTAAGAGTTAATTAACTGCCCCTTAAGGTCTTCCCGGTAATTTCACCTCGGGGTTCCCACGGGGCGAGTGGTTCGTGAAAACACCACTCGCCTACGATAAAAATATAAGCTACATAAAGAGGGCATCACAGGCATTTTGATTTACAAGAGCATAAGCTCCATACTTCGGCACGCAGGCCGGCAAATATAAATAAATAAGCCCTTCTCGGGGTGGCACAACTTTGGGCTTAAGCCCGCAACCCCCTGCTTGGTACTGCGACACCTGTACGCCAACGTCTCGCCATGCGGTAGCAAACTGAGCCTCGGTCAATTGAAGCAAGCCGAGCTACATTGCCCACACCCCTTTCTCGAGGCGGCGACATTTTATAAATATGAGCAAATACTAAATATCTTCTACAGAGTCTTCTCCGGGGTCCCCAGAACATCACCAATCCGGCCCCCCACGTCCGGACGGGCTTCACACAGAAACATCACCAATCCGGTCTACACACCCGGATGGGCTTCACACAGAATGCCTAAACCCGTACTCACACTTTCGGGCGCTAATGCAGTTAATAGCGGGGACGTGCACGTCAACCCGTCGGAGAGCTCCCTTCCCCCACCCGTTGGTGGAGAGGGGCTTCCATGCAAATATGAGAATTGAAGGCTTCACCTGCCCGAGTTGAAATTCGTTACCCTTGACGCGTGCCTTGGAGGGGTCGCAACCGAGGACCTTACACTTGACTCGACATCTAGCGGTCGTAGTGGCTTTACACGATATGATCAGGCCTCCACTTTCATACTTTGGAGACAAGAAGAGGAGTGGCGGGAGAGAAACCCCCCGACACTCCTCGCTCTGGTCGGCCACGGGAGGGGAGCTCCCGGCCGGATCTCGCCTCGGACGGCCACGGGAGAGGAGCTCCCGGCCGGATCTCGCCTCGTACGGCCACGGGAGAGGAGCTCCCGGCCGGATCTCTCCTCGGACGGCCACGGGAGAGGAGCTCCCGGCCGGATCTCGCCTCGGACGGCCACGGGAGAGGAGCTCCCGGCCGGATCGAGGATCGGCCTCCTGCTGTTGCTGGTGGCGAAGGGGAGAGGAAGTGAGGATGGGAGACGGGGCACTGCTCCTCCTTGCTCCAGGCCGACGGCGAGAGAAGGAGTCGGGGCGGCGCTTCCTTGTGCGAATGAGAGGGAGAGGAGTCGGGATCGGCTCCTGTGGTTGCTCGCGCGAAACCGAGAGAGAGAGGGAGCCCTCGCGTCTGCTCCCAGGAAAACCAGAGAAAACGAGGGGGTCGGGTCTTGCGGCTGGGGGAGGAGAGCTGGGAGGGTTTTCCTTCTTTTAGGTTTTATAAAAACCCTAGCCTCCAAACTGGCTATCCGCAGCCAGCTCCCTAAATGCACACCAAGACCCGCTAACCGCACCCCGAAACTCCTAATCGTAGACCACGCTACAAATTTGTTAAATACCAAAATATTGGGGGCGTTACACTCGGGTCCTGGCTATCCGGGGAGGGTCCCATCCGATGGGTACGGGGTTGTACAGTCATATAAAGGTTGCGCAAACCATAACCAAATTAAAAAGAAGAAACAATCTGAATCAAATCATCAAGTTTTTGGCGCCGTTGCCGGGGAAATTAGTGTTGTTATTTGAAACAAGGAATTACTATTACTTTTATCATATATATTAAAAATATATAAAAATATATATCTACATAAAAATAAATAAAAAATAGAAAAAGCCAAAAATATATAATAATTTTTATTATTAGTATATGACCCGAGGAAACTCCTCGGACGATTCTAATATCATTTTGACCCCGAAATCGAGCGCACCCTTCGTGAGCGCCTCCGACTTCGTGATCAAAACTTACTCGAATTTCCCGAAGAGTATGTCGGGGATACTTACACTGAACCTATGGCCGATCAAATTCCAGATGTGGCCCCGCCACGGACCATGACATATTATGCCAGGCCAAATTTGGAAGATACCAGATCGAGTATTACACACCCAATAGTGGCTAATAATAATTGTGAAATAAAATCTAGCATCATTCAAATGGTACAACAGTCAGTCCAATTTGACGGTTTGCCAGATGAGGATCCGAATTTACACCTTTCTAGTTTATTGGAAATATGCGATACCTTTAAAATTAATGGCGTTACTGATGATGCTATTCGTTTACGCTTATTTCTATTTTCACTGCGGGCGTAAGCCAAGGCGTGGTTGAGTTCTCTCCCCAGAGGATCCATAACCACGTGGGCACAATTGACGGAAAATTGTTTAACAAAATATTTTCCCCCGTCTAAAACCGCTAAACTACGCACAGATATCACCTCTTTCGTTCAACACGACTCTGAGTTTCTCTATGAGACTTGTGAGCGTTTTAAAGAGTTCTTGCGTAGGTGTCCTCATCACGCGCTGCCATCCTGGCTGCAGGTCTAGACGTTTTATAATAGCTTAAATTTTTCCACACGACAGATGATCGATGCGGCCGTCGGGGGAACGTTAAACAACAAAACCCTGGAGGCCGCCCAAGCTCTGTTCGAGGAAATGGCCATGAACGCCTATCAATGGAATGCGCCTAGATCACGCCCTACTAAACCAACTGGGATATATGAAGTGGATGCCACTTCTTACTTAACCTCTTAAGTCGAAAGGTTAAGTAAGCAAGTGGCGGAGATGACTGCTTCCTCCTCCACTCCCGCTGGCTTAATAATAATAATAATACTTTTGTCAAAGAAACTGTAGATTACTTAGGCAACCCAGTTAGGCCCCCCTTCAACCCTAATAACAATCCATATAGTAATAATTATAATCCGGGTTGGAGGAACCACCCAAATTTTTCCTGGAGCAATCTTAATAATGCTCAGAGGCCCCCAAATGTAAATCCGCAAGGATTTCCAAACGGATTTCAGCCTCCACCTCCAAAACCTTCACCACTCGAAGATTTTTTGCTAAATACGTTGCGTCCACCGAGTCAAATATCCGGAATATTACCGGATCGATTAAAAACTTGGAAAATCAGGTGGGACAGCAGGCAAAGATGGTCTCTGAGCGGCCATATAGAGCTCTACCAGGGAACACGGAGCCAAACCCCCCGAGAAAATGCCAACGCCATAAACCTTCGCAGCGGCAAGGAGGTAACCTCCCCAAAATGGGTTGAGCCCAAGGTACATATTTCGACACCGACCCCTCCACCCCCTCTCTCGATAGATAATACAACGAGTATTCTGACTGTGCCAAACGTTTTTAGCCAGTCCCTTCCCTATCCCTCGAAAATAAACAACGAGCGAAAGGACGAGCATTATAAAAAATTTCTACAAATTTTAAAAAAAATCCACATAAATGTTCCTTTCTGCGAGGCACTCTCCCAAATGCCGAAATACGCAAAATATCTTAAAGAGATGCTTTCTAATAAAAAGCGATTGGAAGATGTTTCGCGTGTTTCCCTTAACGCGGAATGCTCGGCTGTCCTCCTTAACAAATTGCCACCAAAACTGAATGACCCCGGACGATTCTCCATCTCGTGCCTCTTTGACAATATGTTAATAAAGTACGCTCTAGCGGACTTGGGAGCTAGCATCAACTTGATTCCTTTCTCCCTTTTCAAAAAACTTGATTTGGGCATCCCAAGCCCGACTAAGATGAGCATCCAACTCGCTGATCGCTCGGTAAAGTACCCAAATAGGGGTAGCGGAGGATGTTCTGGTCAAGGTCGACAAGTTTATCTTCCCAGTAGACTTTGTCATCCTGGACATCGAGGAGGACGCTGAGGTACCTATTATACTTGGTCGCCCCTTCCTCGCAACATCCTGCACTTTAATAGATGTAAGTAACGGACGCCTTCTCCTTCGGGTTGGAGACGATGAAGTTAATTTGCATATCAACCCCTCCATGCGGAACTCTCTATCGAATGATGATTCCTGCTTTAATTTGGAATTCACGTTTGAGGATGAGTGTTCTTCTCTTTCGGAATTGTTATCTTTAATGATAAACGATTCAGATCTGGCAAATCAACCTCCTTTAGATGAATTGTCGCCAGATTCGCCCTTCGAGCCTTTCGATTCGAAAGAGTTAAAAATCTCCACATCCTATGAAGAACCCCCGGTCTTGGAGCTTAAGCAACTCCCCGACCATTTAATATGTTTTTCTAGCCGCGAACTTAAAACTTCCGGTTATAATATCATCTACTTTAACCGATTCAGAAACATCCAAATTGGTTGAGGTTTTGTCTAAACATCGCCGTGCAATTGCATGGCAAATTTCTGATATCAGGGGAATTAACCCCTCATTCTGCTCCCACAAAATTTTTCGCGAAGAGAACCCCCGCAAAACTATTCAGCCTCAACGGCGACTTAACCCAAACATGCGGGAAGTTGTTAAAACTGAAATTATTAAACTCCTTGATGCGGGGATTATCTATCCTATATCCGACAGTACGTGGGTAAGCCATGTACAAGTCGTCCCTAAAAAGGCAGTATAACGGTTGTGGAAAACACGAATAATGAATTAATCCCAACTGGTACTGTTACGGGTTGGAGGGTGTGCATCGATTATAGAAAATTAAATGATGCCACCAGAAAAGACCACTTCCCGTTGCCGTTTATTGATCAAATCCTAGAGCGTCTCTCTGGTCATCCTTTTTACTGCTTTCTTGATGGTCTCTCGGGATTTTTCCAAATCCCTATTTCCCCCGAGGACCAAGAAAAAATGACTTTTACTTGCCCTTTCGGCACCTTCGCATATCGAAGGATGCCGTTTGGCCTCTGCAATGCGCCAGCTACATTCCAACGATGTATGCTGACAATATTTGGCGAGCTAGTAGAAGACATAATGGAAGTCTTCATGGAAGACTTCTCCGTCTTTCGAAGCTCTTTTACAAATTGTCTAAAAAATTTAGATAGAGTCCTCTAGCGGTGCGAAGAGACGAATTTAGTTTTAAACTGGGAGAAATGCAACTTCATGATCCGAGAGGGTTTAGTCCTCAGCCATAAGATTTCTTCCAAGGGGATGGAGGTCGATAGGGCCAAAGTTGCCATAATTGAACAACTTCCTGCTCCTTCGAATGTAAAATCTATTCGAAGTTTTCTCGGCCATGCGGGTTTTTACAGGCGGTTTATACAAGATTTTTCTAAAATAACGAAATCGCTTACCCACCTCCTGGAAAAGGATTCTCCATTTATTTTTTATACGGCCTGCATAGAGGCATTTAATTTTATAAAAAAAGCAACTTATCAATTCTCCAATTCTGGTGGCGTCAGATTGGTCCCTTCCGTTCGAGATAATGTGCGACGCGAGCGATATTGCGGTAGGAGCCGTACTAGGCCAACACATAAATAAATATTTTCATCCAATATATTACACTTCTCGCACGCTCACAGCCGCACAAGCTAAATATTCAACGACGGAAAAGGAACTTCTTGCCGTCGTCTTTGCTTTTGATAAATTCAGGCCTTACGTAACACTTTCACACATAATCATTTTCACTGATCACTCCGCCCTAAAATATCTTTTGGCCAAAGTTAATGCCAAGCCCCGCTTGCTTCGATGGATCCTTCTTCTACAGGAATTTGACTTAGAGATCCGGGATAAGAAGGGGACTGAAAATTTAGCAGCCGACCACCTCTCACGTTTAGAACAACCCTTCCCAGAAACGCTCGTCGAACCCGAAATTGACGATAGATTTCCGGAGGAGCGCCTTTTAATTATAAATAATATAAAAACTTCTTATACCCTTTGGTTCGCAGATTATGCGAACTATTTATTCGCGCGGGTCCTTCCAAAATATTTTTCGACTCAGCAAAAGAAGAAATTCTTTTCTGATTTGAAAAACTACTTTTGGGAGGACCCCTTTCTCTTTCGAGTCTGCGCAGACCAAGTGGTCCGAAGATGTGTTTTAAGCGAGGAGGGTGCGCAAATTTTGTGACACTGCTACGAGGGGCCGGCTAGGGGGCATTATCAAGCCAACCGGACCGCGCGGAAGGCATTAGAGGCGGGCTTTTATTGGCCCACTCATTTTAAAGATGCTTACGATTTTGTAAGTAAATGTGATAGCTGCCAGCGGTGGGGTAACATCTCTCGTCGTGACGAGATGCCCCAAAACCTTTTTCTCGAGGGGCATAGATTTTGTAGGCCCCCTACCTTCTTCTTTTAATAATCGTTATATTTTAGTGGCGGTTGACTACGTATCTAGGTGGGCGGAAGCGCAAGCTCTGCCCACCAATGATGCGCGAGTCGTCGTCCATTTTCTAAAAAAATTATTTTCTCGCTTCGGCACGCCCCGCGCAATAGTAAGTGATAGGGGTACGCACTTCTGCAATGCCCAATTTTCAAAAAATTTATCTAAGTACGGCGTCATGCATAAGCTCACCACCGCCTATCACCCCCAAATGAGCAGCCAAGTAGAGGTAGTAAATCGCGAGATTAAACGCATTTTGGAGAAAAACGTTTCTTTAAATAGGAAAGATTGGCCCGTCAAACTCGATGACGCACTGTGGGCGTATCATACGGCATACAAGACCGCTATCGGTTGTACGCCCTATCGATTAGTCTACGGCAAAGCGTGCCATTTACCGGTAGAGTTAGAGCACCGCGCTTTTTGGGCCTTAAATTTTTTAAATTTTGATTTGAACTTAGCCTCCGAGAATAGGAAATTCCAACTAAATGAACTCGATGAATGGCGTGCGAACGCTTATGAGAGTAATAAATTTTATAAGGAGCGTTCTAAGTTCTGCCATGATCGCAAAATAAAATTTCCCAAAACATTTGCGCCGGGCGATCTTGTCCTTCTTTATAATTCACGTCTTCGTATTTTTCTGGGTATGTTAAAGTCCCGATGGTCCGGCCCCTTTAAGGTTAAAGAGGTTTGGCCGTATGGGACCGTTCTTATCTCTCACCCCGAAAGAGGCGAATTTAAAGTAAACGGGCATCGTTTAAAACTTTATCTTGCCGGCGAGCCAGTAGACGAAAATACCGAATCCTTAACCCTCCCCAACTTATAATCTCACCACACCAAATGCGTCAAGCTATGCGACGGTAAACAAAGCGCTTGTGGGAGGCACCCCATATTTATCTAACCTTTTATTATGCTTTGTTCTTTTTTATTTTGCAGGGTTTCTTACGGCCCCGCCAGCTTTAATTCAGGGAAGCCTTTTTGCCCCCTCTTTCCTTTTGTATATATTGCAATGCTATTTTCTCTTCTTCATACTTACATTACAACATTGGGGACAATGTTGGGTTTTAAGTATGTGGGTGTTTTACTTTCTTTATTTAAACAAAAACTTAGAAAACATTTTCAAAAAAACATTTCATGTTGTAAAAACTTACAAAACATTTTCTAATTTTTTTTTAAAAAAGAACAAAACTAAAAAAATTTCTGTTTTATTCTGCATTTTACTTACTTTTGTAAATATAATCTTAAACAAAACTACAAAAAAATTAAACTAAAAAATATATATATATAACTATATGGTAGTTGAAAAACAAACAAAACACAAAAATAATAAACCCTACTTTACTTTTATTCTTAAAAGCATTTAGTTTCGAGAGTAAATGTTTGTGGATTTTCATAATCGCTAGTTTTACTATTCGTTCGTTTATCTAAGATCGATAGATTTAAACGTTCGGGGTTAAGTTTTATAGAATATCTTGTGTTTTTAATTTAAATAGAGGCTTTGTTTTCAAGCACTACTTCTACTAGCTAAAATAGAGACATGTGTATTATGTTGGCAAAACAACTTTAGACTGTAATTATCCCTACTTTATGTCTTTAGGAATCTAGGAATATTCAAATTACTAAGGTTGCTCTCAAAACTTTTTTTTATTATTCTAGAATTTCTCTTGAAAACCCCTTGTATACACCAATTTAGCATAGTAAATAAAAAATTAAAAGAAGAAAAAGATCTTATGTCAATGGGAATAAAAATTCATTCTGTAAATATAGGCACCCAATTAATTCTTTAAAAGATCTTATGTCAATGGGAATAAGACTTCGTTCCGTAAACATAGGCATTGGGTTAATAAAAATGAATTAGTTTTCCCTCACGGGGACACCACAAAAGCTAAAATGAAGGGGTGGACGAATAAAAACCATCACCCCTAATTCAAAAACTCTTCTTTTTGCCAAGACTTTTTTATCCCTTTTCCCTTAGCCAAATTATTGTTTTAGTTTTAATTCAAAAAATCAATTGAGAGCATAATTAGTAACTTATATTTTTCCTTCATGTTTTTTTAAACAAAGGTTATTATAATTTTGATCTAATCTCATTTACTAATGATTGCAATTTTGTTTGCTATTTGGGTAAGAAGTTTTTGGCTAGGACATTTCTTTCTACTTAAATCATTTGCATAATTTAGGACTTAACTGTTATTACTCCGAATTTTTATTTTTCAGTCTCTTATGATTAAAATAAAACGATAGCTAAAAATTAGAACTTATGTTAATCCCGTATAGATCTCTCTTACTTTTGCTCTGGAATAGCAAAAGCTTAAGTATGGGGGTATTTGATGAGTAGTAAAATATATGTATTTTTAGTATAGTTATTAGTACAGTTTTAATTAATATTGTAAATTTTTTATGTAAATTAATGAATAAATTATTTGTTTTATTATTTTTGTTACTAACTTAGCTTTATTTTATTTTTTTGCAGATTTTGGCAATTTTTGTCAAGTCATGCCCCTGAGTCATGCCCGTGACAACAAGTCACGCCCGTGACCCAAGGGCGTCTAATTTTAAAACGCCAACTTCTCAATCTGCATTCGACAAAAATCGAGCTTCGTTCGACGAATGCTCTCTGCCCTGCGTTCGATGAAAGGCAAGCTGCGTACGACAAAAATCGAGCTGCGTTCGATGAATGTTCTCTGCCCTGCGTTCGACGAAACTGAGCTGCGTTCGACGAAATCAAGCTGCGTTCGACGAAAAGCGCTCTGCGTTCGACGAACTCTCCGCGCTCAACGTTCGACGAACCCTCCCCCATCCAGCGTTCGACGAACGCGTCTCAACGTTCTACGAACTGTCTCAGCGTTCGACGAACTGTCTCAGCGTTCGACGAACTCTCTCTTACACGCCAGACATCACGCCCCAGTTAAAGCAGATATGTGCCGCCCACTGTCACGCCCGTGACACTTCAAGTCACGCCCATGCGCAGCCATGTTTGACGCCTGAACCTTCCAGAAGACGGCGGATGCGACCCCTAAAGCACGAGCAAATGTCACGCCCTAGGGTCACGCCCGTGACCAGAAGACACGCCCGTGACCCTAGGGCGTGTAAAAATAATATTTTGCCAATAAATAGGAGGGCTCGACTGAAGGAAATTTCATCCAAATTTTGAGTGCTTGTTAGTGTATTTTGAGTTCTTTTGAGTGATTGTGAGTTTTCCTTTATGCAATTCAGTTTAAGTTCGTTTGTAATTTTTGCTTTTCTAGTCTAGTTGTAATGCTTATTTTAGAAATAAAATGTTATTTTTCTCATTTGGATCATTATCATTTTCAATTTATGCAAGTGTGTGTGTGTGTATGAGTATAACTTTATTGCTTTCATAACTTAGGTTTATTGCTTTCATAATTTAGGTTAAAAGCTTTTATAAAATAGTTTATCGTTTTTTTACGCTTTATTTATCGCTTTTGTTTAAACGCTTTCTCTCGAGTTTCTGTATATATGAGATAATGTTTTTCTTTTTTTGTAACTTAGCTTTATTTCAGTCCTTATATAACTATTTATACCACCCCCATCTTAAATAAGAGACTAATTTCCTTTAGCACTTGTTTAAGACGGTTGGGACGGATATTATTTCTGTACTTTTATAAGTATTTCATTTCTATACCACCCCCGTCCCAGATGAGAGGCTAAGTTTCTTTAGCGCTTGATTAAGACGGTTGGGACGGATATTATTACTGCTTTTATATAAGTCTTTTTATTTCCCTTTTAATCCGCTTATATTCTCTTAAGTTATTAAACATGTATTTTCCAGTTATTAATGCCGTCTCCATTCCGATGAGTGGCTAATTTCCTTTAGCGCACGATGTCGAAGAGCATTGGGACCCAAAAATAGTTTTTCTAAAAATTAAAACATCTCTTTCTAAAATAATTAACGCTTAAGGTTTACCCGAGAATAACGTTGGGTGGAGCCACATAATCGATGTGTAGTTTTCATTTCCGTTTCCGTACACTAGTTAGCCGAGAGGCTCGTGCGTACAGACTGATCGCTCACGGGTAAAGAGAAGTGCGCTCTACCCTCGAGAGAGGATGAGGTAAGTCTCCCGAATTGGAAGTAAAAACCCAATAGCGGGGTTCACAACATAAAGCGAGTATTAAGAAGATTCGATTATAGAACGAGAGTTCGGTCGAATATTCATAATCTCAGGTGGGCATACCCTCGAGAGAGGAGCGTTCATAATTATGGAACCTCCACGGCCAAGCCGTTTTAATGTTTTAAAAAGTCATCTCTTTTACTTCTAAAAAAGACTATTTTCGTCTCAAGGTAATTCGACATCGGGCGCTATTTATTATCATCGTTTAGAACTCTAGTTATATGCTTACTATCGTTTGCTTTTAAAAACCCACACTAAAAACTTATTCCGATATAATAATAGTTCGTTCCTCAAAGTAGTGTAATCAACACGATCCGCGGAAATATACGACCTCGATATTTTCTAAAACAAAATATCTTGTATTACTCACGATAAAGTATACTTGCCTTTATTATATGATTAATTTGGATTAAAATTTAAACAAACACTTTCCAAATCTGAAACTTGCAAAACTCTCCTTTGCTATTTTAAAAATCAATAGAATTCGGCGTTGTAGTCATGGTGTAATCGTCATATTTCGAAAGAAGAAAAAGACCATTACTTCTATCTTTCGATAGGATAACGGTTAGTTTCTCAAAGTAGGAATACTTGCAAAACTCTTTGAAAACACCCGCCTAACTCTAATCTTGTCATATAAAGGTTGCGCAAACCATAACCAAATTAAAAAAAGAAACACTCCGAATCAAATCATCAAAGAGGCTTGCTGAATGTTGATATCAACAACTGGGGCCTCATCCTGCTCATCTTCAGTGTCAGCATCTTGATGATCACCCAGATTGACATCACCAACATTATCATCCTCCTCCCCCTCAGAGAGAGCATTCTTTTCTGTTGAGTCCAGGAATGCTGGGACAATGAGTTGGAGTTAGATTGAACTACTTAGAGGTTCTAAGGATAATAATGTAAGATTTACCTAGAACTTCATCTTTCTCTGCTGGAAGAGCATTCTGCACCTCCACCTCATATAAATCAACTTGAATGGATGAATCTAGGAATTCTAGAACAAGAATTGTAAAGTTAGATTTTATGATTCTGAATGTTTAGGCTGGGTTTTTAGGGCTTACCAATAACCTGATCTTTATCAGCTGAAGGCTCTTGTGGCAGCTCCCCCTCAGATGGGGCATCAGATGAACCTTGTGAAGGTAATGACCACAGAGATGGTGCATTTTCAGGAATGTTTCTTATTCTTTCTTCAAGACTGAAGATAATTGTGTCAATCTGACCTTGTAAATTTTGAGGTGATGGTCTTGTGCTCACATCATCATCATTGATTTTTTTAATATCAATGGGTGTTGGTTCTTGATGATAATCAACCTCAGATGAAGCACACACTAGTTCTTGAGGATCTGGGGTCCACATTAATTGAATGTCAGATTTGACTAACTATTGGTATTAGCTATGATAAATGAGTTAGGAGGAGTTGAATTAGTTACCAAAAGTTATGACTTTGTCCAGCTGCTGTGGATGGATTGGTTCAGTTGGCAGGTCATGTGGTGTAGCCTCTTTGTCAAGAATGCAGTGTGACCCAATGTCAGCACCAACATCTTCATCTTTGTCTGAATGATCAGACTCAGAACTGGACATGACCAGCCTTGGTTTCTTAGAAGATGAGGGGGTTGTCTTCTCTTTTCCTTTAGTTCCAGAGGGCTGACTCATAGACAATACCCTGGTGAATCTTTCTAAATTCTTGATGTCCATTCTCTTAAGATAGTGAAGATTTGCTCCTTTGGATGTGTTGAACTTGTCAAGGTGGGTTTGAAGGAGGTATAAGGAGAGAATTCTTCCCATATTGGGTGCCTAAAGGCATTCCTTTATTCTTTGAAAGATGGCCTCTCCCCAAGTGGTTTTCTTTTTCAGAATTATTCTTGTCATGAGGTCAAACAAGTACTGTGAGATTGTATCATGGGACCCTGGTTTGCAAAGAATGGCTTTTCCCACAATATTTGATAAAAGTTATCCCTTTTGGTTGAAAAATTTCCTCTTTAATGAGCCAATTTTGGCATCATTGTACTCAGTCCATTTTAGAGCCTTTTCTTGTCTTTTTCAGAGATGTCATCCTCCTCACTTGGACTGCAGGATGGAAGATGTAATGCTTTTTGTAGTTTTGTTGGGGTTATCTTGATTCTATCTTCTCCAATCTTTGACTTGAGGAAGCATTTGGAGGTAGACAACTTGACATTACCAAACCATTCCAGAACTTCAGTCCTAAGAATGACACAGGGTTCAGATAGTAGAAATTCCAAGCCTTGGTCTTCTAGGAGTTGAATCACTCCCTTAATTTCTTCTGGAGCATGGGCAAACCCATGCCTTACTATCTCATATCCTTCAAGAAGATCTTTAGAGATTTTGGGAGCCATTGTAGTGGTGGAGGAATGCGCTGGGACGGAAGAGTAGGTGATTCGTCTCGGCGGCTGGAAGAGAAGGGTCGTGTGCTTTTCACTAATCAGATTTGCTATTTATATGGCTTAAGATTTAGGTAAAATTAAACCTAATAATTGGATTTGATTGCTCTTATAATTGTAAGTGTAAATGGGTCAACTGGGGTTGCACTTAGACAATTTATAATGAATCCAACCCATCTCAGCGGAACCGCTGGGACGGTGACCTATCCACTGGGACAGAACACTACCAGCCGCTGGGACAGATTTAGTCGTCTCAGCGGTTTAGCTGAGAATTTTCCCAGCTGTCTCAGCGGCTCAGCTGAAACAGATTGTTCTGGTTAAGCTGATCATACTACTTTAAAATCATTAGAGATAGGATTACTTGAATGTCTAATCATGTCTCTCATAGGGTTGATGTGTCAACATTTTAAGTTATATCAAATCAAGCAGTATATCATACATGATTGAAAGAATGAAGTGTTTTACACTATTCTACATTTAACATTCCTAGTTCAATCTTGAAAGCATTAAACTTGGCCTCATCCAATGGCTTAGTGAAGATATCAGCCACTTGATTGTTAGTGGTGACAAATTCAAGGCAGATATCTTGAGATTCTATATGTTCTCTTATAAATAGATAACACTGGATGAGTCACAATAAAGAGGAGAGTTACTTACCTTGAGGTTGTAGTCCTCTAGCTGGTGTTGAATCCACTATAGCTGTGCACAACAACTCCTTGCACAATGTATTCAGACTCAGCAGTGGAGATAGCCACACTTGTTTGCTTTTTTGTTGGAACAACCCTATTACTGATTTGGGCAAGGATCACTATCTGTTGACTAGGACTAAGTTGACCCCAATGTATAGTCTAAGGGTCAAGGTTTTAGGCTGTTAGAACTTAGTAAAAAGATTAAGTTTCTACGTTCGACGAACTCAGTTCTCCAGCCAGATTCAGATTTATTCTCTTCAGTTCGACGAACTCTAACTTGAGATCGAATAACTCCAGCCTGCGTTCGACGAATCAACAATAGAAGTTCAGTTCGACGAAATCAACATTCAGTTCGATGAACTCAACCTTCAGATCGATGAATTCTTTTCTCAGCTCGACGAACTCAGTTTTTCCAGCCAAGTTTAGCATATTATCTCTCAGTTCGACGAACTCCAACTTGAGCTCGATGAACTCCAGACTGTGTTCGACGAATCAACAATAGATGTTCAGTTCGACGAACTCCAACTTCAGTTCGATGAACTCAACCTTCAGATCGACGAACTCTTATTTCAGCTCGATGATTTTTTTAGACAGATCAGTTATATATTATTCTCTGAACTCAGATCAACTAAATCAGCAACGGATCTATTCTATTATTTATTCCAGATAAATCAATGATTTTATCCTTCCATTTATTTATTCCTTTCCATTGTCTTCTTTCGAGAAAGTAGCCGTTTGGCTTATTGGAAAAGGACATCATTTATTAAAAAAAGGAAAAGGAATTAAAGATCAGATTGTAGTTCTAAGAAATAATCCTCCTGATTATTCTATTCCTTATTTAGAGGATTTGAAATTCAAATCAGAGATATATTCTCTAAGAAAAATAAGAAGTATTACAGTATTACAGCAGTACAACAAGATAGGAAGAAGAGAAAAAAAAAAGAAACAGTCGAGAGAGAAATACGGAAAGCAGAAAAGAGAAAGTTTTTTCAGTGTTCATCCTCAACAGCAGCACACTTTCATCCTCAGAGAACAACAATCTTCATCTCTTAGTTATCTGCTGCTAGTTCTAATCTTCAAGAGCAACATCAAATCTGAGAAACATTGTCTCTCAGATTCATCAGCTATCAAAGAAGATTTGTTTCATTCAATTGAAAGCTCCATCCTCAACTATCAACCATTTCTATCATACAGGGGGAGCTTTACAACACAACAAATACACTTGTCTTCTCACAGCTTGTTGACAGAGAAGAACTTCATAACCCTCTTTATCCCATCTTGTACATGGTTCTAACTCCCTTCAAAAGTTAACCCTTTGGTGGCAGGGCACCTGATCAAAAACCTGTGGTTGGTGGCAGGGCACCTGATCAAAAACCTGTGGTTGGTGTTTGAGCACCTGATCAAAAACCCATTGGTGATAGGGCACCTGATCAAAAATCTAGTGGATTCCTACCAAGGGTGGTAGAAGAGTAGATGTACCCAGGTTTATTGGGGAACTACTATAGATCCTTGTGTCTTCTGTGTTTGTGTTTATTTTTCTGTACTGTGCTGTGTGATCTCTTTGTGTTTTGTTTTTATAACTCACTCTGTTATACACATATAAATATCATTATTTTAATTCCGCTATAAAATAAGTTAAAAACTTTTTAATACTCTATTCACCTCCCCCCCCCCTCTAGAGTAAATCTATGATCTAAACCTCACTTTCAACTTCTATCAGAGGTTACTTTCATTTTTGCTGCTCCATGATATCAACAATCTTCCTAGGAATTGACAAGTGCCACTTGTGCTTTTCCTGTCTTCTTTGCAGCCTACAAAATCTGCATCTGAAAATCCAGTTAGTTCAAAATCATTGTTCTTAGGGTGCCAAAGGCCAAGATGTAAGCTGCCTTTAAGGTATCTCAGAATCCTCTTTGCAGCTGAGTAGTGAGATTCCTTAGGACATGCCTGGTACCTAGCACACACACATGTAACATACATAATATCTGGTCTACTAGCAGTTAAATATAACAGGGATCCAATGATGCACATGTACATGGATTCATCAAAGGCCTTGCCCTTCTCATCCTTATCCAGGTAAATGTTGGACCCCATGGGAGTTTTCATGGTGGAAGCTGATTCCATCCCAAACTTCTTGATAAGCTCCCTGGTGTAGTTGGTCTGAGAAATGAATATACCTTCATCAGACTATTTTACCTGGAGGCCTAAAAGTACTTGAGCTCTCCCATACTGCTCATCTCAAACTCCCCCTGCATTAGGTTGTCAAACCTTTTGCAGAGGTTGTCATCAGTAGACCCCAAATATTATGTCATCAACATATATTTGGACTAGGAGACACTTGCCCCTTATTTCCCTAAGAAACAATGTGCTATCTAGCTTTCCTAAGTAAGTAAACATGACTAGAGAGGGTAGGATGTACAAAACCTGATGGTTGCTCAACATATACTTCTTCCTTCAAGTCACCATTGAGGAAGGCTGATTTGACATCCATTTGATACACTTTGAACCCTTTGTGGGCAGCATAGGCAAGGGATAGCCTAATTGCTTCCAACCTTGCAATAGGGGCAAAGGTTTGATCAAATTCTATCCCTTCTTCCTATCTATACCCTTGGCTACCATCCTTGCCTTTTTCTTTATGATTGTGCCATTTTCATCTAACTTGTTCCTATAATTCCATTTGGTTCCTATTATATTGTGTCCTTGAGGTTTTGGCACCAATTTCCATACCTTGCATCTCTTGAATTGTAGAAGTTCTTCTTGCGTCGCTTGAATCTAAAAGGTGTCTTGGTTGGCTTCTTCAAACTTCTTGGGCTCCATTTGTGATAGGAAGCTCAAGAATAGGGCTTCATTATGAGCCCTGCTTCTGGTTAATACACATTGATTCTGATCTCCAATTATTTGTTCTCTTGGATGGTCCCTTAGATGTCTTACAGCTGTAGGCAGTCTGTTCTCAGCTTGCTGTGCTGTTTCTGCTGGTTCAGCGGTGTCTTCATCAGCATGGACTTCTTCCTCTTCAGGGATGGCAGCATCAGAATAAGCTTTACTGCTGCTGGGTGTGTCTTGTATAGACATCCTTTCCAATTCCTTTTCATTTCCTACCAAGACAGAAGATCTAGACCAGCCCTTATAAATTAGGCTGGTCTTATCAAATACTACATGCATAGACTCCTCTACAACATGAGTTTTCTTGTTATACACTCTATAAGCTCTACTATGTGAGATGTAGCCAACAAGAACACCCACATTGCATTTCTCTGCAAATTTTGTTAATTGAGATTTTCCATTGTTTAAAATGTAGCATTTGGAGCCAAAGATTCTAAAGTATGAAATTGTAGGTTGTTTGCCTTTTAGAATCTCATAGGGAGTTATTCCATGAACCTTATTGATGGAAGCTCTATTGAGAACATGACATGCAGTATTGACTGCCTCAGCCCAAAAGTATTCTGGGAGTGAGAAGTCACTAAGCAGTGTCTCCCTGCTTCTATCAAGGTCATATTCCCCCTCCCAGCCATACCATTTTATTGTGGAGTCCTTGGGGAGGAGAACTCTTGGGTGATACCATATTCTTGACAAAACCTTGTCATAGCTTCAGATTGAAATTCTGTTCCATGGTCAGTTCTAGTCCTGACCACAACACATTGTAAGTCATTCTGAATTGCTTTAACATGAGTTATAAAGATATTTAGAGTATCAGACTTCTTCTTTAGGAAGAATACCCATGTATATTTTGAGTGTTCATCAACAATCACCAAAGTATATAACTTCCCACCTAGGCTCTGAATTAGTAAAGGACCAAACAAGTCCATATGCAAGAGATAAAGACATCTTTCAGTGTCTTTGGAGACAATACTTTTAAAGGTGGCCCTTGTTTGCTTACCCATTTGGCAAGCATGACAGGGACCACTTTTAATACATTTTATATTAGGACTATTCCTAACAAGGTTTTTAGAGAATAGTCTATACATTGTCTTGTGATTAATGTGAGCTAGTCTCTTGTGCCATTGAACACAAAGGGACTCATTCTCATTAGCTACTAGACAAACAGATGTAAGAGAATTACTACATATAAAGTCTAAGCAATAAACATTCCCACTCCTAGTGCCCGAAAGAATGGTCTCTAAGTCTTTAGACTTTTTAATCAAGCACTTATCATTATGGAATTCAATGACATATCCTAGATCACATAGTTGACTTATGCTTACTAGGTTGTGTTGCAACCCTTCAACATAAGCTACCCTTGTAATTAAGACTATGCCATTGGAGATCATACCATATCCTTTGGTGATTCCCTTTTCTGACCCCCCAAAGATAACTTTGGGTCCATTCTTCACAGTCTTGTAGTCCTGTAGAAGATTTCTTGTTCCTGTCATGTGCCTTGAGCACCCACTGTCCAAGTATCAAATTTGGTTGACGCTGGTACTTGAGCTATCCTGCAAGAAGGAGTTTAGTCATCCTTAGGAGCCCAAATAGATTGGGTTCCTAGGTACTTGTTAGCATGATGAAATGACCTTACACTAGTTGCACCCTTTGCAGGAAGGCTCATCTTTGCACATGGCACATTAGGATTGTGCCAACAGTCTATGGCAAAGTGTCCTACTTTACTACAGCACCAACATTCATGAATGTTATATCTCCTCTTCTGAACATTTCTTGAGGGGTGTGCATCACAGTCCACATGTTTAGGAGGAGAGACAACAGTTTTTTCTCTTGTTTCTTTCAGCAAGGATTTGGCTGAAAGTCAATCTGTGGACAGTCTTAGTGGTCTTTGTATTAATGACATCAACTTGCTTTGGCTTTTAGGCAATGCAAATTTTGATGGCATTAGACACTGAGCAATTAGACATGTCCACTAATTTGACAGCAGTCATGTTCTTGGCTGAATTAACCTTAGAAGGGCTTGCTTTCTTATTCTTGAATGAAGGGGCTGATGTACCAAATACAAATGGTCCAGGTTGGGCCATTTGAATTTCCTTATGGGGAGCCTTCATAGCTCTCAATCCCATTCCCTTTCTTCCACTATGGGAAGGAGTGTTTTCCTTCCTATAGGTACTTCCATTCTTCCAGTGACCACACATGCTTTCATGGTCATACCTGTTGGAAGGGAGTAATACCTTTTGAAAGGTAGTTTGAGGCTTAGCCTTACCCCTGCTCTTTTCTCCACTCCCTTCTCCTGCTTCCATCTTATTGAATCTTAGTCCTCTCCTATTGGATTAAGAAGAGAAGGAGTCAATAATAGGGAGCACAAATTTTGGCTTGGGGAGCCACTAGGCTTCTTTCTTTCTCAAGCTTCTTCTCAAGATCCTTGATGACCTTGTTCTTCAGGGATATGGTGCTCAGATGGGTGATAGTTATCCCATTCAGATGACTAATTTGCCTATACATCTGATTCATCTTGGTAGAAGATTCAAATTCTTGTTTTTCCATCTTAAGGGAATCAATATCTTGGGCTTGCCTCTTGGCTAGCTTTTTGCTCCTTTTCAGAGCTTCTAAGAGAGCATCATACTTGTCAATCAATTGATTGACATCCACCTCAGCTTCTGAATCACTTCCATCAATTGATGAAGGTCCTCCAGATTCTGGGCCAGTCTCATAATCAGAAGAGGATAAGGAATGAATTAATACCTGTTCATTTTCTGAGATGTTTTAACTGTCCTCCTCATCAGTGATGGCCATGAGGCCTAGCTGAACATTATCCTCTTCATCCTCCTCTATATCACTATCTGAATGTGATAGAGGGGACCTGACTCCAACTTTGGCAGCAGGATAATCTTTATCTTTTTCTGTTGCAAACAGCCCTAGGTTTTTTCTTCATTTTCTGAATCTGAAGTTGAGGATTCAGATTCACTCCAGCTTTTTCCTTTCTTTGCTAGGAAGGATTTTTCACCCTTTCTATCCTTTTGGTGATGATGCTTCTTATCACCTTTCTCCTTTCTTTTGGCTGGACAGTCAGCTATGACATGTCCAGGTTTGCTGCAGCAATAGCAAATAATGTTATTTGAAACATGTTTACTAAATTTGGAATCATACCTGTCACCCTTTGGGCGCTATCTTTCAGGTTTCCTATGGACTTTCTTGGAGTGTGATGAGGAGGAGGGCTTGTTCTTCCATTGCTTCCTCCTCCTCATCTTCTTGAACTGCCTTGAGAAGGCAGCAAAATCTTCATCAGAGGAAGAGCTATCTGAGGTACTGATTTCAGATTTTACAGATTCATCACTTCTCCTTGGAGGAGACACCATCATGCTCTTGCTTTTCTTGGAGCTGTCAGCTTTGAGAGCTACAGATTTCTCCCTTGCCTGAGCCCTTGTTGAGGTGTCCTCTTCCTTTCTTGCAGACAGCTGCATCTCATAAGAGAGCAGCTTTCCAAACAGTGTATGAGTGGGGGTCTCACCAAGCTTAGCCACTTCCCTGATAGCACAGATTTTTGTGTCCCAATCCTTAGTTAGAGATATAAGGAACTTATCATTCAGCTCATAATCAGTGAACACTCTCTCATAGGTTCTCAACTCATTGACTATTCTGAAGAACCTCTCATTGCACATAGAGATGCTCTCCTTGCCGAGCTGCCTGAAGGCTTCATACTCTTGGTTGAGGAGTGACTTTCTATCATCCCTCACTTCAGTTGTCCCTTCCATATATACTACTAATGTGTCCCACATTTCCTTGGCAGTAGTGTAGTGTACTAAGTTTTGAAACGTGGAATCATCAATAGTATTAACTATGATGTTCTGGGCTCTTTTATCCATAGTGAACAGAATGAGTTCATCCTTGGTTAACTCATTGAAAGGCTTGGCCACTCTTCTGGTTGGATCTATTGCAGAGGCTGTTTGGAAGGTGAAGTGACCTTCCTTGACAGTAATATAAATCCTAGGGTAAGATGCTTCCATAAACAGTCTAACCCTCTGCTTCCATATGCCAAAATTAGCTTTGTTGCATATGGGCTGCTTCATGGAACCCATTTCCCTCTGTATTACATTGGAGGCAGTTATGTCTTGCTTGACCAACCTATCTCTGATACCACTTGATAGTTTATATATGATATAGTCTTAAACACCTAGAGGGGGGTGAATAGGTTTCTTTTATTTTAGGCTTAGTGTTTTCTGAATTTAGGTTAGCAAATTATCAAGCACAGAGAGCACAAAGAGATTTATAGACGTTCCTCAAGATAGGGTGTCTTGAGTAGTCCTCTTTCCCCCTTCACCTTTCTAACAATGAGTTATACAAGGCCAACTTCTCCAAACTCAGCTCCAAGAGCCTACAACACAGATCCCACGGGATCTCTCTGGTTTTCCCAAACCCTACCTCAGGCACAGTAGCCCAACCTCAGAGGAATCCACCTCCTAGTCCTACCTCAACCTGACCTCTCAGCTCTACAACTCAGGCCAATCAGCCTTACACACTCAGGCAATAAAGCTCTACAGTCTCAGAACCCAAAGGCTCATACAAAAGATATAATAAGGATTACAAATAGAAGGAAGAAGAGATCAAGCCTTGTTCTTCTTCTTCTTAACAACTACTGTTGCAGACTTGAACCAAGGAGGTGAAGTGCAGCTCCAACTTGACTCTCCTTGATCATCCCTTCAGATGATGGACTTGATCTACTTGCTCTATCTTGAGGTGAATCAAGATAAGCAATCTCTTTTCTCCTTGCAGGCTTGTGTAAGCTCAGTTCTTGGCTGCTGACAATGGAGCAGTATTATTCAGGAGTTCGTGTGCTAGAGAGTAAGATCAATAGCAAAGGTGTTTTGCTCAACCCTAACTTATTCCTTTTATACACCACTGACCCTCAACGACTCTTAGATGTCCTCCTGACAGGTATGAGAGTGATTGGTGGACCCCAATATACCTTTCTGCAGCTTGCGCCTAAAGCAGAACCCGCCAGATCACTTTTGAAATTGTCTCAGCGGTTGGGCTGAGATGGTCAGCCGTCTCAGCGGTTGCTTTTGTTCCGTCTCAGCGGATCCGCTGAGACAGACAGTTATCTCAACGGTTTTCTTCTATCTACAGCTCAGCTTGCCCAGACACCTTCTCAGTGGCTCCTGGTCTTGTCTCAGCGGTTCAGTTGAGACAGAGAGTTCGTCTCAGCGGTTTTGACAGTAAAACCGACTGATCATGCATTACACCATGGTGTTCCCTAGTCCTGCATACTTATGAGATAGAAATAGGGTTTATCAAATACAACTTATACTTAGCATTGAGTGTGAAGTCTCTTCAAATCAAGGGAACATTGAGGGTCATTTTCCCAACACCCATCGAATGCTATCTCTCCTCAAAATTAAACAAAAAAACAATAACGCTTGGCGCTATCAATAACGCCCCGTGTTAGCATGTATTTCTGAACTTAACAACTCTTTTTGCCTATTCATTTATATACTTATATATATATATACGTGTTTACATCTTAATTACTTTTTCATTGCTAGAAAAATAAAAAACAAATATAAATATAAAAACCATTTTAAAACTATCAAAAATATGCTTAAATAGACTTCTAATCATTTTCAAATTCTCTGAAATGTCTACACTGAGAAGATCTATATGCATACTCCATATTCCAAAGATTTTTTTTTTCAAAAATCTCAAAAAACAGTGTTCTGTTTGGGCATTGAGTAGTTAACGCCAGGCGTTAGCCCTTTTTGCCAAATTGAAATTCTATTTTCTCTACACTATTTCTGGGTTTTTTATAATGATTTTTCTCTATTTCTTTTCTCAGTTTTGAAATTATTTTGTTATTAATTTGGTTGTTTTATTCTAAAATACAAATAATTCAAATAATTCACAAAAATCAAAAATATATTTTTGTTATTTGTTTTGCTTTAAATATTTACAAAACTATGGTTTGACTATAAGACTTCACAAGAGCAAACTTCTTAGTTATTTTGTTTCAAATGGTCAAAAGTGATTAGGCATACACTTAAAGATTATCTTCAATGTCTAATTTTAATTTCAAATTTCCTAAACATTGTTTTATCTTCATGCCTTGACATGTGCAAAGAAATAGTCTATAGAAAATTGTGTATGATTGCCTAGCACGCCTCTAAGTATGAGTAATGTTTTATACTAATCAGTGATTCAAATACTCACTATTTTGGTAATCTACATTTGCTAATAATCTTAGTCTTGCATGATTGTGTAGTGTAATAGTTTTTAACATATTAAGTTATATGTCTAAATTACCTACACTGTCTTTCAAAAAATAAATTCTTGCACACATAGAAGTGTTATTTAAATATTGTTAATGTTTGCAATCAAGAATGAATTCGGAGACCTTTGGCCCAAAATAAAAAAAATATAATGAAATAATATGCCAAAGATAACTCCACCAAACACTACTCACCCTCCTGATAAGTCTTAATGAGCATTGTGAGGTTGAGCACCTTGGAAAGAATTGTAAAGTGTCATGTGCAAACATATTCTCTTTTATCACTTATGTACACCGGATCACTAAAAATAAAATTTTTATAAAAATGCTTCTTTCCCCAAGCAATACTTCGCTCCCTGATAAGTCTTAATAAGCATTGTGTGGGTGAAGCACCTTGGTAGTTGTACCCTTTTATGTGCTTTGAAATTTTATTCTAGAATTAATGTGTGAAAGTATTTATAAGATTACAATCTTAATATTGTTTTTACTATTTCATCACATATGTCATGTGTTTTGATTATTTCACTTGTATACTTTTATCAAAACACCTTTTTGCACACATCATTATTTTTCATAAAACTTATACTCATGAGAATTGGATCCTAATGCAACATTACATAATTCTCTAAAAACTTAAGTAAAAGCACTAGATTGCAATGCATGATTTCTACAATATTTTCTTTACTTGAAATACGAATTAGTTACATTGTATTCCTTATCTTTTTGAATATTTTCAATCATGCGTGCCTATTAGTTATAAAAATTTTCAAAGTTAAATGCTCAAATGTGAAGAGTCTAGACATATTGTTGGAATGGTCAAACTATTACAAAAATGTTAATCTTAGTTATTTTGTTTTGTTTTTCCGCATTCCTAATTTGATCATGTGTATTTTTACCATGCTTTCTCATGATTACTTCTAAGGTTTTTTTTCACTTGTGCTTGTCAAACTATATTGCATTTCTTTTAACAAGTTTTTTATAAAAAAAATTCACTTTGAAAAGTAAGTGGTAGAATTCCTTTGGTAAAACAAAAAAATAGAATGTTGTTCTTTCACGCTTATCATATCTTTTTCCGATGTGCTACTCTCTCCCTTAGTTCGATCATGACTTACCATATGTCTAAACAAAACTCTTAATCCTGTCTTAGTTATGCCCCAACTTTTGTCTTCTCTCTTCTAGTTTTGTTTCAACTCCACTCACTTTGCTAATAACAAAAGGGGGAGAATAAAATGATAAATCTTAATGATTAAAGGAGTGGGATTCACTAGATTAAGGGGGAGCATAAATCTAGTCTATGTGAGCATATACGAAGGGGGAGCACTTAAGTAGGGGGAGCACAACTTAAACAATCTATAATTATAATTCTTATTAATGTCTCTATATTAGTGTCATATATCCTTCTAAAAACACATCTCTTATATATGAATCTGATTTATCTCTATTGGATTTGTTATTATCAAAATGGGGAGATTGTTGGAACACGGTTTTCTGCATCCCTTTGATTTGAGAATAACAAATCCTACTTGTATTTGATCTTGTTTGTCATTGTGTTTTTAGCATGCAGGTTTGAACAAAGATGACACTAGGTTGCTGTTGTTGGTCTGGACCTGCTCACAAACTGAAAAGAGGGGTGTGGTCTAACGCCAGGCGTTAGGACTTAACGATGGGCATTGACTCTCGTTCCCATCATGATGATTATGGCAAGGAGGGAAGCAGCCGTGACTGCATGAGCACTTTAGTAATGATCTGACCTAACGCCAGCGTTAGACTCAACGATAGCGTTAGGGTTGCCTAAATGAATGTTTCCTAAAGTGCAGAATCTCCTTCCACTTTTGAAGATCTGATCCATCAAAACAATTCCATACTGGGTCTACGCCAGGCGTTAGCCTTAACGCCGGTGTTAGCCTCCAGTCCTATAGATAGGTGGATTTCATCTTCTCCAAATACTTTTTTAGAGAGCCCTATTCTAGCACTTCAGAAACTCTTTGAGGGCCGTATTTTCAGACCACATCTCCCACTCAATTTCTAAAGGAGGAATCAAAGGAGGCTTGAATCAACACGCTAACTCAACGCGAAGAACGCACGCTTGGACTTCAACGATCTTCAGCGATCCTTCGTCGTCTCCTTCATATTACCTCATAAGGAGTTTTTTATATTTGTCTTTTGTATTTTATATTTATCTTTGTAATCGGTTCGTAAATTCGCCTCATGTTGGCGACTAGGTCTGGGTAGGAGTTAGGGAGGAATTTGCATCGTGTTGGCGACTAGGTCTAGGGAGTAGATCTAGGGGTTGCTCGAGGCCTTTTTGGGGATAGAAGGGCTAGAGAGGCTTGAGGCCGTATCTGGGGAGAGATCGGCTAAAGCCAACTGGTTCTTAGTGTGAAGAGTTGGTATAGAAAACAAAAAGGTATTTCATATTTCTTCTTGGATTTCTAGCGTCATAGAAATCAGATTTTTTAATCAATTTTATAAATGATAATCATGTCTTTTCTTGTTTAATAAAATTGATTTCATTTCTAATTTCTATCTCTTTACTTTTGATTTAACTTACTTCTAATAAAATATCTAAAGTTTTCTATTAAATATTAAAGTTTTCTAAAACCCTTATTCACCTCCCCCTTTCTAAGGGCTCCTCAAGATCTAATAGGTTTGATCACCATAGTCTTTTTGGAGGTCACTGATGCTTTTCCATCGATTATCTTCTTTGAAGTTGGACGCTTAGGAGAATATTTGGTTTTCTCTTCCTTGTCAAAAGCCTGCATCAATTCCATCCTTTGAGTTCGCAACAACCTGAATAAGGGTGATTGCAGAAGGGATTAGCTCGCAACTTCTTCCAGAAAGTTCTAAATTCAGAAGTCTTCAAGCAGTATTTATATCCATTTCAACATTTATGATGGTCTTGATCTCCACGGTCAAAGCAAACATTTTTGAAGTTCTAGCGAATCTTGAAAATGTGCGGGGATCATGTTTGCTTGGAAGTCCGCAACCTCATCTTCAAGATTAGAATTATCGGCCCCGGCGATCATGATTTTCTGAGACACCCTAGGCCGCCCATCTCATCTCGGTCAGATTCTGTAAGGCATAGGCGGTCTGCTTCCAGCGAGACCGCATGACCGAGCGGTCTGGAGTTTTCTCTCTTTTTTACTATCTGCACCCTATGTATCCTCTCTTCCCTACCCCGGTTCTCATGTACTCCGGGCAGCCCATTATTTTTAGACCTGCCCATTTGGGCAAGCCCCCGCGTCTATAAATAGAGGGGTAGGGTACCAAAAAAGGTACTTTTGATTCAAGCCTCTAGCTTATGACCTGTATAAGCGGTCTCAAATTTTGTCTCTTTTTTACCTCTTTCCCTGACCTATTTCAGACTTCCATGTAACCACCTTTTTATCAATCAAATCAGGCTTCTTTACTTAGCAATCTCTCTTTTGGCATCCTTTTGCCCGAGTAACCAACAGTCCACAGTTTTCCACCCATCCTTTGTAGTGTGAGTTTTGGAGGTACAATTTTTGTGCCAATACAAGTAAAATTTGTTAGATGGGAAGGAATACCCACAATACCCTTCCAGAACATTATGGAAGTTGCTAGAATCCGCTATATACATCAAGAAGCACGAGCTACCAGGGTAAAGAAGAGTGGTGATCGTAGGACAACTCCTAAGCCTATAAGTAGGACTGGGACTATAACATAAATGGGATCGAAAAATAAAGAGAGGACCTGACAATTCTTGCTTTCTACCTAGAAAGATTTCGTGAGTACTGAAATATCTCCAACCAAATCATAAAAAGAACATCAATTAAACAGAGAAAACTAAATTTATGTCTTGCCAATTCATAACTTAAGTAAGCGATCACCCATGGTCAAAAAAAGCTTCAACAGTTCAACAGGCGACCTTCAGATTCTAGGTGATCGAAGAAAAATAGTTATAATGGCTAGGAAAAACTCAACGGAAGTCCCACCTGATAATTCTCGCAACCCTGACAAGCTTGTCACGCGAGCAGAATTTGACCACATGATGAGCATGCTTATTCACATTACAGAAAAGGTCGAAGGGGCAGGCGCGGGAACATCAACCCCAAATAATCGTCGCCTAAATCTTGAGCCAACTCCTCCGCCACGGGTAGACGAAGGAGAAATCGCCTATGACAGGCTAGAATAGTTTAGACCAGCGACGATCAGCAGTCTACGAGCGCTAGATTATAGGATACCTGCCGAGGTGAAAGAAAGAGATCTCGTCCGCAGGGAGCGAGAACGTTCCCGACAACCTGCTTATAGGATGCTGCGAGTATAGGATTACATCGCACTTGCTGACTTCGGAGAGGAAGAGGATGGACCCTCTCCTTTCACCGATGAAGTTCGATAGGCATCAGTTCCGAATGGGTTCAGTGAACCCCATTTTCCTCGCTTCTTAGGAAGGGAAGATCCTTCCTATCACCTGCAGGCTATCGATTCTACAACATCGATGTGGATCTTAACTGACGAAGTTTGGTGTAAATTGTTGGTTACGACTTTCGATGGAAAGGCAAGAGAATGGTTTTACAAAATCCCTTCGAGGACAATTCACTCTTTCTGAGATCTTCGAAAAGAGATCCTATTGAGGTTTGCAACCTCGAAGAAAATAAAGAGTGGACCGCCTGCACTTTTTGATATAAAATAGAGGTCAGATGAGTTTCTCAGTGGTTATGTTGACAAATTCTAGGAAGAGATTCTGGGAATACATGATGTAGAGCCGACTTGGTATTAGGTCACTTTAACCCGTGGATTATAAGAAAGTCTTTTCAAATTTGACGTTGAAAAGAATCCTCCGATCTCCTATAAAGATCTAATCGACAGAGTGACTCATTATATCGAGGGTGAAAAGAGCAACCCCGATTTAGTCTCTTCTCTTGGAGATCTCATCAACCCACATCGAGAGTTAAGGACGACACCTCAACCTTCCTTAACTTCTTATTCAAATACGCTGCAACGACATGAGGCCTTTCCCAATCAGTCGGGGCATATAAGGAATAATCGACCATCTCAATTCCCTCCCCGCTCAAGTTGATCCAATCAACTGAGATTCTAGCATCCACTCTCTCCACATAGGAATATGGCACTGAATTTTCCTCATAACCATCCATCAACCTCGCAAGCTCAACTGACATAACAAAGGGAAGTTCAAGAAGTATATACTGACCAGACAATCCCTCTAGAGAAAGTAGTTGAAATTCTGCAAAAGCAGCCCAACTATAAAGGGCCAACCCCTCTCCAAAGGGAGAATTTTAATAGAAACACAAGTCTCTATTGTAGCTTTCATCGGGATACATGAAATGACATAGAAAATTGTTGAGCCCTTCATGATCTGATATAGAGACTCCTGAAGGAAGGAAAATTGAAAGAGTTCATAGCCTAAACAAATAATGACCTACCCACTTCCACCGAGGGAAAAGTTGTGGCTGAAATACAGCAGCAACTATGCAAATGCATCAAATGAGAAGATATTAGAATGTATAGGAATATGGATATCGAAGCCGGATGCATGGAGATAGAAAGTGAAGGAGTCCTACACTTTATCCATTGTATTCACGGGGGAGCCGAACTTGAATCTTCAAAAAAATCTAGTACAAAAAAACTATTATAAGGAAGTGGCCTGGATGTCATAATCTCTACCCCCCACCCCCCCCCCCCCCCCCCCCCCCACCCCCGAGGAACCATCACTTTCTGGTAAGAGGATCTCCCAAAAGGCGCGAACCCGTTCCATGATGTGATCGTCATCAGGGATATCATAAACAATTATGCAGTGTTGAAGATTTTGATCGACACCGGTAGTTCGATGAATGTACTTTTCAAACTTTTATTTGATACCATGAAGACCGAGAAGAAATTGTTAAGTTTTTAAAGTGGAAGTGGAAGTTGTCCGGGCGGTCTGATTCTTGGAGACCGCAGAGACCGCGCGGCCTGTATGGCAATTTACCTCTGGAATCCGCGAACTCGGTGTGGCGACCTGGCTGGTGTGGTCGTGCGTCTCTGGTGTTAGCGGCATGTATTTGGTCTGCTTACTGTGCGCAAGTATCCTTGTTCTGGTTTAGACTGGGCAGTCTCTTACTGCGGGTTGCATGAGCTTGTTCCAGCGGTTTGCTTCTAGTCGGTCAGATGCTCATGTCTGTTCTTACAAGAGACCGGGCAGTTTGCCGGGTTGTCTTGGCGAGCTGTCCTTCTTGGACAGTTGTGCCTTAGTGTAATAAGGTCAACCACGCGGTCTATTTCTGGAGACCGCGTGCTTCAATAAGGAAGGTAACTGTATTCCTTGTGGTGGTGACGACATCCGTTCATTTGCCTATAAATAGGGGTGCCATGGTAGCCATAAATAAAGCAAGAATTGTAAGAACCAAAGTTGTCTTGATTGTGCCGGTCTCTTTCTGAGGTCGAGCGGTCTGAGTTTCGTCTGACCGATTTGTTTGTTCGCAGGTTAGCGGCTTGCAGTCACCGTCAGCATTCTCCTTTCTTCCAGCTTTGAATAAACCAGCCTGGCAGTGGTCTGTCTGGGTGGACTGTGTTTAGGTGTTCTTGGACTATGCAACGGACTCAGTTGATCAGGCAGTCTTAAGTGATCAGGCGGCCTTGAGTTGCAGTCTGCAGTAGGAAGCAGTTCTTCGTCAGGTGTTCGCGGGTTCTTCTATGATCTTGAGACCGTGTGGTCTGGGCGATCAAGAAGTGCAGATAGTTGTTTTCAGCAGTGGAATAAAGCAGCGAGTTGCACATAATCCGCAGCTTGCGGAGGGAGTATGTGGCCTTTGTTACTTCTGTGCAAGGCTGGGCCAATCAGCCATCGTTGTTGGAGCTAGAGAACTTGCTTGCAACGCAAGAGAGTTTAGCTAAGCAAATGGCGGGGATGTCTGTCTCTGGGGAGAAGACGAGGTTCTCTTTTTTGGAAAGAAGAAGCGTTGGGACAAGAAGAAAAAGTCATCTGGTAACGATGGTCCATCTACTTCATATCAGCAAGAGAGGAGTTATGCTCCTAAATCTGAAGGGAAGAAGAAGGAAGGACTGAGATGTTTCAGATGCAATAAGCTTGGTCATTTCAAAAGGGACTGCAAGGTCAATCTTCAGCCAGAGCATGCTGTAGGAAAAGTGGAGGCTGGTTCAAATGCAGATGATAGATGGGGTGATGGAGCTTTTATGACGGGCACGTATGTTTGGGCTATGGCTTCTATCAACTATCAGGATGATTGGATAGTGGACTCAGGTTGTGGTCATCACCTAACCGGAGACGAGTTGAAGTTCTCTTCTTTGCAGGAATATACAGGTAATGATGTTATCATTACGGCTGATGATACTATACATGTAGTAGAGAAGGAGGGTGTAGTTTCTTTGAACGATGATAGAGGTACTCTTACGTTGAAGAGTGTCTATCATGTTCCGGGAAAGAAGAAAAACCTCTTCTCGGCGACCAACGTGGGGATGTTGGATATCACATTCTAATTGGTCAAACAGAAGTGAAGTTCCTTAGAAACATGTCAGCAATGGAGGCTGAAGTCACTAATGTTGGTAGAAGGGTGAAGGACTTGTATATGTTATCAACAAGTTCCTATGTTGATAAGATGAGGACTAACGATAGCGCTGTTATCTGGCATAAAAGACTTGGGCATATTGGGATGGACAAGTTGAAAGCTATGACAGGGAGAGGCCTTGTAAGAGGTTTGCCTAGTTTGTCATCATTCAACGAAGGTCATGTTTGTGCAGGTTGCCAATATGGTAAGGCTCAATGCCTTCCGTTTGACAAATCACAAAGCAGATGTAAAAAACCATTGGAGTGTATTCATGGTGATCTGTTTGGACCTGCCGCAACTGTCAGTCTTGGAGGCAGCAGGTATATGCTGGTTTTGATTGATGATATCACTAGATATACTTGGGTATATTTTCTAAAGGAGAAGTCGAAAGTGTTCGGGAAGTTTGTGGAGTTCAAGGAGCTCGTGGAGGGTCGGCTTAATCTGCGGATTAAGAAGTTCAGAACTGACAATGGAGGGGAGTTCACCTCCAATGCGTTCTTCAATTTCTGCAGGAAGCATGACATCCGGAGAGAGCTTTCTTGTGCTCACACTCCACAACAGAATGACATTGCAGAGTGGAAGATTGATGCGCAAATCTAGCACACCGCTATAGGCGGTAGCAAGACTGCGGCACGAAACGGCAGTGTACCGATCGTTCAAGTAATATAAAATGGGAGTGATCCCCAAGTATTGAATCTCTAAGGAACACAGTAAGGTGGAGATATCTATCGAGGAAGGACTTGAGATTGAAGTCCTTTAGGTCGGATGGGTTGCGGAAAAGGGGGTGATTTGGATTGTGGAAAATAAAAGAAAACAACTACTCAACTACTCCTATGCAGGCCTTGAGCGCACTGCTTCGCTAGGCGGGATGGAAACTACATAGGCCTTGAATGCACTACTTCGCAAGGGCGGATGGACGAGTAGGCAAGCGGATGGAGTGGTAAGTGCGGAATCGAATGGTGCAGGCTTTGAGCGCACAGCTTCGTGAGGTGAATGGATTACACGGGCCGCTATGCCACACTTCGCTAGGCGGATGGACGGAGGCTTGCGAATGGAATGGGTCGCATCGACGGAATGAGGGTCGCAAGCACCTCGTCAACAAGCACGCCACTAGCAATTTCTAGTGCGACAACACCGAACACTCACACCACAATCACCACAAAAGCACACCTCAAGCACTCATAAAGCATGAAAACATTTCATAATATAAAACAAGAAGTTCAATAAATACAGAGTGCAACATCATCAACATAAAGAAGATTACACTAACAACAATAGTCCAAGAGGAGAAAAATGCAAGAGATACAACCGAATCCGGAGGCTTGTTGTAGATTCACGGTAGGAATCGTCGGGGCGTCAATCCGCGTCCTATCTCGGTCCCAACTATCGTCCGGGGTAGAGGAGGGCTGTCACTTCCTCCCAATGGACCCGTCTTCTCCGGTAAACCTCAATCCGGCCATGTCCGATGCGAAGAACTCCTAGCTTGGTGATGAAGATGAGTGTAGAATCTTCTCCTTGAAGCGCTTGGATGATGCGAGGTGGCCTCGAGAAAAAGGGTGGAGGAAGAGTGGAAGAAAACAGATCTGGAGCTCCCCTTGCGGTGGAAAAAGGTGGAACTCTTCGGGCTCGATTAGGTTGAAAACTGCAGCTTTTATAGAAAAGATCACAAATTTGGTCATGCACGGTTGAACGCACGACCGTGTGTGAATCGTGCGATACTTAAACCTAGCGCAGAATGGCCAGAGAAGGAGGACGCGCCCGTGCGTTTTACTCACGCACGGTCGAAGCCGATCGTGCGTAAAAACGCACGGGCAAATTCAGAAAGCTCGAAATCTAGCAAAACACAGGAGATCGTGCGTTTTGTTCGTGCACGGTTGAGGCCACGTGCGTGAAGAAACGCACGAGTGGGGAAGGTCACCATGCTGACCAGCCAATCATTGCGCATGACCGCAACCGACCGTGCGTCAAGTAAACGCATGACCGTGCGATTCATACAGGATGAATTCTGGGCAATATGGATAATCTGCCCACCTGCACAATGAATCCACATGCTGGAAAACACCTCTAACACAAGTATAATAACAGAAAAAGAATGGGGAGCACAATGTGCTTGCCCCCAACAAAATAGTGCGCAATTGCACACCACAACGGGTCTAAATGAGCACTTAAAGTGAAAGCGCGAACAAGTAAAATATAAGCAATTAAGAACTGAAATTGAAGTGCAAAAGCAGGAAAACTAGCCCAGACGAGTCCATAAAAGTGTATATAAATGGGACTCATCAAAGATCCATCATCTGACGGAGACCTGCAAGTGTTGGCTTCATGCCAAGAATATCACAAAGTCCTTCTAGGCAGAGGGAATGTCTTGTGCAACCCATGTCATCAATCGAATTCCTCTCAGTCCCATCAATATAAAGAGCCCTCATGAGTTGATGTTCAAGATAAAGCCTACAGTGGAACACCTTCGAGTGTTCGGTTCTACCTGCTATGTGCACGCTCCTGATGCCCTCAGAATGAAGCTAGATGCGAAAGCAAGGAAGCTAGTCTTCGTCGGTTATGATGACCGGAAGAAGGGTTGGAGATGCATAGATCCAGAGACACGAAGAGTTGTGGTCTCAAGGGATGTGGTATTCGATGAGATGACGTCATACCAGGGTAACTCTTCTGTTGAGTTACAAGGAAGCAGGGTAGATGGTGGACCAGGTGAAGCTACTAAGGAGGTTCTGGTGGAGTTGCCTATTTTTCCAGGTGCTCCAGGTGCTTCTAGCTCTGGGTCAGGTGCTTCAGGTTCTGAAAGCAGGGGGAGCAATGCTCCAAGTCTACCTGAGAAGAGAGCTAGTTCAGAACAAGTAGCTGAAGAGGTGGTTCAGAGTCAAGCTCTGAGGAGGTCCAAGAGAACCATTATTCCACCAGATCGGTATACGGGGGAAATTTGGTGAGCTTCATCTCATGTTTCTTCGTAGGTCCCCTGGATGAGAGAGAGTCGTCTTGTTTTGAAAATGTCGTTGGAGTTAAGGAGTGGGAAGGGGCCATGGATGAAGAAATGGCTGCCCTTAGGAAGAATGAGACTTGAGACTTGGTGTCTAAGGTTGAGGGTGTTACTCTGGTGACTTGCAAGTGGGTTTTCAAGCTGAAGAAGAAGGCTGGAGAGAGTATTGAGTGGTACTAGGCTCGCCTTGTAGCTCGAGGTTTCTCTCAAAAGTATGGGGAGGATTATGAAGAAATGTTCAGCCCTTTTGCCAAAATGACTTCGGTTCGGGTGGTGATCCCGTTGGCAGCTTGTCAAGGATGGAATATTTGGCAACTCGACGTGAAGAATGCTTTCTTATACGACGAGATTGACAAGGATATCTTCATGGATCATCCACCTGGGTATGTTTCCGAAGAATACCCAAGACATGTTTGCAAGCTCAAGAAGTCTCTTTACGTCTTGAAGCAGGCGCCTCGGGCGTGGTATGTGAAGATCGTAGAATACCTCCAGCTCTGCGGATATTTTGCTTCTGATTTTGATTCGAGCTTATTCGTAAAGAAGACGGGGGAGCTTCAGGTCTTGGTGTTGTTATACGTTGACGATATGATCGTCATAGGGAATTCTGAAGTGGAGGTTGCTAGACTTCATGCTGAGCTAGCTATCAGATTTGAGATGAAGGATTTGTGTGAGCTTCACCATTTCCTTGGACTCGAAGTGGAGAGGAAAGAGGGTGGAATGCTTGTTTCCCAAAAGGGGTATGCAGAACGAATTATGAAGCAATTCGGCATGGAAGGGGGGAAGAGCAGCTCTACTCCACTGGAGGTTGGTATTCATCTTCGACGTGATGAGGGGAAGGTTCTTTCTGATCCTTTAGTGTTCCGAGCTTTGGTCGGAAGTCTGATATATTTGACAATCACGAGGCCTGATATTGCTTATGCGGTTGGTCGGGTGAGTCGGTATATGGCAGAGTCACCGAAGCCTCATCTGGTGGTGGCGATGAGCATTTTGAAGTATCACTACACCATATCATGCATAAGGTAACGCTTAATTTGTAGCGGTTAAGTAAACGCTACCAAAAGATATTTATGGTAACGTTTATAACAGCAACTGTAGATAAATAAACGCTACTATAACATATCATACCTATAGTATCAGTTATTTTGTCGCGGTTACAAAAATGCTACCAATTTCATGCATCAAGCTATCACCAGTGCATCGCCAAAACAAATAAAAAACCCGCTACTTTCTAAACCCTAGCAAATACTCCCCAAGAAACCCTCTGATGGCGCCGTGCCACCCGTCCATGATGATGTCCGCCGCTACAACCTCCGCTCGCGGCCGCGTCGCCACAACATTCAAGTTATTGAAGATATCCGCTGCCACGAACCCCGCTCATGCCCATGTCGCGGTTTGCAGAAACTTAATACTATCCGGAGGAATGAAAATACTATTATTTCTCTTTTTACGGCTTGCTACCACATAGCTTTCCCCTCTTTGACATGCTCCTCCTATCCTGCAATGCTCACTGCTAATGTCTAATTAAGTTGGCAGTCCAAGGAACAATTTGCAGTTTTTTTTCTGGCCTATTCATATGGCATTCTATTTTCCTATTTTCTTTATACGTTCAATTTCTATTGTTGATTACTTGGTTTATGCTATTTTTTGATATAGTTATTTTCAACAAATATTTCTTTGAGATAATAGTACTTTGGTTAAAAAAATGCATATTAAGATTGTTCTTACATTCTCCAGGTCATTAAGAAATTGGACTCCAAAGAGATTCTATTTGCAAATGCTTTTGTAATCAAGGTTAGCTTATTCATGTAGAGGCGTTGTGCTCTATTTTTTCTCCTTCTAAATAAGTACTCTAATATAAGCTCTTGTAATTTATCTATCTCTTTGCCTGCATTTTACCTTTACCTCATAATATTCAGTTCGAGCGCTGGACATCTTTACACTCAAGAAAGACAGCACCACAAACTTGGAGAAAGATGAGGCACCAAGGGAGGCTTCGAAGAAGGAAGAAGGCAAGAAGGATGAGCCCGTGAAGAAGAAAGAGAATAATTTTCATGTTTTTTCATGTATTGAGTTTATTAAAGAAAATTAAGTGATCTATATATTCATTGTATTCATGAAGGGTTTGGGCTATCTCCCACCTTCTTTTTACTATTAATAAAAAAATTATTTGAATTCTTTTAAAAATAGATATTATCTCCATTATTATTCAATTCAATATGTTTATTTTTATTCAATTTAATAGGAAATAATTGAATTTATTAAACGCCTGACGATGAAGAATAAACGTTGCCAAATACAAGAATAAACGTCTGGCGATGAAGAATCATAGTCATTGTTGTAGAATGGTAGCGCTCAATAACCGCTACCATTGAAAACCATAAATGCTATAATAGATGTACCTATGGTAGCGGTTTCAGGACGCCACAATACAATGTGTAACCGCTACCATACCCTACGACCACGGCGGCAGATGCAACACACGCGCAACCGCTACCGTATCCCTATAGTAGCAGTTTTTTAATATATAGTAGCGGTTTTTGAGCGCTACCATATGCATGATATGGTGTAGTGTATGTCAAGACCACCTCGGATTTGGGTCTCTTCTACGGGAAGGACTCGGGCTTTTGCTTGCACGGATACATGGATGTTAATTATGGAGGAGATTCAGATGACCGGAGATCGACTTCTGGATACGTCTTTATGACAGGCTCTACAGCTATTTCATGGTGCAGCAAGAAGCAGGATTTTGTGTCTGTCTCTACCATAGAAGCAGAATACAAAGCTTTGGCTTTGGCAGCTCAGGAAGTCATCTGGCTTAGGAGGCTTGTGGAGGACATTCATAGGGAGGTGCATGGTCCTACTCTGCTTCGAGGTGGCAATGAGAGTGCTCTCAAATTGGTGAACAATCTAGTTTGTCATGCTCGAACCAAGTACATAGAGATTCAACATCATTTCATTCGGGAGAAGGTGTTGGAGGGATCTATTATGGTTGAGCATGTGCAGAGCAAGGAAAATGTCACTGACATATTTACGAATCCGTTGTCGAAGGAACCGTTTACACAGTTGAGGAGGTTACTTGGGCTGACTTCCACTTCCCACTTCAAGGGGGAGTGTTAAGTTTTTGAAGTGGAAGTGGAATCTGTCCGGGCGGTCTGATTCTTGGAGACCGCAAAGACCGCGCGGCCAATATAGCGTTTTACCTCTGGAATCCGCGAACTCGGTGTGGCGACCTGGCTGGTGTGGTCGCGCGTCTCTGGTTTTGGAGGCCTATGAGTGGTCTGCTTACTGTGCTCAAGTATCCTTGTTCTGGTTTAGACCGGGCGGTCTCTTACTGCGGGTTGCACGAGCTTGTTCCGGCGGTTTGCTTCTAGTCGGTCAGATGCTCAAGTCTATTCTTACAAGAGACCGGGCGGCCTGCCGGGTTGTCTTGGCGAGCTGTCCTTCTTGGATAGTTGTGCCTTAGTGCAATAAGGTCTTGAAGAAACCGCCCGGTCTGTTTCTGGAGACCGCATGCTTCAATAAGGAAGGTGACTGTATCCCTTGTGGTGGTGACAACATCCGTTCTTTTGCCTATAAATAGGGGTGTCGGGGTAGCCATAAATAATGCAAGAACTGTAAGAACTAAAGTTGGCTTGATTGTGCCGGTCTCTTTCTGAGGTTGCACGGTCTGAGTTTCGTCTGACCGATTTGTTTGTTCGCAGGTTAGCGGCTTGCAGTCACCGTCGGCATTCTCCTTTCTTCCAGCTTTGAATAAACCAGTCCGACAACGGTCTATCTGGGCGGACTGTGTTTAGGTGTTCTTGGATATGCAGCGGACTTAGTTTATCAGGCGGTCTTAAGTGATCAGGTGGTCTTGAGTTGCGGTCTGCAGCAGAAAGCAGTTCTTCATCAGGTGTTTGCGGGTTCTTCTATGATCTTGAGACCGTGCGGTCTGGGCGATCAAGAAGTGCGGACAGTTGTTTTCAGTAGTGGAATAAAGCAGCGAGTTGTGCGGTCTGTGGTTGCGGTCTGATAGGTGCGGCTTTTGCTCTGTACGCGCGGTCTCAGGGGTAACCGTGCGACTTGCCCGTTCGAGCGGTCTGGCGGTCTCTGCCTTGGCAGTTCGCTGGCGGCTTGTTTTTGTGTCTTGTGCTTCTCTCCTTTGTGATTCTTATGAATCATGTCTCGCCATGTATGTCTCACATTGTAAAGAGATAGTAAATAACAAGAGCACTATTCTGTCTTCTCATTGTCATTAATTGTCACGCTTGTGGATTGTGTTGAAGCGTTCCGCATTTTTTGCTTCACTCGGGACCTCTAAAATTTTCTAACAGAAACTTCAGGCCAGCGACGGGCCTCTCTACGGCTTCTTGGGGGAAGAAAGGAAATTGAAGGTAGCATCACACTAATTTTCACCTTGTGCGGGATAAAAAGGCAGGAAACTTTCTTGGTCGTCGATGCTCCCAATAGTTATAATGCCATCTTCGGCAGGCCACTCCTAAATGATTTCCAAGCTATCCCGTCAACCTACCATCAAGCCCTGATGTTCTCATTAGGGGAAAACGATATCGGATCCGAAGTGATCAGAAAATCGCTCGGGAATGTTATATTAGTGACGTAAATATGATCGATGCATACGTTCCCCCCATGATAAGTGAAGTAGTAGCTTAACAAATTTTGCAAGAAGGAGATGAGAAATAAAAACCAGGAAGCCAAGGTTCAGAGCGAATGAAAGAAGGATTTCACCTCGAGGCTGTCCATGAAGTTCAAGTCATCCCAATAAAAGGAGGGGAAGGAGATAGAGCACTCTTCCTAAATGTCGAGTTGAGCAAGGAGGATAAAGAGATACTGGTCCAATTCCTCTTTAACAACTTGGACATATTCACTTGGTCAGCCACTAATATGCCCAGAGTGAACCCCGATGTTGTGTGCCATAGGCTCAACATCCACCCGGAAGTCCTCCCCATCAAGTAGAAGAAAAGGGTAGTGGACATAAAACCGGAAAAGCCCATTCGAGATGAAGTCCAAAAACTCGTGAAAGCAAATTTTATTCAAGAAATTTAGTATCCCGAGTGGATATCAAACGCTATAATAGTAAAAAAAGCCAATAACATGTGGCGTATGTGCATGGATTTTACGAAGCTGAATAAGCGTGCCCTAAAGGATGACACCCTTTGCCTCGAATAGATTCTTTGGTAGATTCCGCGGTCGGGTTTTTGATCATGAGTTTTCTCGACATTTTTTCAGGATATCATCAAATACGCATGCATACACCTGACATCCCTCACACATCGTTCATCACAAATGATGGCTGTTATTGCTACCAGGTCATTCCTTTCGATTTAAAAAATGCTAGAGCCACCTACCAAAGAATGATGGATCATGTTTTCAAAGATCAGAAAGGTCGCAATCTATAAGTATATGTCGATGACCTTTTAATTAAAAGTCATGCATTTCTTGATCATATACAAGATTTGTTAGAAACATTTTCTACGTTGCGAAAATATAATATAAGGTTGAATTCCGCCAAATGCATTTTTGGCACACGGATACCTTATACCGTTATACTGTTAGGACGCCTTTTTGAGGACATGCTTCTGAGTCACGGATACCTTATACCTCCCGGACATCCTTTTGGAGGAATGTTCTATCTCCGTACACCATAGCCCCACTGGATGATCCTGACAAGGGAAAGCTCCATGGATGCCTTATGCCCAATTGGTCCATCCTAAAAGATTGTTTTTAGGTTTTTTAGAAGAAAAAACATTTATATTAAGTATTCACTCATTTGTATATAAATTCTCGTCAACCCATAAAAAAGTTCTCGCATATTGAAGCATGAGCATTCACTCCTATAAAAGAAAATCATATAAACAAGGTTATCCGGCTTGGTCTTAACATAAATTCATATTGGGTATTCACACAAGAATTCGACCATTGTGATATGGGTATTTTTTCCTGTGATAAAATTATTTCAACATATATGTCTGATTAACTTTTATCGAAGAAATCATTTATATCTCAAGATGAGTCGAGCACATATCTATCGTCATTCAGAATTTGCATCTGGAAGAAGTTATGCAAGCGTTATAAAAGGGTCGAGTTCCTATTCAATTTTCTATGAAAATTTGGTTATGATGTTCTCTCACTATCAGGAAGTTATCGACATCTTTATTCTCGTGCTGAGTATATTGAGAATTCTTATATCGACAGTTCATTTATTTTGATACTCGCCCATAATCAATATTCCTAGGAATCGTTCGTATTCCTTCTGGTGTTTTATACCCACCAAGAAGATGGATGTATATATAAATCTATTACAACTAAATGACTCAGCAGAAAGAGATGACAAATGAATATGATAAGTTTTTGTATTCACAGCATCACGAGTATATAGCTTAACAGAATGCATTATCTATAAACTAGGCATTGCAAAAGCTAGGACATGCAAGAAAAATTATGAAGAATAAAGTTTTCATTAGCTGAAGTTAAACATACAATAAGAACTCGCCATTTCTGTAGATTCAACGTGCATTGGTATAGGGAAAGACACTTAAACGAATAACATGAATCAGTTAAAATCCATCTTGCGCTAATTAATAGCGCGAGAGCTACCTCCAAGATGAGATTACAAAACCAGAAGGGAGCTCAAAGAACTGCTTCGAGATCAATGCTCAAACAATGGATGGAAGCGCGAGAACCACTCCTCTGATGTCAGTACCTGAGAGGACAGTAGGTCACCATCCTCATACATCCCAAGAGGGAGATGAGTGGGAAAATGCACACCATCCAAAATAATCCAGGAAGTGGATTTTTCTCCAGGAGGATGAGACTCTTTGTCACTATATTGGCACAAGTACCCCCTAAAAGAAATCCAGATTCCAATTGATTACAGGATATCCGGCTATAAAATGAAGGAACTCACACAAAGGTTCACATTGAAATCGCTCAAAAATCAAAACTCTAAACCCAGAATCACATGACAAAAAGAGTTTCCCCCACATTTTCCAGACTTCACCACTAAAGCGAACTCGCCAACTGCCTAAGCCATTCCTCAGAGAATGAAAGTTAAGACATATCGAAAGTATAAGGATATGCTTGAAACTAACAAATAAACCTCCGATTTATAAAGGCGAGGGAGTTTGGGAAGACTAGCTGCAACGCATTAAAGACACAACTACCACAATTAAAGCATAAAGAGCGGGAGTAAATAAAATGTCAGAATTACATTAATTACAGAATCTAATTTCCTTCCCGACAGAACTCGCAGAACAAAAAATGAATCAGTATAAGGAGATTTGGGGGGGGGGGGGGCACTATATATTGAACTACTAATGCCCTGGAGAACTTTCTGAAGAACTCAATCCCGACGAAGTGGATGATCCAAGGAACCAGCAGTATTATCGTATTCGCTGCTTGAAGAAGTTTCTTTGTTGATCTTTTCCTCCGGAATATATTCATCAGGAAATAAAGTTAAGTAATCAATATTGTTATATTCCGCTTGCAACATCTCTTGATTCTTCAGGCACGTGAGCGCCTCCTCCACGACAAATTTAGAGACCCGACACATCTCGCTGATATACTTAGGTTTCTCCATGTGAAATGGATGCTTAAATGCTGAATTCTTTTTCTTCAAGGTCTAAGAATAACGAGAACTAATAAAGAAAATTGGTATGGATGAAAAAGAAACGTGGTACATAGAACACTCACACCAAGATATGACATCGACCGTGAGTTTGGTTCCCTCAACCTCGCATTGTTCTCGCAGGCACGCAGGAGTTGGAAGGCAACATAATAGTTCACCATTATAGACTGAAAACTAAACCTAGAAGCAGTCGGTGGGAGATCCCGGAGAGGAATGTTGAAACACCACAGGAAGGAAAAACGCAGCAAGGCAGAAAACGGACAGAAATTTAATGGAGGAAAGGAAAGCTTGCAGAGATTGTATTTTTCTCATAGAAAGATTACATACTTATAGCTATACAAAGGCTGAATTAAAGGCAAAAAAAAAGCAACAAATCTAAACAGATTTTGCAACAAAGGAAACAAATATAAGTAGTAAATGCTTTACTAATATTACAGATTTTTGACAACTAAGTATCCAACAAACACTCCCTACTTAGTTGTTTGCCATGCCTTCACGTTCCGCACCTGTAGCTTCTCTCGCATCTCGATGAATTTGATCCTCCCAAGTGCTTTTGTGAGCATGTCCGCCAATTGTTCACGAGTGTTGACATATTCCACTTCGAGTTTGCCTTTTTCAATGCACTCCCTAATATAATGATATTTAGTATCTATGTGCTTGCTTCTTTCATGGTACACCGGATTTTTACAAAGAGCTATTGCTGATTTGTTGTCCACTCTAAGTAATATTTTGCATCTTGAACGCTTCCTTATGTCATCAAGAAGTTGAAGTAACCATACTCCTTGACAAGTAGCCGTTGCCTCCGCAATATATTCTGCCTCACAAGACGATAAAGCCATCGTCTTTTGCTTGTGTGATGCCCAAGTAATGATATTTCCTCCAAGAAAGAAAACCATGCCCGTGGTACTCTTCATGTCATTCACGTCACCTGCCATGTCACTATCACTATAGCCCACCAACCTTGCTTCAGGATCATTCTGATCATAGGTGATACCATAACCAATTGTGCCACGTATATATCTCAATATTTGTTTCACCACAGCTTGATGTTGGGTAGTAGGTTTTTCCATAAAACGACTTGCTATCCCCACGGAATAGCAAATATTCGGTCGTGTGTTGACCAAATAGCGCAAGCTTCCAACAATACTTCGATGATACTCCGTTGCATCCACCAACGAATTCGAGCTTTCCTTGCTTAGCTTAAGTCGTTCCTCCATTGGCATTTGGCTTGGATTACAATCCGCCATCCCACATTTTTCAAGAATTTTCATAGCGTATCCTGATTGGCATAGAGTAATGGAATGAGGTGTTTGACATACCTCAATTCCCAAGTAGTAGGTAAGAAGCCCAAGATCACTCATGCTGAATAACATCTTCATTTGATCCTTGAACTTGGCCACTTCCAAATTGCACGAACCGGCAATAATTAAATCATCGACATAAACTCCCACAAGAAGACTAGATTTACCCACGTACCTTTTGTATACGGCATGCTCATGCGGGCATTTTTCAAAACCAAGTGAGGTAATACTTTGATCTAGCTTGGAGTTCCATGCCCGTGGCGCTTGACGAAGGCCATAGAGGGCTTTTCTCAGTTTCAACACTTTATGTTCATCTCCTGCTTGCACATACCCCGGCGGTTGAGATAAATAAACTTCTTCACTTAAGTCACCGTTCAAGAACGCGGACTTCACGTCCATGTGATGAATTTCCCAACCCTCTTGTGCCGCTAAAGCAATCAAAAGGCGCACGGTTTCAATTCGAGCCACCGGAGCGAAAACTTCATCAAAATCCACTCCCGGCTTTTGGACGTATCCCTTTGCCACGAGGCGAGCTTTGTGCTTGATGATTTCCCCGTGCGAGTCCTTCTTCACTTTGTAAACCCATTTCAAACCGATGGGCTTATGGCCACTTGGAAGAGTGACAATCTCCCAAGTGTTGTTCTCGATGATGGAAGTCAGCTCCTCGTTCATTGCCTTTCGCCAACAAGCTTGTTTTTCTGCTTCAGCAAGGCTTGATGGCTCTTCGGCAGCCCACATGCAAAGGCCCGCGTCCTCCAGCGCTAGATCTATCTGTTGTGAATCATTGTATATGTCTTGGAGTGACCGAAAATGTTTCGGTTCACTCGAAGAGGATGAAGCAGAACTTTGTAAAGGAGAGAACTCACAAACAGAGGACCCATGTCGAGGAGTGGTTTCAATGGATTGCGGCGAAGTAGCTCCGCACTCAGCAGCTGTAGATGGAGCCCTACCAGCGGCAGCTAGTGTAACGTCCCAAGGCCCTGGACTTAACAGAAATCAGGGAGCAAGCCACTCCGCTTAGGCCTTCGAACTTGACCTCTGCTCTACCTTCACCTCTTAGGGTTACCACCTTCAACTGGCAGTCGATACTAGCTCGCTGCGCTGCAAGCCAGTCCATCCCCAAGATAACGTCAAATTCGGCTAGTGGCAGAATCGCTGCTACCAACTCGAAATCACAATTACCAAATTGCAACACAATGCGTCCTTTCCTCATGGTAGTCATGAAAGACCCATTCGGCATACGCACGCTCAGCTCCACCTCTGCCTTTACGGACTCAGCACCAATCTTCCGGACAAAACTTTCCGCAAGAAAAGAGTGTGACGCTCCCGTGTCAAACAACACTCGAGAGGGGTAGCCCGAAACTAGAACGAAACCTAACCACGTGCAAAACAAACATGAAAGGCCGCAACCTACATTATTGTAACAAACGAAAACTTAAACTTTTCGTACCTGTCACCACGTCGGGTTGACGCATCGCTTCCTGCTGCCCAAGATTATAGGCTCTAGGCTGCACTGGAGGGAACCGCGAAGCACTTGACTCCGCCGCTTTCCCTTTCTCTCCAACACTAGGGCCGAAACACACCGATTGTTCCTGCCTCGGCTCTGGCTCAGCTCCGCCCTCGGTACAAAACTGACTTATGTGACCCACCTTGCCACACTTGTAACAAGTCAACGGACCTCTGGAGCGAAAATCTCCCGAAGTTGCGCCACTTCTCTCCCCAGGCCTACTAGGACGGGGCTTCTTCTTCCATCGGTTGCCCTCAGACTTCTCCCGCTGCTGAGAAGGCTTTCCTTCTCCCTGCTTTGCCGCGAAACCCTTTCGTCGTTGGGTTCGCTCCATGTCGCTCACCAGTGTGCGAGCGGCTTCGACCAACTCATTAAATCCCGCATTCTTCAAGGCTATGAGTGGCTGCCATAAATTTTCCCTCAACCCTTGATAGAAGAGATTATCCCTCTCTTCATCATCTGCCATAGTCGTTCCCGCATAACGACCCAACTGAGTGAACTCTTGCAGATATTCATCCACTGTCTTCTCCCGCTGCACCGAATGCAAAAACTGCCGCTGCAGTGTTAACCTTGTCGAGGCTGGAATATACCGCTTGAGGAAAGCGTTCCCGAACTCCTCCATGGACGGAACATGCCCAACAAAATGGCGACCGTTATGGTTCACCCACCATAACTTCGCATCGTCCTCTAACATGAAACTCGCATTGTGAGACTGCCTCTCCTCTGGGGTCTCAGCTGCCTTCAAGAGTTCCTGGATCCTCGAAAGCCAATCTTCGGCATCCGTTGGAGTGCCCACTCCCTTGAAAGTCGGAGGGTGGAAACTCAAGAAGTACTTCATGAATCGATCACCCATCGGAATAGCTCTCTCCGCTAAAGGCACTGCTTGCCTCACTTCGACATCCGGTGTATCCGGCGTAGCCACCGGAGTGACAGGAGTCTCAACTTGCACCACCGGCGTAGGAACCCGTGGCATCGCTCCAGCTTGAGCCGCTACCATTGCTTCCGCTAGCATGCGACAGAAATCAGTCGGGGACATGCCCACATTCATGAGGCCGGAGCAGTAGCACTGCTTCCCGAAGGCTCCTCTTGCCTCCTCGACATCCCCGCATCGTCGCCAACATCCTAGCATAAACAAGGAAAAAGACTCATCAATCTCTATTCACAAGACTCAAACACAGGGATACTCATGATCCCGCACAATACTCCTATGTGGACAATCTCTTACGCGATCCAAATACACTAGACCTCGCAAGAATACTCAAACCTGGCTCTGATACCAAATTGTAACACCTCCCCTGTAATGACCATATAATATGGGTCCGGCCGGGACCCCACAACATATAACCGCCACAGCTTTAGTATTAAAAGATGATATTAATTACCCAATCTCAAAACTCAGACAACACAGCGGAAACAAACTAAAACCACAGAGATTGTCCACAATACATAGGAGTCCAACTGGCCTTAAGGCCTTACAAAACTAAAGTCCAAATCATCAAACATTCAACACTAAAAAGACATCCCAACAAAAGGGGAAAGATAGTTTTTCACTAAACTACCTCGGCATGCAAGCCGGTTACAACATTATATAAAGAAAGTAATGCAAGAAAACAAACTAAGCACTTCATGAGGCTTTAGGCTTTTTTGGCCGGCGCGCTGGGTCCATCCTGCAATTCTTGCCCTGCAACCAAATCACAAAGAGGGGTAAACGAGGGTCAGCTATGGCTGACCACAAACAGTGTAACAACATTCCTCCTCCCGGCCGTCCTAGCGGACCCCGGGGAACTACTTCACCCTGCAAGTCAGCACTTCGGAAGCAAATGTACATAAAGGAAAGCAACATAAATACAAGCATGAGTGTCACAAACATCATCCACGTTTCTATGTTGAGCAAATAATAAAAAGGGGCCTACCAATGCAAAATGAATGCAAACCCAGGTTTCACCCAAGGCACCCTAAAGCGTATGAATCTAGCACGTCATCATACATCATCATCACATCACAAACACAAGGGTACTCATTATTTCCCCACAAGGGCATCGTAGCCCAAGGCTAAGAGCTCTCGCTGAGACCCACCTCGCCTGGCTCACCATGCCATCGGGCTTGTCTAACAGCTCACATGCTCGGGCCGCCAACTGCACACCAAACCAATGCTAAGAATTCTGGCTTAAGCAAAATGCCCCAAGGCCCTGAACTTACACTCGGGACAACGTCCACTGACTGCCTCGCCTGGCGACCGTTACCGGACTCATCCGTAGCACAGACATTCTCGTCAGTCAACAACGAAGGGACTAATCTTGCCGGGACACTCTCCACGCGTGAATCTCAGTCTTCGCGGGATAGCCAGCCGACCACAAAGACCAATCGCGCCTTCGCACAACCCTAGGCATCACAAGCCCCATAATCCGCACATTATTTCCCCGCCCAAAACCCAACATTCGTTACCACACGAAACTAGAAGGGCACCACAACGACGAGTTCGCCGTAATCGGATTTCTAACAAAACCACTAATATGCGCGTCAATCAACATCACCGAATCGGACCAACGGTCGCAAATCCGGCTTCACCCACCATGCCTAATCCGCTAACGGAGCGGATCACTAGTGCAAATCATGTCAGGGATGGACTCAATCAACCCGATGGTTCCTTTTGAACCAAGGCGACCCGGATCCCTCTCACTCGACGGATCCGGTGCCAAAAATGCAGAAAATAAGGGATGCCTTGCACGCATCCTAAAGACCGGGAGGAGAAATGTCGTTACCTTTTGAGATCTCCTCCTAGCCATGGAAACTTGAAAAGAAACGGAGAAGAAGAAGAGTCTCGACGTCCTCTACGCGATGCCGGTCTCGGATCGGCAAACGGAGCTCCGAAGCTCCAACAATGGCGGATTCTACTTCTTCTTCCTCCTTGCCCCCTTCTCCTTTCTCCAACCTAAGAGAGAGAAAGGACTTGAAAGAATGAGGGAATAACCCCTCATCCACGCCCTAAGTCCCCCCAGCGAATCATTTGGGTCGTCCGATCAAGATCTAATCCAATCGGGCGCCCAAAAATCGCTGTTTTACTGACCTGTTACCGAACGCACGGTCGAACGCACGACCGTGCGTTAAAACACACGACTAACGACAGAGACACCATTTTTGCCCGTCGGGGAGCACGCACGGTCGGATCGATCGTGCGTCAAGAAAAAATTCGCCCTCTCGACGTTAACTCTCAGCTCCGCAAAACTGGGGTGTTACAACTCCACCCTCCTTAAAAGAATTTCGTCCTCGAAATTTCAAAACTGAAACAGAAAACTGCGATGCATACCTGATGCAAAAAGTTCCGGGAAATCCTCCCGCATCGCTTGCTCACGCTCCCAAGAAAATTCATCTCGCCCGCAGTTGTCCCATCGCACCTTTACAAGTTTGACTTCCTTGTTACGCAACTGCCGGACTTCTGAATCCTCCACGCAAACCGGGCGAACCCTCGCCCCCAAATCCTCCATCACCGGCACCGCCGCCGCTTCGACCACGACGCTCGGCTCCACCAAAGATTTCCTCAGCACAGAGACATGGAAAACATCATGTAATCCACTCAGCTCTGCGGACAACGCCAAACGATAGGCTGCTTCACCTATACGTTCCGTAACCTCGAACGGGCCCAAATACCTCGGACTCAACTTCTTGAGTCGCCACAACCGCGAAACACCATTGAACGGCTTGATCTTCAAGTAGACCATGTCGCCCACTGCAAACTCCACATTTCTGTGGAGCACATTAAAATACTTCGCTTGTCGATCCTGAGCAACCTTCATGCACTCCTGAATCGTCTGCACAACCTCGCAAGCATCTTCCACCACTTGCTTTCCCAAAAGCTTAGTGTCTCCCACCTCTGCCCAAGACATCGGCGTTCGACACTTCCTTCCATACAAAGCTTCGTATGGCGACATCTTGATGCTCGCCTGGAAGCTATTATTGTAGGTGAACTCCACCATGAACAGGTGGTCTTCCCAACCTTTGCCAAAGTCGAGAGCACACATCCTCAACATGTCCTCCATCGTACGGTTCGTTCACTCCGTCTGACCATCGATCTGCGGATGGAACGCGGTACTAAACTTGAGCTTTGTGCCTAAACTTTTCTGTACTAACCTCCAGTCCTTCGAAGTGAAACGCCCATCGCGATCACTAACGATGTTCTTCGGAATCCCGTGCAACCGCACAATGTTTCGAACATAAAGCTCCACGAGCTTCTCTACGCCAACGCCCTTCTGATTCAGAATGAAGTGAGTCACCTTGGTCAGGCGATCCACTATCACCCAAATCGCATCGTTACCCTGCCGCGACAGAGGCAACCCATGCACAAAATCCATAGAGATGTCATCGAACTTCCATTTGGGGATGGGAAGAGGATTCAAGAACCCACCGGGCCTTTGGCACTCCGCCTTCACCAAGGCACATGTCTGACATCGGCTTACGTACTCAGCTACATCCCGCTTCATCCCAGGCCACCAAAAGAATTTCTTCATATCCGCGTACATCTTTGTACTTCCTGGATGAACGGAGTACTTCGTAAAATGAGCCTCAAACATTAACTCCTCGCGAAGCTTGCCAAAGCGCGGAACACAAACCCTTCCGTCTCTTTTAAAAATCCCACCAACCATCTCCAAAGCGGTGCCTTCGCTTTGCTGAGCCTCCAACACCAACTGTTGGCATTCCTCGTCCGCACTGGCCGCCTCTCGGATTTGATCCGTTATATCACACTGCGTTTCAATCCAGTTCAACCGAGCCACGCTAGACTCACCCCTAGCCACACAAGCATTGTCAAGAGACTCCAAGTCTCGTATCAAACGCTCGTCATGCGCCTCCATCCAATCACCTTGCCCGGAGTACTTCCTACTCAAGGCATCCGCCACCACGTTGGCTTTACCCGGCGTATACTGAATCTCCACTTCGTAGTCCCCAAGGAACTCGACCCACCTACGCTGCCGCATATTCAGATCCTTTTGGTCTAAGAGATACCTCAGGCTTTTGTGATCCGTGAAGATCTCCACCTTCGCACCATAAACGTAGTGCCGCCACAATTTTAGCGCAAAGATTATCGCCGCCAACTCCAGATCATGGACGGGATAATTCCTCTCATGAGTCTTTAACTACCTTGACCCATAAGCGATCACCTTGCCGTGCTGCACCAGCACGCAACCCAACCCGCAACCTGACGCGTCGCTGAAAATCTGAAATCCTTCCGTCCCACTAGGAAGACTAAGGATTGGAGCAGACATCAACCTGTCCTTCAAATTCTCAAATGCACGGGCACACTCCGGTGTCCATATGAACCTTTGGTCCTTGCGAGTGAGAGTGGTGAGGGGCAACGCCATCCGCGAAAAGTTCTCCATGAACCTTCTGTAATAACCGGCTAGTCCAAGGAAGCTCCGGACTTCCGCCACGGTTCTCAATACAGGCCAATCTCTAATGGCTTCAATCTTCGCTGGATCTACCGCCACCCCATCTCCACTAATTACGTGACCCAAGAAAGCCACCTTCTCGATCCAAAACTCGCATTTTGAGAACTTAGCATAAAGCTGATTCTCCCTTAGAGTCTGCAATACTTGCCTCAAGTGAGACTCATGCTCTGCCTCCGATTTTGAATACACCAAAATATCGTCTATGAACACCACCACGAACAAATCTAAGAACGGGCGAAAAACCCTGTTCATCAAACCCATGAGCACAGATGGCGCGTTCGTCAGTCCGAACGGCATCACCGAAAACTCGTAGTGGCCATATCGAGTACTAAACGCTTTCTTGGCAACGTCCTCTTCTCGAATCTTCAACTTATTTAGCTCACGGTAGTCAATGCACAACCGCATACTTCTGTTCTTTTTCTTCACAAACAATACCGGCGCGCTCCACGGCGAAGAGCTGGGCCTAATGTACCCTTGCTCTAACAACTCTTACAACTGAACCTTTAGCTCGGCCAGTTCCTTCGGTGCCATCCTAAACGGAGGACGCGACACCGGCCTCGCACCCGATACCAATTCGATCGAAAAATCGATCTCACGCTGAGGAGGTGCTCCTGGAAGCTCCTCGGGGAATACATCCTCAAATTCTTCCACCACCGGAACATCCCCAATAGCCAACCTTGTGGAGTGAGTCTCCAACAAGGCTAAAAATGCCTCGCCTCCTTGGTTTACCGCACGCCTCATTTGCATAGCGGAAATCAAGGAGCAAGCCACTCCGCTTAGGCCTTCGAACTTGACCTCTGCTCTACCTTCACATCTTAGGGTTACCACCTTCAACTGGCAGTCGATACTAGCTCGCTGCGCTGCAAGCCAGTCCATCCCCAAGATAACGTCAAATTCGGCTAGTGGCAGAATCGCTGCTACCAACTCGAAATCACAATTACCAAATTGCAACACAATGCGTCCTTTCCTCATGGTAGTCATGAAAGACCCATTCGGCATACGCACGCTCAGCTCCACCTCTGCCTTTACGGACTCAGCACCAATCTTCCGGACAAAACTTTCCGCAAGAAAAGAGTGTGACGCTCCCGTGTCAAACAACACTCGAGAGGGGTAGCCCGAAACTAGAACGAAACCTAACCACGTGCAAAATAAACATGAAAGGCCGCAACCTACATTATTGTAACAAACGAAAACTTAAACTTTTTGTACCTGTCACCACGTCGGGTTGACGCATCGCTTCCTGCTGCCCAAGATTATAGGCTCTAGGCTGCACTGGAGGGAACCGCGAAGCACTTGACTCCGCCGCTTTCCCTTTCTCTCCAACACTAGGGTCGGAACGCACCGATTGTTCCTGCCTCGGCTCTGGCTCAGCTCCGCCCTCGGTACAAAACCGACTTATGTGACCCACCTTGCCACACTTGTAACAAGTCAACGGACCTCTGGAGCGAAAATCTCCCGAAGGTGCGCCACTACTCTTTCCAGGCCTACTAGGACGGGGCTTCTTCTTCCATCGGTTGCCCTCAGACTTCCACTGAGATTGAGACTGAGAAGGCTTTCCTTCTCCCTGCTTTGCCGCGAAACCCTTTCGCCGTTGGGTTTGCTCCATGTCGCTCTCCAGTGTGCGAGCGACTTCGACCAACTCATTAAATCCCGCATTCTTCAAGACTATGAGTGGCTGCCTTAAATTTTCCCTCAACCCTTGATAGAAGAGATTATCCCTCTCTTCATCATCTGCCATAGTCGTTCCCGCATAACGACCCAACCGAGTGAACTCTTGTAGATATTCATCCACTGTCTTCTCCCGCTGCACCAAATGCAAAAACTGTCGCTGCAGTGCTAACCTTGTCGAGGCCGGAATATACCGCTTGAGGAAAGCGTTCCCGAACTCCTCCATGGACGGAACACGCCCAACAAAATGGCGACCGTTATGGTTCACCCACCATAACTTCGCATCGCCCTCTAATATGAAACTCGCATAGTGAGACTGCCTCTCCTCTGGGGTCTCAGCTGCCTTCAAGAGTTCCTGGATTCTCGAAAGCCAATCTTCGGCATCCATTGGAGTGCCCACTCCCTTGAAAGTCGGAGGGTGGAAACTCAAGAAGTACTTCATGAATCGATCACCCATCGGAATAGCTCTCTCCGCTAAAGGCTCTGCTTGCCTCACTTCGACATCCGGTGTATCCGGCGTAGCCGCTGGAGTGACAGGAGTCGCAACTTGCACCACCGGCGTAGGAACCCGTGGCATCGCTCCAGCTTGAGCCGCTACCATTGCTTCCGCTAGCATGCGACAGAAATCAGCTGGGGACATGCCCACATTCATGAGGCCCGGAGCAGTAGCACTGCTTGCCGAAGGCTCCTCTTGCCTCCTCGACGTCCCCGCATCGTCGCCAACATCCTAGCATAAGCAAGGAAAAAGACTTATCAATCTCTATTCGCAAGACTCAAACACAGGGATACTCATGATCCCGCACAATACTCCTATGTGGACAATCTCTTACGCGATCCAAATACACTAGACCTCGCAAGAGTACTCAAACCTCGCTTTGATACCAAATTGTAACACCTCCCCTATAATGACCATATAATATGGGCCCGGCTGGGACCCCACAGCATATAACCGCCACAGCTTTAGTATTAAAAGATGATATTAATTACCCAATCTCAAAACTCAGACAACACAGCGGAAACAAACTAAAACCACAGAGATTGTCCACAATACATAGGAGTCCAACTGGCCTTAAGGCCTTACAAAACCAAAGTCCAAATCATCAAACATTCAACACTAAAAAGACATCCCAACAAAAGAGGAAAGATAGTTTTTCCCTAAACTACCTCGACATGCAAGTCGGTTACAACATAATATAAAGAAAGTAATGCAGGAAAACAAACTAAGCACTTCATGAGGCTTTAGGACTTTTTGGCCGGCGCGCTGGGTCCAGCCTGCGATTCTTGCCCTGCAACCAAATCACAAAGAGCGGTAAACGAGGGTCAGCTATGGCTGACCACAAACGGTGTAACAACATCCCTCCTCCTAGTCGTCCAAGCGGACCCCGGGGAACTACTTCACCCTGCAAGTCAGCACTTCGTATGCAAATGTACATAAAGGAAAGCAACATAAATACAGGCATGCGTGTCACAAACATTATCCACGTTTCTATGTTGAGCAGATAATAAAAAGGGGCCTACCAATGCAAAATGAATGCAAACTCGGGTTTCACCCAAGGCACCCTAAAGCGTATGAATCTAGCACGTCATCATACATCATCATCACATCACAAACACAAGGGTACTCATTATTTCCCCTCAAGGGAATCATAGCCCAAGGCCAAGAGCTCTCGCTGAGACCCACCTCGCCTGGCTCACCATGCCATCGGGCTTGTCTAACAGCTCACATGCTCAGGCCGCCAACCGCACACCAAACCGATGCTAAGAATTCTGGCTTAAGCAAAACGCCCCAAGGCCTTAGACTTACACTCGGGACAACGTCCACCGACTGCCTCGCTTGGCGACCGTTACCGGACTCATCCGTAGCACAGACATTCTCGTCAGTCAACAACGAAGGGACTAATCTTGCTGGGACACTCTCCACGCGTGAATCTCAGTCTTCGCGGGATAGCCAGCCGACCACAAAGACCAATCGCGCCTTCGCACAACCCTAGGCATCACAAGCCCCATAATCCGCACATTATTTCCCCGCCCAAAACCCAACATTCGTTACCACACGAAACTAGAAGGGCACCACAATGACGAGTTCGCCGTAATCGGATTTCTAACAAAACCCATAATATGCGCGTCAATCAACATCACCGAATCGGACCAACGGTCGCAAATCCGGCTTCACCCACCATGCCTAATCCGCTAACGGAGCGGATCACTAGTGCAAATCATGTCGGGGACGGACTCAATCAACCCGATGGTTCCTTTTGAACCAAGGCGACCCGGATCCCTCTCACTCGACGGATCTGGTGCCAAAAATGCAGAAAATAAGGGATGCCATGCACGCATCCTAAAGACCGGGAGGAGAAATGTCGTTACCTTTTGAGATCTCCTCCTAGCCATGGAAACTTGAAAAGAAACGGAGAAGAAGAAGTGTCTCGACTTCCTCTACGCTCTGCCGGTCTCGGATCGGCGAACGGAGCTCCGAAGCTCCAACAATGGCAGATTCTACTACTTCTTCCTCCTTGCCCCCTTCTCCTTTCTCCAACCTAAGAGAGAGAAAGGACTTGAAAGAATGAGGGAATAACCCCTCATCCACGCCCTAAGTCCCCCCAGCGAAACATTTGGGTCGTCCGATCAAGATCTAATCCAATCGGACGCCCAAAAATCGCTGTTTTACGGACCTGTTACCGAACGCACGGTCGAACGCGCGACCGTGCGTTAAAACGCACGACCGTGCGTTAAAACGCACGACTAACGACAGAGACACCATTTTTGCCCGTCGGAGAGCATGCACGGTCGGATCGATCGTGCGTTAAGAAAACGCACGATCGTGCGTCAAGAAAAAATTCGCCCTCTAGACGTTAACTCTCAGCTCCGCAAAACTGGGGTGTTACAGCCAGCTCACCTGAGACAGCAGCACCACTTGCGGCAGCAGGACCAGGCGTGGTCCGGCGAGCGACAGCAGGTCCAGGCGGGTCTGATCCGTGGTCCATATTAAGTGCGGCAGCAGGTCCAGGCGGGGCAGTTCCGTGGTCCACATCAGGTGCAGCAGCAGGTCCAGGCGGGGCAGTTTCGTGGTCCACATCAGGTGCGGCAGCAGGTCCAGGCAGGGCAGCAAGTCCAGGCGAAGCAATTCCAGGCGGAGCAATTCCAGGCGGAGCAATTCTAGGCGGAGCAATTCCGTGGTCCACATCTCCAACATCAAAAAAGGATTCTGGTATAATAAGCTTTTTGTGAACAAAAGTCCTTCTTTTGTCCACTCCTATTTTTCTGCTTCCTTGAAAATAACGTCCCGACTCACATGAATTTTTCTTGAAATTGGATCATATAGTCGGTAAGCTTTAGATCCCGTCTCATACCCGAACATCACCATTTTTTGGCTTCGATCGGCTAGCTTCATGAGATTTGGCTTCACAATCTTTGCAAATGCCACACAACCAAAAGTTCGCAAGTGTTGTACCTTGGGTTTTTTCTTGTGGAATGCTTCGTATGGGGTTTTTCCTTCAACTCCGTGAGTGGCCGCTCGGTTGAGCAAGTAGACCGCCATAGTCACCGCTTCTCCCCAATACTCATTCGGCACGTCTTTTGACTTGAGTAAGCACCGGGCCATCGAAACCACCGTTTGGTTTCGTCGCTCCACAACACCATTTTGTTGCGGTGAATATGGTGCCGTGAGGAACCGTTTGATGCCGGCGTCTTCGCAATAAGAATTGAAAGCTTTTGAGGTTGAATTCCCCACCTCTATCGCTTCGAAAATCTCTTATCTTGTAATTCCCCTCCAACTCTGCACTTGTTTTTAATTTGACAAAAGCATCCAAGGCTTCATCCTTGTTTTTGATTAGTGCTATCCACATGTATCTACTAATATCATCGACTAGTAGTAGAAAATATTGTTTACCTCCCGGAGTTTGTGGCGAAATTGGTCCGCAAAGGTCTCCATGCACCAACCCAAGTGGTTCCTTTGCCCGACCAGCAGATTCTTGTGGGAAAGGTGTGCGCCGTTGTTTTCCCACTATGCAACCATCACAAAGTTGCTGAACATGTTTGATAGAGGGCATACCCTCTACCATTTCCTTCCGTCCCATGTCATGAAGAGACCGAAAGTTTAGGTGATCGTACCTTGAATGCCAAAGCCACTCTTCTTCTTCGTATTTTTCAGCTAGCATAGCCACCGGTCGATCCACGTTTAGACCAAGAGTGTAGAGATGATTTTTGGATCGCTCTACCTTCGCCAATAAGCGCCTCTTTTGGTTGAACAAGAGCATGTAACCTCCTTCCATGACAATCTTGCACCCGTTTTCTTCAAGTTGACCCAAGCTTGCAATATTCGTGCGAAGTTTGGGTATGTAATATACATTTGTGAGCACCATAAGATCTCCCTTCAAGGTTTTGATGACGATCTCTCCACGGCCACATATTTCTACTGCGGACCCATCACCAAATCTTACTTTTCCATTCACACTTGAGTCAAGTTGAGTGAAAAAATCTTTTGACCCCGTCATGTGATTAGTTGCCCCCGTGTCGAGATACCACGTGTGATTTTCACAATCCAATGAAGGGATTCGGGTTGTACCTTCTCCTCGTTTAGGAAAAGCTCTGTGCACACAAATGATGGAGCAATATCTCCTTCTCCCTTTGCCATGAGAAGGGCCGGCTCATACTCTCCAATGTATTCAACGAAGTTGGATTTCTCCTCCATCTTCCTAGAGGGGCACTCGGAGGCGTAGTGGCCGAACTTTTGGCACGCGTAGCATTGGATCTTGGACTTATCCTTGCCCCCCTCCCCTTTAGGTTCGGATTGGGGCCTTGGATGTTGTTGTTGTTTCGATCGCGTCTTCCACCACGACTGCGTCCCCGACCATGATCGCCGCGGCCACGTCCACGCCCTCTATTATTGATGGCCTTCTTGCTCCTTGCCATCCATTCTTCTTGAGTAAGAAGAACACGACCATCTTCACTTTCACCATTCCCACGAATTCGTTCTTCATGGGTCTTCAACCGACCTATGATCTCCTCCACGGTCATTGTTTGCAAATCTCCAAATTGCTCAATGGTAGAAGCAAGTTGGATGAACTTTGATGGCACCGAACGAAGGAATTTCTTCACTACAAGCACCTCGTCGAGCTTGTCACCCAATTCCCGTTGTTCATTGACGTTGGTGGTCAACTTCATGGCGAAATCATCCACCCTGTCCGCATCCCTCATTCGCAAGGATTCGAACTCGCTCTTCAACGTCTGCAACTTTGCCTCCTTGACGCGATCTGCGCCCAAGTTCATCGTCTTTAATGTTTCTCACGCCTCCTTTGCCGACTTATCCCCTAGCATCAAGAGGATATCATCGGGGACGGATTGGTAGAGCGCCGTTAGAGCTCTATGGTTCATCCCGGCGTCGACGACCCCATTTGGATCAGACGGTTCGATGGCCTCCCATGCCTCCTGCACAGAAATGAACACCTTCATCTTCATCGACCATACCCCGTAATTGCTCCTCGTGAGCACAGGATAATGGATGTTTCCTCTGTATGATCCCGTCCTCGGTGGATCCTCTGAACCTTCTTTGGATGTCATTTGGAGGAAAGGAATGGATGTAGGATCATAAGACAACTGGGCGTCGTCTTCCTCTTCCTATGGTTCCAACACGCTCTGATACCAACTGTTGAAACACCACAGGAAGGAAAAACGCAGCAAGGCAGAAAACGGACAGAAATTTAATGGAGGAAAGGAAAGCTTGCAGAGATTATATTTTTCTCATAGAAAGATTACATACTTATAGCCATACAAAGGCTGAATTAAAGGCAAAAAAAAAGCAACAAATCTAAACAGATTTTGCAACAAAGGAAACAAATATAAGTAGTAAATACTTTACTAATATTACAGATTTTTGACAACTAAGTATCCAACAAGGAACCTCGCCCATTTCATCCATGAACCTTTTTGAACAAAAAATCTTCTGAAACTCGTACATGTCGTTTGACTCTAGAAGTCTGACAGATAAGTGCTAAGCGAGAATCACTGGGTGGCCTTATAAAAAACACCAGAGGATCACCCACAACATCCAATGCACCAAATCTGGCATTAGGAAAGGGATGGTCAGTTTCCATTCTAGACATACTCGCTCTATGTTGCGACTTCTGATCCCAAACATGAAGGTTCTCGCTCCCCAAAGGTTGTAATCTTCGCCGCTTGGGAGCATATTGCTGACGCTTTTCACGTGATTTTTCGGCCTTAGCAAGATAAATAGGGTCATCCTATGGGTCTAGGTATCGTGATGGGTGGTATGGGCGATTACTGGGTGAATGGAGAGCACCTATCAAGAGGAAAAATAGAAGCCCGACGTCAAAAAAAAAGAAAGGCAGAGGCAAAAATGATATGGGAATAATCGCCTAACATTTCGCTGGACCAAGAGCTGTAGCCTTGCTCATTTTATCCATATAGAAATCCACATCTAGCAAATTACGTGCAATAATATCCCACCTCAAGATCCACCTTGGACAACTTGGGGGGAATAAATTCTTCCACTTTTCACACCGAGGGAATGAAAAATTTCCGGATCCACTAATTAGCTTTGTTGGGAAGATTAAGAATTCGAGCCCGCGTGCTAATAAAGAATATGGTGCCATACTTCTGTGATCGTATCAAGAACATATTTTGGAAAATTGCATATTCCATGGTACATGTTGTAGCGTATACTAATCGAGAAGGAGAGAGAGATCGAGACGAAGGCAAGAGGTTGCCGGAGTCAGGGAAGAAGAGGGGAAGGCACGGGAGAGAGAAGAACTGAACAGCAAGGAGAAAAGAGTTTTATTAAAATCTTCATTAACTATTACATAATAATGCTGGGTTATTTATAATCCATATTTACAACGGTAAACTAATTACAGCGGTTGATATAATTCTTGAGTACAGCGCTAGTTGTATGGATGTGAGACACGTGTACGCTGATGATGAGTTTTGCTTTAATTTCTCTGGCCTTGATCTGCTGCACGCGTCCTTTGATGGCGTTAACGTTAAGTTCCTGATGGCTGGGATTGAGCCACGCGTCCAATGATCGTTTCAATGCCCTGCCCTTTAAAAGATGCCCTCATCTTTTGCTTCCCGGTGTTATTTTCCAACCCTAGCCGTGGTTCTTCATCGGGGTGTTGTGGTGTCATGGTGGCGGAGCTTGCCGGGTTGTCCGAAGGCGAGCTTGAAGAGTGTAATGGCCAGGTTTCCTCAAACTTATGCTGTAGCGATTTGTTCTGGAACGGCAGGTACACTCTGCTTCTCTTATCTGCTGCTAGTAATGTCTTACGAGCTTGAGGAGTGCGCGGCTTTGTGTGAGTCCATGTTGGGTTTGCATGTTGCTGTAGATCTGGATGTGTTGATGTTATTGCAGTATTCTGTAGAGGTCTGGGTAGTGTAGCGAGGTCCTCCCATGTACTGTCTTCGGGTGGAAGATCCTTCCACTGGACCAAGCCTTGCGGTATGTTGAGATCGTCTCTGATGATCTCACGGTAACTGACAATTGCAAGAGGGGTGTGCACTGGCATATTCTGATGACTGTGAGTCGGTAGAGGGGTAATATGGATGCCATCTTCCCCTTTGTAAGGCTTCAGTTGTGATACGTGTACGACCAGGTGTATCTGGCAATCGGCAGGTAGATGTAGTTTATAGGCTACTTCTCCAATACTTTCTTCAATTTGAAAGGGGCCATAATATCTGAGTGCTAACTTCCTGCACTGGTTTCGTTGCAGTGTTGTCTGGCGGTAGGGGTGTAGTTTTAACAACACCCAATCATCTTTCTGGAATTTGATGTCTGATCTTTTCTTGTCGGCCATGCATTTCATTCTCTGTTGTGAGTGCTGTAAGTTCTCCCGTAGTTGATGTATTTGTTCGTCCCTGGTCTACAATGTTAGCTCCACGGCTTCATTGTTTGTGTTTCCTGCACAGTAAGAAAGCAGCCCAGGGGGCGGTCGACCAAACATGGCTTCAAAGGGAGTCATGCCGGTCGATGAGTTAAGTGATGTATTGAAATGAAATTCTGCTAGGCTTAGGTATAATGACCATTTTTTTGGGTTAGTGTGAGTAAAAATACGCAAATATTGTTGTAAACAACGATTTGTTCTCTCTGTTAAGCCGTCGGTCTGCGGGTGGTAGGATGAGCTATAGTGTAGGTTGGTGCCCTGTAATTTGAATAAATCTTGCCAAAATTGGCTTACAAAATGAAATCTCGATCAGAAACTATTGATTGTGGTATGCCGTGGATTTTCCCCACATTTTCCCAAAATGCTGTTGCAACTAATGGTGCAGACAGGGGTTGGGTCACAGGGGTAAAGTGAGCAGCTCTAGAAAGTCGATCAACTATAACCATAATTATGGTATAGGTGTTTGATTTGGGTAAATGAGTAATAAAGTCCATAGTGAGGTCGGCCCACAGTAATGTTGGGATTGGAAGGGGTTGCAGAAGGCCATAGGGTGGATGATTGGTTGGTTTTGCTTTCTGGCAAAGTTCACAATGATTTATATATTCAGTAATGTTTTTTTTCATGTTGGGCCAGTGAAATTGTGTTTGTATTCTGTGGAGTGTTGCAGTGATTCCTGAGTGCCCTCCATAGTAGCTATTATGTGATTCTTTCACAATCTGTGGTATTATGTTTGATCCTGGTGGTATGTATAACCTGTGCTTAAAGAATATACGGTCTCCTCTTTTAGTCCATTCCGGATGGGCTGAATGGTCAAGTGACCAGTCTGCCAACAATTGTTGTGCAAACGGGTCATCTGCGTAATCACGTGATAATCCATCCAGGAGTGATGAGGTGTTGCTAGAACTGGACAATGTATTTAGTTGGGCTAACTCTGTTTGATCCGTTTGTGGTTCTGTGAATGTTGGTTGTGTGTGGTTAAAGGCTCTGGATAGGGAATCTGCTATAATGTTTGTGTTACCAGGCTTGTATACTATGGTATAATCATAGCCTATAAGTTTGGATAAAAACGTTTGTTGTTCAGGAGTATGCAAATCCTGGGTTAGCAAGTTGTGCAAGCTTTTATGATCGGTGAATATTTGGAATGGATGTCCTAAAAGATATTGTCTCCACTTAGCCACAGCCGAAGTAACTGCGTACATTTCATGTACGTAGGTGGACTTCTTTTGCATTAGTGGGGATAATTTCTTACTAAAAAATGCTATTGTGTTGTGTTTTTGGAGCAGCACAGCCCCTATTCCTATCCCTGACGCATCCGTTTCGATTGAAAAATTTTCATTAAAATTTGGTAAAGTTAGAATCGGTTTTGAAATTAACAAGTGTTTAATTGTGTCAAAAGCTTTTTGGGCCAGCTCATTCCAAATAAACTTGTTATTTTGCAGTAAGTCTGTTAGAGGGGCAGCTATAAGGGAATAATTTTGAATAAATTTTCGATAAAACCCAGATAGACCTAAGAACGATCGTATCTCTTTTTGTGTCGTGGGTGTAGTGTATTGCTCTAAGGCAGCTATGTTGGCATGGTTTGGAAAAACCGTACCCTCGGAGATGCAGTGACCCAAAAATTCAATCTCCTTTTTGAAGAAAAAACATTTTGAGTACTTAACAAAAAGTTTATTTTGTGTTAATAATTGAAAACAATTTTTAAATGAGATAGGTGTTCGGATTCCGTATTACTGAAAATTAAAATATCATCAAAAAAAACGACAATAAATTTCCTTAAGTGTGGTCGAAATATTGTGTTCATGAGGGATTGAAATGTAGAGGGTGCGTTGGTTAAGCCAAAAGGCATAACTGTAAATTCATAGTGACCATGGTGCGTTCGAAACGCCGTTTTGTGAATATCTGCTTCGGCCATCCTAATCTGATGGTAACCTGCTCTCAAGTCTAGTTTTGTAAAGTAACGTGCGTGGAATAATTCATCGAGTAATTCATCGATTGTGGGAATTGGAAACCTATCTTTAATTGTTATATTATTAAGTACCCTATAATCTACGCAAAAACGCCACGTACCGTCTTTTTTCTTAACTAAAATAACCGGGGAACTAAAACTAGAGGTACTTGGTCTTATGTGTCCTGCGTCCAGTATTTCCACCACCAGCCGTTCTATTTCCCCTTTTTGGTAATGCGGGTACCTATATGGCTTAACGTTGGCTGGTTGGGAATTAGGTAAGAGTGGTATGGTGTGATCAATTTGTCTTTCCGGTGGATAAGACGGGTTTTCCTCAAATAAATTTTTATAATGTTTTAAAAGATCCAAGAATGGAGTGGGTAATGTGTAATCAAAAGAAATTTTGTCTTTACCATTGGCTGTTGGGGGTAGCGTGTGTTTAGTGAAAACACAAAGTGTAGAGGCCTGTAATGACATTAATCTTGCAACCTGCGATGATGAAACCTCGAGATTAGGGCTTGAATGATGCCCTTGTAATGTGATCGGTCGGTCCGTGATCAGATTTGTAAGTTATCGTGAGAGTAGAGTAATCGGTGGTGACGGGGCCCAGGGACCGTAGCCACTGTACTCCTAGCACGATATATGCGCCTTGGAGATCGAGAACATATAATTGAATTGTGAAGGTCACGGTTTGTATGAGCAGGGAAAGGTCTAAACATTTTCCGGTGCAAGTTACTGACATTCCGTTCCCCATATAAACTTGAAATGGTTTTATAGAGAAAATTGGGAGGTGTAGGAACTTAGCTATTCGTGCAGAAATAAAATTGTGTGAGCTGCCGCTATCGATTAAGGTTTCGAGTGGGTGATTTTGTAAATACGAAGTCAGGCGGACACAATTTCCGGGTGTATCGCTAGATAGTGCACAAAGGCAAATGGAGCCATTCATATCCGATGATTCCGGTAGTTGTTCCTCAGGGTTTTCTTCATTGTCTTCACGTTCATCTGTCCCTTGAAAATATAGCAATGCGCCCGAACCTTTGCAGCGATGCCCAAAAGAATATTTATCGTTACAATTGTAACATAAACCTTGTTCTCGTCGGCGTTGTCGTTCTTCAGCGTTGAGTCTTTTAATTGGGAATTTGTTTGTTGTTTGTGCTGGTTTGGTTACATTATTAGTTGGGGCAGTCCATTGTATCCGTGGTGTTATTTGTCGATTTGTATGTTCTTCAGTACGTTGAGTGTTTTTATTTGAAAAGTAATCAAATCGTGGTGTTGGATGTAAGGCGTTCGCAAGTTCTTGATCCTCAAACATACGAGCCAGTGAATAGGCATCATGTATTTCGGTTGGACGATGGATCAAAACTGAGTTGCGAATGCTCGGTTTTAAGCCGGAGACAAACATACTAGATATGAAATCCGGGGCCAGGTCAGGAACTCTAGTGGTATATTCTTCAAACGTGGCCTTGTAGGCTAGCACTGTTGTTGTTTGTTGTAATTTTGTTAGGCACCCTGGGTTTTCATATGATGAAGGTCCGAAACGTTTAAACAGTGCGTCGACAAATAAAACGAATGTAAGTCTTGGGTGGTCTAGTAGAGTTGCTTGATACCAGCGGGATGCTGGTCGATCAAGGTGTAATGCGGCTATCATAAGGAAATCTCTCTCGCGTATGTTATGAAATTGAAAATATAGTTTCAAATTGTAAATCCAGTCGGTGGGATCACCTTCTGCAAAACGAGTACAAGAAAATTTAACCGAAGGGTAGGGTTGTGACGAAACGACCTGAGATGAGTGTGAAACTGGAGATTTTCCCAGAACGCCCGCTGATGTTGAAGATTGTCCGATATCTTGTTGCTGGAAGCGTTGTGTTAACATGTCCAGCGTTTGATTAATCTTTGAAAATTGGCCCATCATATCGGAACGTAGGCCCTCAATTTGATCCGTGGCCGCATCTCTGGTATCGATGATTTGCTGGGTCAGAATTGATTCCTTTGATAGGAGATCCTCCCGTAAATCATCCATTTGCTTGCGGCTCGATTCTTGTTCTGCCTGAATGGTATGCTGAGCGTCAAGAAGTTGATTTATAGCTTCTTTGGAACGGGTATTGACCGCCATCGTAACTGAAGTTGGCGAGACAATAAGAAGTTCACGAGAGCACCAATGTAGCGTATACTAATCGAGAAGGAGAGAGAGATCGAGACGAAGGCAAGAGGTTGCCGGAGTCAGGGAAGAAGAGGGGAAGGCACGGGAGAGAGAAGAACTGAACAGCAAGGAGAAAAGAGTTTTATTAAAATCTTCATTAACTATTACATAATAATGCTGGGTTATTTATAATCCATATTTACAACGGTTAACTAATTACAGCGGTTGATATAATTCTTGAGTACAGCGCTAGTTGTATGGATGTGAGACACGTGTACGCTGATGATGAGTTTTGCTTTAATTTCTCTGGCCTTGATCTGCTGCACGCGTCCTTTGATGGCGTTAACGTTGAGTTCCTGATGGCTGGGATTGAGCCACGCGTCCAATGATCGTTTCACATGTTCTCGCGGGAGGTAAATCGCAAAGGAAGCGAGAATCAGATAAGAAATCGGTACAATTTGACTGGGAATAATACCGAAGTGTTCAAATATGATAGCAAACTCATGCCATAAGGGAAATCTCAGACCACCATGAAGAGACTCAAGAGGAACGACAATTGATCCCTCAGAAATAGAGTTAATCCATTTGTCGGGAAGTGGAAGTCCTGCAGTCACTCCAGGCAGGAGCGAGTACATTTTACAGCATCCTGCGAGCTCAATGGCAGAAACTTTCGGATCCTTAAAATTCCTAAACAAATTAAAAAAACACTGCACCATGCTTTATCTTTTTGATAGTTTCTCGGGATACAATTTCCATTTTCCCGTCATGATAAGGGTACTCGCTAAAACCAGAACTCCAAAGAAATGATAAATGAAATCTCAGGACAAAACTTAGATATCAAATGAATCTATACGATTAATCAAAAGAAAATTCACGAAAAAGACATCTACCTTCTAAAATAATAAAAGATGAAGAATATCCAAACCATATTATGATAATGATTCGTAAAAGAAAAAAGAAAAATGTCCAAATAGTATTATTACAAATAAAAAATTACTCAGGATGTTGTCGCTCTATCCTAATATTAGCATTAATTTCGCTCATCTCAGATATAACCACATCCGTCGGCGCTTTGTGATAATGATAACGTGCGATTAAGGCATGAAGTCTAGCTTTATACTTATCTAGTTGGGTTTTCTCTTTTTTCGCTCCCTCCTTGGCCTCCGAAGGATCGAAAGTATGCGTCTCTGGTACTCTTTCTTTTGGCCTTTCATAAGAACTAGCTTTCGGGACCTCTTTTCTTTGTTTTGAGAGCTTCTTCATTTCCATAACAAATTCCTCATGACTTCGCTCCAAGTTGTGCAGTCTGATAGGGATTGGAACAATACTATCTGATATTGTATTGTAATTTTGAGAATAAACAATACTGTATATTGATATTGTAATGCTAACAATTCAATATATTTGTATTGCAATGCTAGCAATACAATATATTGTATTGTAAATGCTAAAAATGCAAATACAATATATTAACATTTCAAAAGTCCAACTATATTGACAGACAAAATAATATAGCATTTCAAAAGTCCAACACCTCATCCTCGTCACTTTGGTTTTCATCATCAATTGTTTCTTCATTCACGACAACAGACATCAAAGCCAAATTCCATAAATCTCGATTTTGTTTGAGGAAAACCAATGCTTCCAAAGTACGTGGTAGTAGCCTTCGGCGTGTCTTCGAAAATATTCGATTGCTCATGGAGAACAACCGCTCTACACGATTCAATGTGGGCATCAGAAACCTAGTATCAATGTAAGTCGTTATTTCATGTTGCTTTCACTGTCTTAGAATTTTTTTTGGATAGACTAGTGTTCTCCCTCGCGAACCCAATCAAGCCATTTGTAGACGCTGGTTGATTTGCTATCAATAATGTATTCGAGAGTCATTTGACCCGCCACTGGGGTTTCAATGGAATGTGCCTCGAATATATGCAAGAAGTTTGGATGTTTTGTCTTGATGTGTGTCATCAAATTGTTGTAACCATTTTTGACGACATCGCATTTGCGCTCCAAACCACAATTGCATTTCCACATTTTTTTATTCTGGACATATGGGAGCATTGCCAAAGAACATGCGACATATGGCCTTCGAAGAAGGTGGAACCCTTGGTCGCCCATACAAACTCATTTTTAATCGTGTTCACCTGCGCATAAGAGTTGATTTCGTTGCTAGGACAAATATGAAATATCTATCGTGTTCACCCGATCAGTCCTCTTTTCTCCTAAGTCTTAGGACTTTATAGTTTATATGTTCTTTTTATTTGTATCAATTAAAAGTATATTAATAATATTATATCATGTATGGAAACTAAAGCATTTAAACTTGCACATGAAACAGGGAAGATTATCTTCGTTGTCCGAATGGGGACATCTAATCTTGCACATCTAAACTTGCAACTAAAGTATATTAAACTCACCGAGGAGGAAGGTGGAGACCGGATGGGGACTGGGGAGGAACTAGGAAGAGATCAAGGCGGCAGAAGGCAGATACACAGTTCACAAATCGCAGGAGATGGAGATAACTCAAGTCCAGCGAGCTTTCGGGCTGGGCTTCCCGTTTCCGGCGAGGGACGCGATAGAACTTCGAAGAGGCCAAGAGGGCTTTGCAACTCCGCTCGATATTTGGAAGGGGAGGCCGATGAGCCGCTCGATATCCGCACCTCCGCTCTGAGCGAGCAACTGAGCGAGAATGGAAGGCTAGGGCGAGCGACTGAGCAAGAACGGAAGGGGCGGATTAAAATCCCGTCAATGTGATAATGAAAGGGCACGCCGCACCCTTTGTCGAATGCCATTTAATTTCAGCGGGATTTTAGGTCTTTTCAGCGGGATTTCAGGAATCACAAATCTTTAGCAGGAACGAATGCGGGAATGAATGCGGGAAAAATAAAAAATATATATACTATACCTATATATTATATATATTATATATGTTTTTAATTTTAGGGGGCTCACAAATCATATTTTATATTTTTTTGTTATATATATTTTATATATTTTTAAAATTTTAAATGTACAATATTATTACCAATAAATTGTTATTGTCAAAATAACAATACAGTATATTGTTATTGTCAAATAGACAATGCAATATATTGCTTACAATATATTATAATATATTATCCCATAAATATATTATTTCCAATCCTTGTGCAGTCATCTCCATAGGGAATCATTATCGTAGAGAACTCGCCGTTACTCAGCATCATGGTGGATGGAAGTTCTAGCCGAGGATGACCAAAAATCTGGAAGAAAAACAATAAATAAATAAAAGCAATACAAACAAGGTTACTAAGGGCAAGTTGTTACCTATGTAGTCGCGTGACAGAAGAGGTGGAAGAAATGCCTTACACCCATGAGAGTCAAACCAGACGTTTTGGCTAATAATCACGTCCATAAGCCTTTTCTTCTCGGCCTCTTCCATCTCAAAACGCCTTCTCTTTAGGAATTCCGGAGGAACGATAACATCACCCTATAAAAATGCATTACATCTTTTCTTCGACGGAGTATTTCTAAGTTTATTAGATCGATGTTGATGCACTTTACGATAGATAGAGATCATTTTCTGCTTCACCTTGGTCCCGCACAAATCGCCAGTCTCTTTTCCCTTGGAGTCCCTCCGGGGAATATGAAGTTCACTTCTTACGGAGGAGTGATCGACAAGGGACTCCATGCCTACAAGAATAGAGCCCATGTCTTCCTTACCGCTTCCAGGAGAATTTTTATCCATCTCTCCCTCCTCAACAGTCTCTCTCATCTTCTTCTTCTCGCACGGCTCAACGACTACATGTCTTACAACTGTCGTCCTCTTATTCATCTTGCTTCTCTTTATACTCTCCTCACTAGAGCCCTTCACCATTCTTCTCTTCTCATCCGCAGAAACTTTATCTGCACCTGTTACTCTATCTTCCTCTTCCTTTTTCTCCTTGACAGCTTTACTCACTGCCACTTCTTCCTCATCTTCGCTTTTCCTATCTTTCACTTTCTTCGTCTTCTCCGCGGAAGTTCTCGTTGCACTCTCTTCCTCTTTTTTCTTCTTTTCCTCAACAACACTCTTTGTTGCCTCTTCTTCTCTGCAGCACGTCTCGCTGCCTCCTCTTCCTCCTCTTTCCTTTTCTTTTCTCGTGTAACATTCCTTACTGCCTCCTCCTCTTCTCCTCTCCTCCTCTCTTCCTCCATCTTCTTCTTCTTCTTCCTCTCTGCAGCACTTCTCACTGCCTCTTCTTCCTCCTCTTTCTTTTTCGTTTCTTGGGAAGCATTCCTTACTACATCTTCCTCTTATCTTCTCCTCCTCTCTTCCTCCATCTTCTTCTTCTTCATGGCATTTCTCGCCCTCATTTTTTTTTCTTCTCTTCAGTAGCATTCTTCACTGCCTCTTCTTCTTCTTCTCTCTTCTACCGTCTCCTTCCTTCCTCTTCTTCTCAGCGGCACTTCTCGCAGTTGTTTCTTCCTCTTCTTTTCTCTTCTTCTCTTCTCTTCTCTTCTTCTTTCCTTTTCTTTCTTTTTTCCTCGACAACATTTTTCATTGTCTCCTCTTCCTCCTTTTCTATTTTCTCCTCTTCATGAAGACCCACTGACCTCTTAACTCTTCTTGGGACTATAATCTTCAAATCCCACATATCCCGTGATTTCTCCCCAAGCCTCTTGTTGGAACCAGTATCTGGCCCAACGTGGAGTTCAGACCCTCGTGAAGGGGGGCTGTAACACCCCAAAACTTTGAAGCAGAATTGGGCTGCTGGGAGCTAGCGCAGGCGGTAGTGCTACCGCCTGGCGCTAGCCATCTCGACGGTTGCTAGCCGTCGAGACGGAAGCTTTAAGTGTCGACAGACGCTAGCCGTCGAGACGGAAGCTAGCGCAGGCGCTGGCGCGCGATACAGATCCGTGATTTGAAATCGTGGCCGTCAAATCCTTATGTTCTTAGATCCGATGGCTGGGATTTAATCCGGGATTTCTTAAGCCTTGACCAGAGGAGATATTCTCTTTATTCTAAAATCTTATCTCTCTTCAATCTTGAGAAAGAGGAAATCCAAGGAGGAAGAAGAAGGTGTCTTCCACCATTGATGGAGCTCCGAATCGCGAGCCGTTTACAGATCCACGGAGAGCAGCCCGGTGCGGTCCTTTCCATCCGATTAGAATCTTGGATTCTCATGGTGAACAAGAAAACGACAAGGGTAATGATCTTCTACTTGGACAAGTGAAGTCCTCCTTTTTATGGCATGTTTGCATGGAAAATCCCCCACCGATTGGTGTAGAAAAGGGAGTTTTCCAGCGGGTTGATCGTTTTGATCCCCTTTGGTTACTTGCATTAGCATCCAGAATCGTAGTACTGATATAGGCATTGTGTGTGAAAGCCATCCAGACAGGTTGGTCTGGATTGGTGTGGCTATAGTGATTAATTATGCCGGAGAAGACTCCGTGTTTTGTTTGCGCTATTTTCGGGTTCTGTGTACAGTAGAGTACTGCAGGGAGTCCTGGAGGTAACCTCCAGGAAATAGCCGAAGTTGTGGGTGGATTCGGAGATCTGCCACTACCGCCCGACGCTAGGGCTAGCACCGGCGGTAGCTCCCAGGGAATTGGTTGTGGAGGTGTGAAACCTCCTTTCGTTATTCGGGCCGAGGTGAAGCTGTACCCGCGTCACGATGATTGATTCCAACGATTTGAGCACGGGAAAAGCTGAACCGAACCCGCTCCCATACCGAATCGGTGAAGAGGTAGATCCTTGGTGCATCGTGTGATGTTGGGATTGGTCTGTAAGGCAAGTTAGTCTTGACGGTCAAAGCTCATGCGAACTCTTTGTTTAAGGAGTTGTTAGGTGTAGCTCGGAGAGTACACTGTGAGAGTGCCTTGAGAGCACGAAATGTGTGGCCGTGCGTGCCCACGTTGGTGTTGATTGCTTGTACAGGTGGTGTTTAAATGTACCTTGACAATCTATGCCTATAATGTATGCCTGCAGGGAAGAAGTACCACCACCCCGGCTTTAGGGGTGGGGTCGTTATAATTTTGGTCAGCTTTAGCTGACCGGTTACCTGTTTGCCACGTTTTGGTGGATCGTTGTTGCAGGTGCAGGTGAGCCAAGCGGGAAATAGCGGGCGGTGGCCCTTTTGTTGCGTTGCCCCTCGAAGGCCAGCCTCTTTTATGCTTTTCGTGTATTGCCGGCCTGCGTGCCGAAGTATGTTTATGGAGTTTTGTACTTTTTGGAATGTAAGGCCTTAAGGCCATAACTCTACACTTTATTGTTTCATTCCTGTGATAGTGGACTATTCTAAAAGAAATGTTAATGTACAACCCCGATATTCTCCAGGCGAAGGGGCCCGGTTTAAGAAGGCAACGAGATGAAAGTAATGAGTGGTTTCTGGCCTTAGGGCCAAAGACCTCGCGAGGGAGACCTTGGGAAGTCTCTCTCGAAGGGCTCGCTGAGAGGCGAGCGAGAAGGGTCGGCGAGACAAATGCTTGCAGGCAGTTTGAGGAAATCCCCCGTGTTCGTCGAGCTCTCCTGACTTCGTCGAGCTCACCCCTATTCGGCGAAATCATCGGAAGTCGACGAAGTGTTCCATGCTCATTAAAGCCAAAGGGACGGTCTCGCAATAGGAGTTGCGAGATCCAGACCTCGGCAGATATTTTCAGAAGACTGGGCAAAGCGAGGGCCGACAAACCAATGCCTCGAAGGCCGCTGGCAGAAGACCTTTGTTCAGTAAAGAGGTGTTCAACGAAACGTGTTCAGTGTGCGGCAAAGTTAGTAGGCGATCCCGCAGGAGGGCTCGCGAGTTTAGAGCCTCAGCGTCCAACGAGCTCAATTCTGCGTTCGACAAATGTCGAACGGAGCTCGGCATTCATCGGACGGCGCCCGACGAACAAAATATATTATATAGCAGTGGTCGACGAACCGCCCGTCTCAGCGGTCAGCGAATAACTTGACGTTCCGTATTTCGTCGAGCTCGTCTGTGATCGGCGAAGTGCCCTGCGTTCGACGAAATGTGTGTTGAGCTCGACGAAGTCAGGAGGCGGTCTCGCAGGAAGGCTCATGAGACCGGACCTCGGCAGATACCGCCAGAATGGGCCAGTGAGGTCCTCGCAGGGTGATCGCCTGGGAGAGGCATCGCGAGCGGGACTCGCGAAAGGGCTCGCGAGAGCTGCGATAGTAGTGCTCTAGCATCTTCTTGCCCATAGGTTGACGAGGCAAAATTACCTCTTTTACCCTTGGTGGTCTGCCTCTAGCCTCTCTAAACAGCGGAGTTTGGCTGTTAGCAGACCAATTTGGGGTGCGGATAGCAAAATCAAAAGGCGGAATCCTGCTATCTGCAGGCCAGATCAGAAAACCTATAAATAAGACTAAAGGGCACCTTTGGAGAGGATCTTCACTTCAGCTTCTCTCTCCTCAGGCTTTCTTTGGTTAGTATTCCCAGAGTTTTCCAAGGTGCCTGAGTCTCAGCTTTGGCTTGGGAGGGGAAGCGCTCAACGATCTTCCGGGTTAGTGGAGGGACCTCCTCGCTGCGACTAAGGTCTTAGTCTTCTTTCTAGTCTTCAGTCTACCTTCTCCATGGGACCAGTAAGGGCTAGCTGCCCCTCATTTCGGTGAGAGCCCCGAGCTCCACAAGAGGCCGAGAAATCGGTTTCAACATTTTGGTGTGGTGAGCGTGGAGTGCGGCTGGTCCAAGAAAATTCCAAGGAGGGGATGACAGGAGGCGAGGATTAAGGCGAGGGGTTCAGCGAGTCACCGCAGGTGGTGACGCCGAGGATGTTCGCAGATTTCAGGAGGGAGGTGCTTGACACCTTCGGGCTCACGGTCGCGACGCTCCGGAGTGAGTTTGCGACCCCAGCACCTAAGGCGACCCTTCCCCCAGCAGCGGTTGGCGAGAACGCTCCGGGGGGAAGGGCCGGAAAGGAAGTCGCAGGGAGTTCAGTTCAAGACTTAGAAGGGCGATTGCTGTTTGCCAGACCGACGAGCTTCGTGCCGGCGAGCTCCGTGCCAGCATGCTCTGTGCCGGCGAGCGCGGCGCCGGCGAGCGAGCGTCCGGAAGACATGGCGACTATGGGAGTGGTCCAGGCGAATACCGTTCTCGCGAGCGCAGTCCCCGCGAGCCCGAGTCTGGCGAGAGAGCTTGGGGGTCGAGTGGAGCGAGAGAGGGTAGCAAAAGGGGGAAGTCCCTTCTGCGAGTTTGGTACTTTCTGCACCTGTCCCAGCAGGGTTCAGAAAGTGGTACAGGGTGTACTACAATGGCAGGGATGACCCTGTCCAACATCTCCAGTCATTTGAGGACTCGGTCTCTATCAGGCCGATGTCAGATGCTTTCAAGTGTCGGCTCTTCGCTGTCACCCTTAAGGAAAAGGCCAGGGACTGGTTCCATCAACTCCCTACAGGGTCGATCTATGCTTTCGAGGATTTGCGCCGGAGCTTTTTGTTGCGATTCTCAACTTCAAATAAGAGGAAGAAGGACGCCGAGTCCCTCTTCAAAGTGAAGCAAGAGCCAAAGGAGTCGTTGGCTCGCTACGCAGATCAGTTCCAGGAAGAAGTGCTACTCACTCAGGAGATGCCTGGGTTTGCACTCCAGCTCGCCTTCACGGTCGGGCTGAGGGAAAGTTTCTTTAAGATGGCTTTGAAGAGAAAAGCCCCCGTCTCCTACGAGGAGCTGATGGAGAGGGTGGCGGAGGAGATTGAGAGTGAAGAGGCCAACCTGGAGCTTACCAAGAGGCTAGCAAAGCTCAGTGAGCCAGAGGTCAGGCAGCAGGAAGTAAGGAGAAGGGAAGAGCCCAGGGCCCTGGAGGGGGTGTGGAGGCAACATGTGGAAGGAATGCAAGGTCAGGTAAGAGGTTACGGCCCGGGAAGGGGTAACTTCTATGGAGGTCAAGGAAGACCCCATCAGCTGGGATGGAGACAGGGTCCGAGGCCATTGCCTCACCCACCTCAGTAAGCCATGGCGATCAGGCGGGGACGATGAGGAAGAGGAAGAAGAGAAGAGTCTAGAGAAGAAGCAGGGGCAGTGAGAAGGAGGAGGAATAGGATGGCGGAAGGCGAACCAGGGGAGGTGACGTTGTCGTATTGTGACTTCCACGATGAGGAAGGTCACGCGACGGCCACCTGCCCAGAGTTCCTGGAAACAAAAAGGGGCCGAGTGCCCGCGCCGAGGCAATAGCAACAGGGGAGAATTGAGGAGGTCGAGCCTCGAGGGGAGGAGGAAGAAAGGTGTGAAGACAGAGTTGATGTGGGGAGTAGAGGAGGGATCGGGGTGATCCATGGGGGGGGGGGGGGGGGGGGGGGTAGGGGTGGAGGCAACCCGCAAGGCTATCCTCCATACCATCTATCGGCAGAGTATGGCCTCAACATCCACTGCTCCACCCCCAGCGGAAAGAATTACTTTCTCCCAGAAGGACATGCCAAGTTATGAAGACCCGTTCTGCGATGCGCTGGTCATCCAGACCGCCATCGAGAACTTCACCGTCTCGCGGATTCTAGTCGATAATGGGAGCTCGGTCAACGTCGTATTCAAGAAGGCGTTTGACGAGATGAAGGTGGAGGCTAAGAGGGTGTTGGCCTCGGATGGCCCCCTATTCGGCTTTTCGAGAGAAAGGAAGGGGGTAGAGGGTGGAGTGGGGCTACATGTGACCCTCGGAGGGCAGTCCCGGAACTGCCGCTTCGTGATAGTGGATGCCCCAAGCAGCTACAGCGCCATCTTTGGACGGCCTCTCATCAGCGCGTTCAGATGCGTCCCTTCCACCTTCCACCAGTGTCTCAAATTCAATGCGGGTGGAGTCCAGGTCCGGATCCGAGGAGACCCCAAGATGGCGAGACAGTGCTATGTGACGGCTGTCAACACCGTCACCTGGATGGGAGAAGCGGAGGAGTTTGATAAAGTGATGGAGGAGGCGGCAGAAGCCAGAGGAGAGAATGGAGTCGAGGAGAGGATGGAGGAAGAGGAAGTTCGTGCCCAGGAAGGGGTCGTTAAAGGACCCAGGGCGGAGAGAGGAGGAGAAGAGGAGAAAAAGAGGGTACCCAGGAAGGAGGAATGGAGGAGTTGATGATGGTAGGGGAGGAAGAGACGGAGGAAGGATCCCAAGAGCTCGCTTGCGGCGGAGAGAAGGAAAGTGCTTGGGGAGAGCAATCCAGGCTGGAGGCCGTGGATGAGGTCGTGGAGCTTGAGGTCACCACTCGGCTTGGGGTGGTGGAGAAGGTCCGAGTCTGTTGGGAGCTCAGTTTGGAGGAGCGGGCTGAGATCCTAGCCTGCGTGTAGAAGAATGTGGATGTCTTCGCTTGGAGCGCCGCGGAGATGCCCAGGATCGATGCGGATGTGGCTTGCCACTGCCTCAACCTCGACCCCGGCACCCGCCCCATCCGCCAAAAGAAGAGGGCCACGACGGACAAGCTGGAGGGACCAATCCGCGAGGAGGTGAAAAAGCTCATACAAGCAGGTTTTGTGTCGGAGATCCAATATCCAGGCTGGGTCTCCAATGTGGTCATGGTAAAAAAGGGGGGAGGTAAGTGGCGCATGTGTATCGACTTTTCACTTCTTAATAAATCATGTCCGAAAGATTGCTACCCCCTGCCTAGAATCGACGCGCTGGTTGACTCAGCCGTTGGTTTCTCTGTAATGTCTTTCTTAGATGCTTTTTCAGGTTACCACCAAATTCGCATGCACCCCCCGAACATCAAAGATGTCTCCTTCATCACGGGGGATGGATGTTACTGTTATAAGATGATTCCCTTTGGGCTCAAGAATGCATGTGCCACATATCAAAGGATGATGGATCGGGTCTTTCGCGAACAAAGGGGAAGAAACTTGGAGGTATATGTTGATGATCTCATGGTAAAGAGCCAGGACCTTGGGTCTCACCTCCGAGACCTTGAGGAGACGTTTGGGACCCTACGGAAGTATAAGATGAAACTCAACCCCTTGAAGTGTGTCTTCGGGGCTAGCCGAGGGAAGTTCCTAGGCCACTTGCTCACCCCGGCGGGGGTGGAACCTAACCCAGACAAGGTCAAGGCAATAATGGAGTTGGGGTCGCCAAGAAACCCGAAGGAGGTTCAGAGCCTCACGGGGAAGCTGGCCAGACTCAGCAGGTTCCTCTCCAAGGCGGGAGAGAAGTGTGTGCCCTTCTTTAAGGCGCTAAGGGGCAACAAAAAATTCGAATGGACCCCGGAGTGCGAGGAAGCTTTTCAGGCTTTGAAAGGGCAACTCGCCCAAACCCCCCTACTTCAAGGGCCGAGATCGGGAGAAGACTTATCCCTATACCTGGGAGTAGGACTTGAAGCGATAAGTTCAGTATTGATCCGTGAGGAAGGAAGAAAGCAATTCCCTATCTACTATGTCAGCCGAGTGCTGAAGAAGGCGGAGCTCCGATACCCAATCTTGGAAAAGTTGGCTTTCGCATTGGTGGTGGTGGCTCGGAGGCTCCGGCCCTACTTTCAGGCACACTCCATCAGAGTAGTGACAGACCACCCGCTTCGCAAAATCGTGGAAGGGGTGGAGCACTCAGGAAGATTGGCGACGTGGTCCGTGGAGCTGAGCGAGTTTGTTGGGAAATTGAACCTCAATATCCCTTTAATTTGAAGAGGCCTCACACTCAAATACAAAGTACAAGTTGTATTTGATAAACCCTATTTGTATCTCATAAGCATGCAGGGTTAGGTTATTCCAAGACAAGGAATAGTATTGGTAACAGTCTGCCGAAAACTGCTGAGACGACATCTCTGTCTCAATCCAGCCGCTGAGATGGAGTCTGGGCTTGCAGAGCTGCAGATAGAGGAAAACCACTGAGACTTGTGTCTATCCCAGCGGAACCGCTGAGAAGGAGACTGGAGCTGCCGCTGAGACTGGAAGCTGTCTCAGCCCAACCGTTGAGACTGGAAGCTGTCTCAGCCCAACCGCTGAGACAGATTCAAATGTGCTGACGGGATCTGCTTTTGGCGCAAGCGAAAATAAAAAGGGAAAAGACACTCCAATCTACCCCATACTGTGTCAGGAGGATTGAAATAGCCGTTGAAGCCTACTGGAGGTATAAAAGCAAAAGCTAGGGCACAACAACAACAATTGTTCGATTGAAAAGATTTTGCTGCAAGCCGCACTCGAGCTTTCACGTTCCAACCAGTTGAAGTTGTTCTCTGAAGCTGGAGTTAATCTTCTGAAGGAGATTAGTTAGCTCTTCCTGTACCAACTCAAGAAGAGCAAGTTGATCTTCTACTTTGCTGAAGGAGAAGATCAAGGTGATTCAAATCTGAAGCTGCTGTCTTTCAGATCTGAAGAAAGAAATCAGAAGACCTAAGAGTAAACCTTTTGTCTTCTGTATTTATTACAAACTCTCTTATATCTTTGTAAGGCATTGTTGCCTGAGTGAAAGGCTATTGAGCCAGTGTGTAAAGCTATGTTGACAGCTTGAGTGGTAGGACTTCTTGATAGGTCCGAGGTAGGAAATCTGTGTGATTTCTGAGTGGTAGGAGTTACAGAACTCTGAGCTGTAGGGCTGTTGAGCATGAGTGTAGGGCTGCTGTGCCTGAGGTGTAGGGCTGCTGAGCCTGAGTGTAGGGCTGTTGTGCCTGAGGTAGGATCACTCTTGATCTGAGAAGTTCTGAGGAACTTGTGGTGTAAGCTCAAGGAGCTGAGATTGGAGTTTGTGGCCTTGTCTAACTTACTGTTAGAAAGGTGAAGGGGGAAAGAGGACTACTCAAGACACCCTGTCTTGAGGAACCTCTATACATCCTTGTGTGCTTTCTGTGATTGAGTTTTCTACAGCTAGATACATTAGGATTATAGAAAGAAAATAAGTAAAACCTATTCACCCCCCCCCCCCCCCCCCCCCCTCTAGGTAATTGACTACACCTGACAAACTATCAAGTGGTATCAGAGGGAGGTTGATCAAAAGGACTTAACAGTCTGATGAGATCCTATACAGGAGTAGTCAAATCTGAAATCCAATGGCCAACAGTGGAATGAAGAAGGAGTTGGGGTCAATGAAGTTGCCCATATGCTCCAAAGAAAACTTTGGTATGTGGAAGCAAAGGGTAAGGCTATTCATGGAAACCTCAGACCCAAGGATCTTTTTGACTGTCAAAAATGGTCCTTATACCTTTGAGAAAGTCTCCACTATTGACCCTACTAGAAAAGTACTTAAGGTATTTTCTGAGCTGACCAATGATGAGATAGCATTGTACACTATGGACAAGAGAGCCCAAAACATAATAGTAAATGCCATTGATGACACTACATTTCAGAACTTGGTACACTGCCAAACTGCCAAGGAAATATGGGACACATTGGTTGTTTATATGGAGGGAACAACTGAAGTGAGGGATGATAGAAAGTCACTCCTCAATCAGGAGTATGAAGCCTTCAGACAGCTGAGCCAGGAGAATATCTCTATATGCTATGAAAGGTTCTTTAGGATTGTAAATGAACTAAGAACCTATGGAAGGGTGTTCACAGATTATGAACTCAATGACAAGTTCCTTAGATCTCTAATTAGAGATTGGGACACTAAAATATGTGCAATCAGGGAAGGGGCAAGACTTGGAGAAACCCCTACCCATACACTGTTTGGGAAACTGCTCTCATATGAGATGCAGCTTTTTTGCAAGAAAGGAGGAGGATACTTCCTCAAGGGCTCACACAAGGGAGAGATCTGTTGCTCTCAAAGCTGAAATCTCTAAGAAGAATAAGGGTAGAGTGCAGTCACCTCCAAGAAAGGCTGCTGAATCTGAGAAATCTGAGAGCTGCAATTTAGACAGCTCCTCTTCTGATGAGGAGTTTGCTGCCTTCACAAGGCAGTTCAAGAAGATGATCAAGAGGAAACAATGGAAGAACAAACCTTCCTCTTCTTCTCATCCCAAGAAGGATCATTACAGATCTGAGAGGCAACATCCCAAATGGGACAGGTATTGTTGAGTCCGAAATCGCACCTCCGAGGGAAACCGGAGGCTGCGGGTTGCCGGTTACTTTTTACGCAGAAGAATGAGACCGCTAACAGCGGTCAAGGCCACACTTCGCCCGCCACGGCAAATGTCACTCCTGCGACGGGCTTTCCTTTGATTAGAAAGAAGGGGTTACAGCGGGTTACAAGTGCAGGAAAAGAGAAGCCGGCCGGTCAGACAGTCCGTAAGACGAGAAACTCGAGTCCGCAGCTCAAACAAGCGAGCTCCTGGATTCGAGTGTGCGTGTCTTGGGAACAGTGCCGCCCCTTATTTATAGGCTTGGGGGCCTGCCCGAACGGGCAAGGATAAAATAACCGCCTGCCCGGGTACAGGAGAAACGGGCAGGCGGTGACGGGATACACAAAGAAGAAAAGAAAGAAGCCGCGCGGCTTGGCGGCTTGCCCTTCCGACTTGTCTGTCCAGAAGATAAAGATGATGCGGCCAAGAAGACGGTGCTATCCGAGCGGTCTCTATTTTGAGACCACGGCTTGTTCTTTGACCTTGAATCTGGGCTTATCTCCATGGCATAAACCGCGCGATCTCCGACTTGAGACCGCGACTTGCCCTGTTGGACTTGGGCTTGGACTATTTTTAGTACTTGGCGGCGGTCTGAGTTATGCCAGACCGCCCGACCTGTGCTAGCCGGTGTCGATGGATCTCGTTTGACCTGAGCCGGGCGACTTGGATCCACAAACCGCTCGGTCTGTGAGTAAACCTCTTGAAAGCGGTTTCCCGGGTAAACATAATCCCCGCATATTTTTAAATTTCCGTGAAGATTTTGAAAATATTAGTTCTAGCCGGAGACCGCGCCGACTTCACCCCGTTGGTTATAAATGTTCCAGAAGCTTCGATTCTGGCATAACTCCATTGTTACCACGAGTCACTACTCGCCTATTGCGGTTAGGACTTTCAGGTTGAACAGCCCGAAAAAGATGGTGGACTTGATGGTCGCGCTCGAAGTTCTTGAGAAGCCCGGAAAGAGCCGCGAGAGAGAGCGCTCGAAAGAGAAGAAGAAGAAAAAGGTGACGCGGCCTGATAAGACAGTAACAATTGCTTCCTCGAGTAAGCCGACCGACCTGCCTGCCGGGTTGACAATCGACTTGTCAGCTAAAAAGGAGGCGAGTAAGCCGACCGAACTGCTTCCCGAGCAGACAGGCGACCTGTCGACTAAAAAGGAGGCGAGCTGTCCGAACCCACCCCTAGCTGATCCCCCAACTTTCTCTGACAAAGGAAATAGCCCGCCTCCCCCGCCGGATAAGGTAGACTTGGAGACTGCTTCCTTGAAGGGCGATGGTGATGAGTCTTTCAAGATGGAGATCACCCCGTCCGGGGATTTTCATCTAAAAATTAGAGATGAAGGGGGAGAGGCAGTTGACTCCCCCAAGCCGAGCGACCAGCAAGCTTCAGTTGTCAACATTGAGGATAGCCCGGAGAAGCCAGCCGTCCTTAAGCCGAAGAAGAGGAAAGGGGAGGAATCCGTGGCGGACAGGCTTCTGAAGAAGATGAAGAGGAAAGGGGAGGAATCCGTGGCGGACAGGCTTCTGAAGAAGATGAAGAGGTTAAAAGCCAAGAACAAGGCTGCATCTGAGAAACCGAGAGCGTATAGCCTGCAGGGCAAGTCGCGTGAGAAGGAAGTCTCAGAGGGCTTGATTACTCCCTCCCCCAAGTCGAACGACCAGGCTCCCGTTGATGCTCACAGCATTTCCGTAAGTGACATCCTTAGGGATTTTGATTCTCTTCAGAAGCAGGATGATCAGCTGAGAACTTCTTCCGAACTGCAGGCTGCCAACCCGCCAGGAGAGAAAGGAGCCGCCCTGTCTGAAGACGCGACCAGTACTAAGGAGGTCGTCCTCCCTGAAGTTACGACTAGAATCGAGGAAACCGTACCGGCTCCTGAAGACACCGTGATGGCCAGTCTCCGATTTATGCAGGTGAAGGCGGAGCGAGTAAGAGATCAGCTTACCGGGCCGCCACCGCCGCCAACAAATCTTCTGCTGCGAGGTAAAAGGGAAGCAGATTACCACCCTGTTCGTTTTTTCAGGCCGCGGCCTCGAAACAAGTCGCGCGCTTCGTTGTTGAACCCGTCGCCCAACTTCTTTCCCCCCGCTGCTCAATTTTCTGCCGCTAAGCGGAGGCAAAGTGAGAGATCGTGGAGAGAACAACGCCGAAAGTTCGATACCGAGCTAACGAAGCGACCCGTCCGCCCGAATTCAATTCAAACCGCCGCGGCTTGTAAGCGAGGAAAGTTCGATGAAAACGGTTTCCTTTTGAACACTCCTTGACTATTTTCTCTTATTGCAGATGACCGGGACTCTATTCCGAAGCCGGGCGAACTGGTGGCCTATCTTCCCCCTCTCGATCCGCCCCTGCTGCGTTCTTCTCTGCCGGATACTCGGATGGAGGACGAGATGTCTCGGCTTCAAAAGAATCTGGAAACCCTTGCTAAGCAGTTGAGAGCTGTGGAGGAGAGAGAGAAGGCCGCCCAAGATGAGAAAGCTGCTCTTCGGGTTGAATTGGAAACCGAACGGAAGGAAAGCCGAGCAGCGCTGGAGGCCGAGCGGAGAGAGCGCCGAGAGAAAGGAAAGGCGCAGCAAGACCAGGTGGCTGCGCTGACCGTCCGGATTGATCGTGGAAAGAAGGAAGTCCGCAAGCTCGAAGAGGACTGTGCCTACTATAGGGACAAATACCTTCATTTGGCAAAGGAAGTCGGCGGAAGTTGGCGCCCTATCAACGTGGTTGACGAAGGCCGGCGAGGGTCAAGCCGCCCGGTCGCAGGGACGAGCTCGTCTCTTCCTGTAGCCAGGACGGTCCACCCAGTTGTTAGTGTTCATGAGTCCGCAGCGACCTTGCCTACTCGCGTGATCCCCGCGACGCGAGTAGAGAGAGATGCCGCGCGGATTCATAGCATGATCAACCGCCTTAATCATAATATGAACCAAATGCAGGGAACTGTACTTCAAATCGACGATCATGTCGCGCGGCTTCACAAGGAGGATGAACCGAGAGATACCCGTCCGTAACGAGTGGTTCTAAGATATGAACTTGTAATATTATTTCTATTCGGTCCCTTGGACAATTGCTTGAATCTGACTTTATAATGTTCGATCCGCTATCCAGGCCGTGCGGCTTAAATATTTGAATTTACTTTTTTGCCTTCTTGCTGTGTTGATTGATGCCTGTGGGTTATTTTACATAAACCGATCTGCTTGTTTTCATGATTCTTTAATTCGCTTGTTTGAATTATACAGTCTCTGTGGTTGACTTTTGTGATGATGTATCCGTACGGGTTGAACGGTCTAGCCATGATTTGAACTTTGCTAAATGCAGATCAGCCGTTCTTATAAGTAGCGCCCTCCCGAAATTCCTTTTACCAAAATTTCAAGATGGGAGTAAAGCGCCAGCCGAAGCGACCTGCCAAGACTTCTGCTACCCGCTCCGAAGCCGCTGTGGCCTTTCATTCTGCAGACCTCGAGGAGTGTCGTTTGACAAAGGCCGAGCTGGACGAATTCGTTGAGAAGCACATGACTGACAGTCCGCTGCTCGCGCGGCTTCCGCTCCGTGATGAGCGGATGAATTCGTCTAGCCCAAACCACATCGCGATCCCAATCGACCATTTCGATTGCGGATTTAAATTCCCGATTTCGATTGAGCTCGCCATGGTCTTTGACCATTATGGAGTTGTTCCCGGCCAGATTTCTCCCAACTCGATGGCCGGGATATGTAGCTTCATCTCCTACCTGCGATCTGAGAGAGTCCGCTTCTCTATGGACCTCTTCAGGAAGATATTCTCGGTGCGGGCCATCCCGGACTCTGAATCGGATGTCTTCAAAGGCCACCTCTACTTTGGCTGCCGCGGTTTGAAGATGGTCAATCTGGCGAACAAAGTCACGGCCTGGCCGGAGAGGTACTTGATCTTCGAAGGCCGACTTGGCCTGTTGAACCCGAATCCGCAAGTGCGGCCTGATGAGGCCTTTCAACCGGTCCCAATAAGCGAAGTGGAGAAGGGAATCTGCAAGCTTCTCAAGGATGAGCGGCTTAACATAAGCTACTATATCCCTCTACTTGCCGAGCTAGAGAACGTTCGGCTTGAAGATAGTAAGCTTCCCTTTTCTTCCGACTTCAATGTTAATCGCTCGATCTCCTGTGCTGACTCTTCTCCTTTTGTAGCCCAAGCCGTTGTTCCTGCCAACAAGCCGATAAGCCCGGCCGGTTTAGTCTTGACTCAGACGGAGAAGAGAAAGAGGCAAGCCAGGAACAAGTCGCTGCCGTCCGATGGGGAGGATTCGAGTTCCTCAGGCGACTTCGCCGCCCTTCGCTCCTTCAGCAAGGTGAAGGATCTAAAAAGCCGCCCGGTCTTGACCTGGCATCCGGACAGTGATAGTGTCCAGGTCTCTACTGCGCTTCCCCACTGGGCGAACGAGAAGTCGGTCCGGCATGCTGAGGCCGCTAGCATCGCTATGTTCGGCCGACGGAACTTTAGGAGGTTGAGGAAAATTCCTGAGGAAGAGCTCGCCAGAGAGGCCGCGCGGGTTGGCGCCGAGAGCCTCATCACCAACGCCTTCATGGGAATGACCTTAAAGAGGTTGATTAAAGAAAATGCTCTCCAAGCGAAGGAAATTGCCGAACTGAAGAAAGAAAATGCACGGCTAAAGGAAGCCGAGTCGGTAAGTCATCACCTGGCCAGCCTCAACACCAATGTTTTCAGACCGCACGGTCTTATCTTACTCTTTTCTTTTGCAGGCTAAGTATGATGAGACCGACCCGGTCTATCAGCAGGAACTCTTCCCTCATGTCGCCGAGGGAATTGATAATGCTTTTAACCGCTTGCGGGAGCTTAAAGGGTTCGCGCCCGGTTTCGAGCATTTCACCTTCTCGGACGCCTATCCGATCTTGCAAAAGAAGTTAGAAAAGATCAGGCGGAAAGCCAAAGGAAAGAATAAAGCCGACGGATCCAGTTCGGAGGAGAGCGATGATGGAGATGATGAGGCCGAAGAACCCGGAGCGGCTAAGAGTGGTGAGAGTGGCTCGGAGTCCGAATCCAGCGATTCTGAAGAAGATGCTGGTCGCAAATCGGGCGAATTGAGCAGCTCATCCTCGTCGGGTAGCGAGGGTTATTCTCCTGACGTTTCTATTGATGGCAGCGAACATTCAAGTGCTCATGCGTCTAAGAAACTCAAGTCGCATGATCAGTAGCCGTATTTCATTTTTTATTTTGAATAGCCGTCGGCTTGATGTTGTTAGCCGGACAGCTTAAGATATAATGTAAATGTTTTGATAATGAAATGAAAGGTTTTTACCTGTCTATCCGTCTACCTTCTGCGACTTACATGTGATTGCTTGCGATTTATTTGTGTTAAATCTAAACAAGTCATGCGACTTAATGTTAACTCATCCGGTTAGGATAGTGATTTTCATAAGATTCTGGCAAAGTATCTATAAAAAACCCACTCGCATAGCTTGCTTCTTTTAATCCGAATCGAATTTGTCCGATTTATTCTGATAAGGTGCTAACTTATTACGAATGTATTACGACATCCCGGAAATCGGACACAATTGAGCCGCGCGGTTACTACTAGACCCGTCATACTTGCTTTCCAGGGTAAAGAAGGACAAGTCATGAGAACAATTATCAGACCGAGCGGTCAGTGTTTTAACTCAGGCGACTTGCAGCTAACATCGCTGTAAATCCCACCTCCGTGAATGCAATCAGATAACCGATCCAGAATTTGAAATAATCAAGCCGTGCGACCGTAAATAGAATATCCAGTCTCAAGAAGATCAGTTGATAGACTGTGCGATTAACATTTAATCCGAGCAATCTATATGACAGCTATTATATGACATTGACTGACAAGCCGCACGAGCTGTATATAGAATTCGTGCGATTAGCAGGTTTAATACTTGCAACGAGAATCATAACCGCCTGATTGAAAAGATCCTGTGATTATCCGATCGGATTGAATGAAAACCCATAAGGATGATAAATTCATAATCCGGATAATAAGGTCGGTCGGTCATGATTATACTTGCTTCCCTGATATTTACCTTGATACCTTAATGATACCCTGTTTATTTCAAACCGCCCGGTCTAAAAACCGAACCGCATGACATCTTCGGAACCTGCTGATTTTAGACCGCCTGGTTTAATAACCAGACCGCCAGGTCTAATAACCAGACCGCCTGAAGACCCTGGTACCTGCTTATTTCAAACCGTCCGGTCTAAAAACCGAACCGCATGACATCTTTGGAACCTGCTGATTTTAAACCGCCAGGTTTAATAACCAGACCGTCAGGTCTTATAACCAGACCGCCTGAAGACCCGGGTACCTGCTTATTTCAAACCGCCCGGTTTGAGTATTAAGTCGTCCGGTTTATGCTGCACATAGAAATCCTGCTTTTTCCTCCAAATGGTCTATAATGATCATATGGAATGAGATAATCCCTTGTAATGCAATAAAGATGATTACAGACTCAGATGACCAAGTGGGCAGGTGGGCCTAGGCGGCGAACATTGCTTTCCTCAAGTGGTCATAAGAGTTGTAGAAATAAAGAGAAACAAGTACAGACCCTGATGACCAAGTGGGCAGGTGGGCCTAGGCGGCGAACATTGCTTTCCTCAAGTGGTCATAAGGGCTGTAAGCGACTCGACTGCTCTCTTGCCTAGGGATACAAGCTGAGTTGATCAATTGGGCAGGTGGGCCTAGGCGGCGAACATTGCTTTCCTCAGAGAGATCAACTCAGTTGTGGGTCCCGCTTAGGCATCGCTTGAGAGTACCTTGGAGTATTCGATAGTCACAGACTAAGATGATCAGTTGGGCAGGTGTGGTTATGCCGCGGGGGCTATACCGACATTGCTTTCCTCAGAAGGATCATCAAAGCTGTAATTATATCCCTCTCGGGGCATGATAGAGCCGACATTCACCTAGACCTCCCTTGATGCAGGGGTGTGTTGGATATCAGCCGGGATCCAAGGTTCTGAAGACCACCGCACGGGAACTGGCAAGCTACCACTACACGTGTGCGAAAACTCCCCGCTACACATGATCTTCATGGTTTTACGCTAATGACTACAATCCGAGGGGGTTCGAGCAGAACTTAGCGATGTCTCTGTGGTTCAGTGAGTTTGATATATGAGGAAATGCAGAAAGGAAAGATCAGACATGGAGAAGTGTCAGTATGGTGTTTCTTATTAAAATATCTTAAAAACTGCAGGAAAGTAAAGAAGACATTTTAAGGATATAACTGTTTGAGATCGTCGCCACTCCAGGTGCGCGGGATGTCTTCTCCTTCACTTGTTTGGAGGCGATAAGCCCCACTTTTTAGTACCTCCTTGACGATGAAAGGTCCAGCCCAATTAGGATTTAGCTTCCCGACATTACCTGTTCGGGCTGCTGCATCAACCTTTTTTAGTACGACGTCGCCGACCGCAAAATGTTTTACCCTGACATTTCTGTCAAAGTACTTTGCCATCCTCCTTTTAACTTCTTCTTGCCTGATTGTTGCCTCATCCTGAAGTTCTTCGATTAGATCCAGGCTATACTTGATAGCCTCATCATTGTATTCTACCCACGCTTCTCCTCCTTCTTTTCTGTACACAACAATCCTTGGGACATGCTTTATTGAGTTTAGTGAAATCCCTTTGTTTGCCCCGAATACGCATTTTGATGGGTTTAGCTTTAATTTGAACCTCCATAGAGTAGCGAACGTCTCTACGAGGTCTTTCAGGTGGATTGAAAAAGTTCTACATTTTAGAAGGAGATCATCAACGTATACTTCAAGATTTCTTCCTTTCTGTTTTTCAAAAACCGTGTCCATCATCCTCTGATATGTCGCACCCGCGTTTTTGATTCCGAAAGGCATGACGAGATAACAATAACACCCGTCATTGGTAATGAAAGACGTATGCGGGATATCAGGCTTATGCATCTTAATCTGGTGGTAACCAGAAAATGCATCTAGGAAACTCATGAAATTATATCCCACCGCGGAATCTACCAAAACATCTATCCGAGGCAAGGGATAACAATCCTTGGGACATGCTTTATTGAGTTTAGTGAAATCTACACACATACGCCATTTCCCCCCAGATTTTTTCACCATCACTACATTCGACATCCAGGTGGGATACTGGATTTCAGAAATGAAATTGGCTTTAAGAAGTTTTGCAACTTCTTCTTTGATGGGCACCGCCAGCTTGGTTGCTACCTCCCTCTTCTTCTGTTGGATTGGCTTGAATTCAGGAGAAATGTTGAGGCCATGGCACGCGACATCTGGATCTACACCAGGCATATCTTCCGCTGACCAGGCGAAGATGTCTAGATTCTCCAACAGGCAGGAGATCAACTGAACTTTCTCTTCTTCTGATAGCTCGGCGTTGATGATCAACTTCTTTCCTTCCTCTTCAGCAATAGGAACCTCTTGGGTCTCCTGGGCAGGTTCCAGGTAAGTCCCTGTCCGTTCTGCGCTTTCCTCGGCGGCCCCTGAAGACTCAGCAATCTCCAAAACCTCATCCATGATCTTGGGAAGTGGAGCGTTGGTGACCATGTTGACAGTTCGGACGTAGCACTCCCGATACTGTTTTCCTTCAGCAGCGAACTTGAGGGCAAGGTGAAAGTTGGACACTACTGCCCTATACGCATTGAGAATCGGCCTCCCGAAGATAGCACAGTAGTTGCTCGGGGCATCTACTACCACGAAATTGATCAACTTTATTACTCCTCCAAGAGAGACCAGGAGCTTCACTGAACCCTCTACTTCCTTCTTCTCCCCAGAGAAACCGTAGAGGGGCCCATCGGTGGAAAGCAGATGCTTTTCGGTCTTCAGGGCCTCGAAAGTCGCACGGAAAAGGAGATTGACGGAGCTGCCGGTATCAATCAGAATCTTGTGGACTGTATAGTTTTCGATGACGACCTTGATAACCACCGCATCATCGAAAGGATTAGCATTGGGGGGAAGGTCATCCTGACCAAACGTGACAATAGTGCTTTCGGGAGGAGAACTTGTAGTGGCTGCCACTTCCTGCTTTAGAACTCTCGCAATGCTGGACTTGCGAGAGGATTCCGCTCCAGCTCCCCCATGGATACAATTGATGTCCCCTAAGGGGCCCACATCATTGACTTCGACGCATTCGGTAGAAGGATGGATGTCACCATAGTAGCCGGCGTCCTCGACGTCGGCGCATTCCCAGGTCACTTCTACTGTTTCCTTCTCCTTTTTCTTCTCGGTAGTTGGCTCAGCAGTTTTATCTTTTCGAACTAGACCCTGGAGCTTTCCTTCTCCCAGGAGTCTTTCTATAAGCAGACGAAGAGCTCGACAGTCTTCAGTTAGATGTCCCCCCTCTTTATGATATTCACAATAAAGGTTCGGATTTCGATTGCGAATATCCGACTTCAGAGGAGCAGGCCTTTTGAAATCTGGCCTCTTTTGCAGAATCTGGACTACTTCGTCCATGGTGACGTTTAGGGGAGTGAATGACTCCTGCGAATCATCGTATTGAGTTGATGGAATGACTGGCGGTGGCTGCGCGACATACTGTTGTAAATATACCGGCATGATTTGCGGAAGGGGAGCGGATGGAGCGGGAGCGACGACCAACGGTGGTTTCTGATCTTGAAACCGCTGATGGCCCATAAATGGTTGCTTATTTTTGTAGTTCCTCCCCCTTTGGGAACGGGGTTCAAAGTGGGACTGATTCGATGGTGGATGATGGAAGTACGGATTTGACTGCTCCTTGTCGCTTACCAGCTTCGCGACGTAGTCCGGATTGCTCTTTTCTCCTCTGATAAACATATTTGCCAAACTTATCATTTCCTGATAAGTCTTAGGCTCCCTTATATTTGCTTCGAAATTTAGGGGGCCCTCTCTTAGGCCATGGATGAGGGCAACCCTATATAGCTCCGGGTCCACATTTTGGACTTCCATGATCTCTTTCTGGAAGCGGTCCACAAAACGAGCCCACGTCTCGTCTTCCCGTTGTTTTATATCGAAAAGGGCCGCCGGGCCACTCTTTCTCTTCCTTGAGGTAGAGAATCTCAGCAGGAATTCTCTTCGCAGCTCCGCGAAATAACGGATCGACCTGGGGTGCAAACCGTAAAACCATTCCCTCGCTTGTCCTTCAAAGGAGGTTACAAGAAGCTTGCACTTAGTTGCATCAGTTAAGGTTCTAAGAGCAATGGCTGACTCGAAAGCTTGTAAATGAACAGTGGGATCAGTCTCCCCATTGAAAGCTGGCAGGCGAGGCTCCCTGAAATTATTAGGGGCAGGCTCCCCTCTGACTTCGTCCACAAAGGGAGAAGTTTCTTCCATATCTTCATACAGAGGAGCAGGGTAATAAGCCGCCGGAGCTGCGGCTATTCGCGGACAAGCCGCCTGATAAGAAGACCGGGCAGCAGCTTCTGGCGGGTAGGAGTGATGAATAGGAACTTCAGGCGGGTAGGAGAGACGGGTCGCGCCCTCCTGCGGGTAGGAAAGGTGGGTAGCGTGAGAAGTCGCCCCCTGGAAGTCGAGGACTCGAGCTGGCATGTTATGCGCAGCTTCCTGATAGAAGTTTTTCCTAGCCGCAAGGTCTTCTTGGTGGAGCTGGAAATTAGCGGCTTGTGGTAGCGGGTAAGGAGGAGGTGGAGGAAGGACCGGGGTCACCGCCTGATTAGCCGCGGCTTGTTGCGGAACTAGTCGCTCGGTTAGCATTGCTAAAGTCTGACTGATCGCTTCAAGTCGCTGATCAGTGGCCCTCTGAGCCCGCTCGGCTTCTCTCCTTGATTGCTCCAGGGCTTCCCACAAAGAGTCCTCGCTATGATCAGAGCGGTCCCCAAGGGGGAACTGACGGTCTGACATCGTGGCGAAAAGGATTTCACCGACAATCCGCGATCTGAAGGTCGCGTGTTTCTGTTGAGTCCGAAATCGCACCTCCGAGGGAAACCGGAGGCTGCGGGTTGCCGGTTACTTTTTATGCAGAAGAATGAGACTGCTAGCAGCGGTCAAGGCCACACTTCGCCCGCCGCGGCAAATGCCACTCCTGCGACGGGCTTTCCTTTGATTAGAAAGAAGGGGTTACAGCGGGTTACAAGTGCAGGAAAAGAGAAGCCGGCCGGTCAGACAGTCCGTAAGACGAGAAACTCGAGTCCGCAGCTCAAACAAGCGAGCTCCTGGATTCGAGTGTGCGTGTCTTGGGAACAGTGCCGCCCCCTATTTATAGGCTTAGGGGCCTGCCCGAACGGGCAAGGATAAAATAACCGCCTGCCCGGGTACAGGAGAAACGGGCAGGCGGTGACGGGATACACAAAGAAGAAAAGAAAGAAGCCGCGCGACTTGGCGGCTTGACCTTCCGACTTGTCTGTCCAGAAGATAAAGATGATGCGGCCAAGAAGACGGTGCTATCCGAGCGGTCTCTATTTTGAGACCACGGCTTGTTCTTTGACCTTGAATCTGGGTTTATCTCCATGGCATAAACCGCGCGATCTCCGACTTGAGACCGCGACTTGCCCTGTTGGACTTGGGCTTGGACTATTTTTAGTACTTGGCGGCGGTCTGAGTTATGCCAGACCGCCCGACCTGTGCTAGCCGGTGTCGATGGATCTCGTTTGACCTGAGCCCGGCGACTTGGATCCACAAACCGCTCGGTCTGTGAGTAAACCTCTTGAAAGCGGTTTCCCGGGTAAACAGGTATGACTCTAAATCTAGTAAACATGTTTCAACTAACATAATTTGCTATTGATGTAGTAAGCCTGGACATGTCATTGCTGACTGTCCAGTCAAGAGAAAGGAAAGAGATGACAAGAAGCCTCATCATCAGAAGGAGAGGAAGGGAGAAAAATCCTTGCTAGCTAAGAAAGGCATGAGCTGGAGTGAATCTGAATCTTCATCCTCAGATTCAGATGGTGAGGAGGAAGCCTACTTGGGGCTGTTTGCTGATCAGGAGGAAGAAGACTATCCTGCTGCCAGGATAGGAATCAGGGCCCCTCTATCACATTCAGATAGTGATGTAGAGGAGGATGAGGTCACTCTAGATGACCATGGGCTGATGGCTATAACTGAAGATGAGGACAGCCACAACAATTCAGAACATGAGCAAGTATTGATACACTGCATTTCTTCTTCTTCTGATTATGAAACAGGTCAAGAATCTGAATCTCCTCCATCTAAAGTTGGAAGTGAATCAGGTCCTGAGGAGGATGTCAATCAATTGATTGATAGGTATGGTGAACTCCTGGAAACTCTGAAAAAGAGCAAAAAGCTAGCCAAGAGGCAAGCTCAAGAAATTACTTCCCTAAAGCAATCAAAATCTGAGTGCATTGAGCATGCTACCCAGCTAGCTCTAATGAGCAAGGAGATTGGCAAGCTAAGGGGAATGTCAATCATCCATGTGGGCACCATAAGCCACAAGAACAAGATCATTAAGGATCTTGAAGAAAAGCTCCTCAAGGAGAGGATGCTAGTGGCTAAGTTCTCCAAGCCCAAGACAGTGCTGCCTATTATTGACACCTTCAACTCCCATGACATGAGAGGTGTTGGTTTCAACAAGGAGGCAGCTACTAGCAACACTAAGGGAAAGGTCAAGGACTCAAAAGAATCTAAGACCTCCTTTGTGAAAGTCTTGATGCCCTCAAACAAGTATGACCAAGAAAGTGTTCATGGTTACTTATTAATTGGAAGTTCCTATAACTTGAGCAAGAATGCTCACATCTATGGAAATAGAAAGGAGTTAGGCTTGAGTGCCTTCAAGGCTCTGCATGAGGAAATTCAAATGGCCCATCATGGACCCTTTGTATTTGGAACCTCAGCCCCTTCACTCAAGATAACTAAGGTTGTCAATTCTAAACATTGTTCAGGAAAGTCCATGGCTGTTGACTGTCCTATAACCAAGCCAAAAAGCCCAGTTTCTGCTGCCATCCACAAATGTTTAGCTGCCAAGCTAAAGGGTGTTGATGTCAAGCAAAAACAGGCTGCCTTGACTGATTATAAGAAGGTAAAAAGCCATGTCTTTACTGATAAGAAAAAGAAAACAGCAGCTGCATCCCCTACTGAACAAAAACAGGAAGCTTCATCTTATAGGACTGTTCAGAATAGGAGATATACTATATATGAGTGTTGGTGCTGTGGCAAAGTAGGACACTTTGCAATTGATTGTTGGCACAACCCCAATGTGCCAAAGGCAAGGATTGAACCTCAAGCCAAACCAACCCTTTCTAGGAATATGCCCTATGGTGTTAACCTGAACCTAGGACCCAAAATCAGTTGTGGTCCTAAGGTACAGTAAATTCTATATTGCAGGTTAGTTCAAGTTCCAGTCTCAACCAAATATGGTACTTGGACAGTGGGTGCTCAAGGCACATGATAGGAACTAAGGATCTTCTAAAGGATTACCATCCAGTGAAGAATGGACCCAAAGTTATCTTTGGTGGATCTGAAAAGGGAGTCACCAAAGGATATGATATGATTTCAAATGGCATAGTCTCAATCACAAGGGTAGCTTATGTTGAAGGGTTGCAACACAACCTTGTAAGCATAAGCCAACTATGTGACTTAGGCTATGTCATTGAATTCCATAATGACAAGTGCTTGATCAAAAAGTCTAATGACTTGGAGACCATTCTCTCAGGCACTAGGAGTGGAAATGTTTATTGCTTAGACTTCATTTGCAATTATTCTATCTCTTTTGTGTGTCTTGTAGCTAATGAAAGTGAGTCTCTTTGTGTCCAATGGCACAAGAGACTTGCCCACATTAACTATAAGACAATTTATATATTAATTTCTAAAAACCTTGTTAGAAATAGTCCTAAACTAAAATGTGTTAAAAGTGGTCTCTGTCATGCTTGCCAAATGGGTAAGCAAACTAGGACCACCTTTAAAAGTATTGGCTCCAAGGATACTGAAAGGTGTTTATACCTATTGCACATGGACTTGTTTGGTCCTTTGTCAATTCAGAGCCTAGATGGGAAGTTGTATACCTTGGTAATTGTAGATGATCATTCAAAGTATACATGGGTATTCTTCCTTAAGAAGAAGTCAGATACCTTACATGTCTTTATAAATTACGTCAATGCCATTCAGAATGATCTACTATGTACCGTGGTCAGGACTAGAACTGACCATGGCACAGAATTTCAATCTGAAGCCATGACAAAATTTTGTCAAGAATTTGGTATCACCCAAGATTTCTCCTCCCAAGGACTCCACAGCAAAATGGTGTGGCTGAGAGGAGGAATAGGACCTTGATAGAAGCTGGGAGAACATTACTTAGTGACTCCTCACTCCCAGAATACTTCTGGGCTGAGGCAGTCAATACAACCTGTTACAATAGAGCCTCCATCAATAAGGTCCTTGGGAAAACCCCTTATGAGATTCTGAAAGGCAAACAACCTACAATTTCTTACTTTAGAATCTTTGGTTGCAAATGCTACATTCTAAATAATGGAAAATTTCAATTAACAAAGTTTGCAAAAAAATGCAACGTGGGGGTTCTTATTGGGTATAGCTCACATAGTAGAGCTTAAAGAGTTTATAACAAGAAAACCCATGTTGTAGAAGAATCTATGCATGTTTTGTTTGATGAGACCAACATTCTCTACAAAGAATGGTCTAGCTCTTCTATTTTGACAGGAAATGAAGAAGGGTTGCATGAGCTGACTATCCAAGATAAGCCCAGCAGCAGCAAAACACAAACAGCTGCTGCAATTCTTGAAGAAGAAGAGGTACAAGATGGTGAAGTCACAGCTAAACTAGTGGAACAAACACATCCACCAGAGGACCCTCTTCCAGCTGCTGCAAGGAACCTGAGAGATCATCCAAGAGATCTAATAATTGGAGATCATACCCAATGCATATTGACAAGAAGCAGAGCTCATAATGAAGCACTATTCTTGAGCTTCCTTTCTCAAATGGAGCCCAAGAAGTTTGAAGAGGCCAATCAAGATACCTTCTGGATTGAAGCCATGCAAGAAGAGCTCCTACAATTCAAGAGATGTAAAGTATGGAAGCTGGTGCCAAGACCTCATGGACAAAATGTGATTGGCACCAAATGGGTATACAGGAACAAGCTTGATGAGAATGGTACAATCATCAAGAACAAGGCCAGATTAGTTGCCAAAGGATACAGGCAAGAGGAAGGTATAGACTTTGATCAAACCTTTGCACCAGTTGCAAGGTTGGAAGCAATTAGGCTATTCCTTGCCTATGCTGCCCACAAGGGGTTCAAAGTCTACCAGATGGATGTCAAATCAGCCTTCCTCAATGGAGACTTGAAGGAAGAGATATATGTTGAACAACCTTCAGGTTTTGTGCATCCAACCATAACTTCTCATGTTTACTTTCTTAGGAAAGCATTATATGGTCTCAAGCAAGATCCAAGAGCTTGGTATGAGACTTTGTCCAACTTTCTCCTCAAGAACAAGTTCATGAGGGAAAAGATTGATAGCACATTGTTTCTTAGGGAAACAAGGGGCAAGTGTCTCTTAGTCCAAATTTATGTTGATGATATAATCTTTGGGTCTACTGATGACAACCTCTGCAAGAGATTTGCAAATCTAATGCAGGGGGAGTGATGCGCAAATATATGCTTGCAAACGATAACGGCAAGTGTACCGTATCGAATGTAGTATAGGTTATAAAACCAAGGTCGTATTAGACTCGGGGTAGTTGAGTACTCTTACTTCAAGAAAGTCTCTATTATTTTATCAAATAGAACTTGGGAGTGATTTTGCAAAGGAAAATAAAAATAATATTAAAACGACGAGTAAAAAGGCTAGCACTCGACCTTGAATCTCTTTGGAAAATAAATATAATAAATTAAACTTCTAATTCCCTTAAGAAATTACTTGACCGTGGAGGTTCCCGAATTATGAACGTACCTCTCTCGAGGATACGCTCAACTGAGTTTAGGTTGATCAATCGAACTTTCGCTCTAGAATCAAAATCCCTAAAACTCGCTTTATCGTAGTGAACCCCTCTATTGGCTTCTACTCAAATCCGGGAGAATTATGTCATCCTCGCTTGAGGAGTGCATTCAACTCTCTTTATTCTTGAAATGATCGATTCGAAATCAAAACCTCTCGATTATTAGATTGCGAAAACAAAGATGAGAATTATATATCGACAATATAACCTCAATCCAATAAAAGTTCAAGAATAAATCTTAAGCATTCTAAAGGCGAGAAAGAGAAGCTAAGCCATAGATTATATTCTCCTCAGATCATCTCGGTCGAGTACTAATTGGAATTTAGTTACTCATAAAGATAGAAGAATTAAAGAAAATAGAAGAGTTCATAAAAAAAGAATAGATTGAGAAAACAAAACTATTTTATTGATAAAAGAAATTACAAACTATGAAAAGGAAATTACAATTGCATAAATAAAAAAGATTACAAGACTACTAAAACATGAAAAATAAACATGAAACGAAGTATCTAATCCTAAAAACTGGTCTCTGAAGATCTGGAGAAGCTCCCTTTACATAGGCAGAAATTTGATGTTACACACCCTTGGTCACGCCCGTGACCAAGGGGCGTGTAAGGGGCGTGATAGCAGCAGCAGCGGAGAGGGCGCCTTCTGGAGTAATTGCGAGCGTTTCGGCCGTGTCACGCCCTAGGTCACGCCCGTGACCTGGGGGCGTGTAATCTTGAAATAGTGCTGCTGGCGGGAAACTCTGGCGGGAAGAAGTGCGGGGCGAGTCACGCCCGTGACTTGATGTCACGCCCCCAGGTCACGCCCGTGGCCTGGGGGCGTGTAACTTTAAATGATGTGGCAGGCGTGCTGGCAGCTGGTGTCGGGGTCACGGCCGTGACTTGGATATCACACCCCTGGTCATGCCCGTGACCTGGGGCATGTTCTTGGCGAAACTTCACGGAATGCTCCTAGGATGGCGGAATCGGGTCTGGAACACGTCTAGGCTGTCACGCCCCTTGGTCATGCCCGTGACCTGGGGCATGTACTTGACAATTTTACTCAAAGTGCCCAGAAAACCTGCAAAACATAAACTAAACTTAAATTAGTGGAAGAAATAAAAAGGAATGATTATTATAAGATAAAGCATACAATTTATATAAATTCATATTAAAATAACATTATAATTTTATTAAAAGATGAGTACAAAAAGTACTCAGCAAACACCCCCATACTTGAGCTTTTGCTATTCCAGAGCAAAAGAGTGAGGAAAGAATTACAAGGCATCGATATTATTTTTAATGAACTAGAATTTCATTAAATCAAGAGTAAGTTAAAAGTAAATTCTAGGAATTCAAGAATTAAGTCATAAGTTATGTTGATAATTTAAAAAGAGAAATTTGTTTAGCTACTACTCCTCAAGATAACTATTTAGCATCCGAAATTATAGAAATTTTCAAACAAAATTAGATTGAAATTATAAACACTCTAACATAAAAGAAACTTAAGGAAAAAACACCTACCAAAATATTGCTCTCTTAATAATTTAGTTTAGGACTAGAAACAATGAAATTGGCTAGGGATGGGTTTAAACGGAATGGCAAAATGAAGACAGGATATGAAGAGGTTTTTGATTGGGGTGATGAATTTTATCCTCTCAACCCCCTTTTTTTTAAGTATATGTAATACCAGAAAATGATAGACTATTATCCTATCATTTCCACGACATATACACATTTTTTTCTCTTTTCATTTTTATTTTTGGGTTGCAGATGTTTACCAGAGAATAAAGAACTAACATCTCCTTATTCCCATGACATATGATCTAACAATAGGGAAAAGAAAAAATTACCAAGGGTAAAGAAATACTTCTAGTTTATAAATTAAACTATTTTGAGAGCAACTTTTTAGTGGAATGAAATTTCCTAAGATCTTAAAGTTAAAAGAGAATATAATAGAAATCTAGAGATGTTTCGCCAATTTACCACAAAGTAAAGCTATTTAAAATTAAACGGAGAAGTAGTGCTAAATAGATTCTCTAATCAAATTAAAAAACATAGAATATTTCTTAAAACCAAATTAATTCAAATTTAAATTTAACAAATTCTGATAAAATGAAATATTAGCTAAATCAAAAATGTAGGAATACTTGTAATCGGACCTCAAACTAAATTTCTAGAACATTAAAAACAACAAGGCTAGGCGTATTTATTATTATTATTATTATTTTTTATGAATCTAATTTCTTGGACTTCCCGAGGGCTACCCGGTGAAGGGTTCGCAAGGTACTAGGAGCTGTGATGAGAGTTCAAGCCCAAAGCGCCCTTTCCAAGAAATTAGATTTTTATAATTTTATAATTTTCATTATTTTTTTCAAAAATAAAAACTATGAGAGCAAAGCTACACCCCCATACTTAAAATTAAACATTGTCCCCAATGTTTAAAACTAAGTATGAAGAATACTGAAAAATAAACCCTTAAAAAATGCATAAAAATTAAAGATAAGCAAGGGGTGCCTCCCAAGAGCGCTTTCTTTTTCCCGTCTTTAAGCTAGACGGTTATTGTTAGGAAAACGGAAAATAAAAAGAGAAGTGAACAGGCAACTCCCCTAATTCACGCGTAGGTGAATGTGCCAGCGTCAGTCGCACGGCTACTCCTCCGTTTATCTTGTGATTCTCCTTTTGTCCTTGAACTTGAATATGTAAATCCAAATCACATATACATACCTGAGGTGATTTGAATTTATAAAGATGAGCGGCATATGGATCATCAATTAATTGGGGTAGCAACGACTCATCTTCAACCTGGAAATTATTAGTATAAAGAGAACCACGATTAAACTTGTCAGATAATATTTCGCAAGGAGGATGCGCTTGCGAAAATATAAAATTAAGCTCCGGCTGTTCCTTTTCTAAAATAAAATTTTCATTAGGAAAATCTAGCGTATTACCAAGTGGAATAAAATTTTTGGACACAAAAATTTCATGAATTTCTGGTTGAATTAAAATAGAAGAGATTTGCGAAAATTCATGATAAAGAAAAGAAGATCCGGGTGAAGTAGGGGAAGAAACTTGTTCTTCTTCTAGTTCATCCGGGGTGCCCAAAACATTAAGAATTTCTTGATAAAAGAATTTTTCTTCATAATTGGGAAAAGAAACTATGGGAGTACATGTGCAATCATGTTCCTCCATAACTAAATTTTCCAAAGACTAGGAAAAAATACTAGAAGAAAGAAAATTCTCATCTAAATTCTGGGGTGGAGTATCAAATTGAAAAAGCGGACATTCCCCAAAATTAGAGTACGAAAATTGCGGCGCAAAAGAAGAACAAGAATTCGGTTCTAAAGATTTATCTTCATCGCCCCAAAAACTATCCAGGTGACCGTGCCACCAAGAATAATCTACTTCGGGGCTAGAAGACAAATTATTAGAGGCCGAAAAATTATTCTCGTGAAAATTAGAAAAATTATTTTCCTCTAAATTTTGGGGGGAAGTATCTATTTTGATCTGCGAAATTTCCTCCAAATTAGAGAACGAAGACTGCGGTGTATAAGAAGAAAAACAAAAATTCGGATCTACAGATTTATCTTCATTGCTCCGAGAACTATCCGGGTGAGCTTGCCACGATGAATAATCCACATCGGAGCTAGAAGAACAATTATTAAATGCCGAAAAACGATTCTCATTAAAATTAGAAAAATTATTTTCATCAAAGTTTGAAAAATTATTTTTATTAAAAGATGAAAATTTATGATCGTAATTATTATCAAAATTATTTGCATAATATTGAGGAAAATTATTTTGATAATCAAAATGTAAATAACATTCCTCACTTTGATGAGGCGCACCACAATAATGACAACTAAATTGGCGTTCTCGTGCGGCTTGTAAGAAATAAAGTTGGTTTCGAAGCTCGGCAACCTTAACGGCCAATTCAGATTCTTTCATAATAAAAATAAAAAGGGAACAACCTTTACTCAAATGAATGGAATTTTAAAAATAAATATTTTTTTTCAAAAAGCAGGTTAAATTAGTCCCGGACTTCCCAAGATTTACCCGGTGAGGGGTTTGCAAGGTACTAGAAGCTATGATGGGAATTCAAGCCCAAAGCGTCCTTTCCGACAATTTAGATTACGCTTTTTAAATTTTTTTTAAATTTAAAAAGAAGGGGGAGAAGAAAAAGAACGATAAAATTAATAAATATTTCTTTTTTCAAAATATCAACCGTTTCCCCAGCAACGGCGCCAAAAACTTGATGCGCAAAACTATGTTTGCAAACGATAACGATAAGTGTACCGTATCGAATGTAGTATAGGTTATAAAACCAAGGTCGTATTAGACTAAGGGCGGTTGAGTACTCTTACTTCAAGAAAGTCTCTATTATTTTATCAAATAGAACTTGGGAGTGATTTTGCAAAGGAAAATAAAAATAAGATTAAAACGACGAGTAAAAAGGCTAGCACTCGACCTTGAATCTCTTTGGAAAATAAATATAATAAATCAAACTTCTAATTCCCTTAAGAAATTACTTGACTGTGGAGGTTCCCGAATTATGAACGTACCTCTCTCGAGGATACGCTCAACTGAGTTTAGGTTGATCAATCGAACTTTCGCTCTAGAATCAAAATCCCTAAAACTCGCTTTAGCGTGGTGAACCCCTCTATTGGCTTCTACTCCAATCCGAGAGAATTATGTCATCCTCGCTTGAGGAGTGCATTCAACTCTCTTTATTCTTGAAATGATCGATTCGAAATCAAAACCTCTCGGTTATTAGATTGCGAAAACAAAGATGAGAATTATATATCGACAATATAACCTCAATCCAATAAAAGTTCAAGAATAAATCTTAAGCATTCTAAAGGGGAGAAAGAGAAGCTAAGCCATAGATTATATTCTCCTCAGATTATCTCGGTCAAGTACTAATTGGAATTTAGTTACTCATAAAGATAGAAGAATTAAAGAAAATAGAAGAGTTCATAAAAAAAAGAATAGATTGTTAAAACAAAACTATTTTATTGATAAAAGAAATTACAAACTATGAAAAGGAAATTACAATTGCATAAATAAAAAGGATTACAAGACTACTAAAACATGAAAAATAAACATGAAACGAAGTATCTAATCCTAAAAACTGGTCTCTGAAGATCTGGAGAAGCTCCCTTTAAATAGGCAGAAATTTGATGTTACACGCCCGTGACCAAGGGGCGTGTAAGGGGCGTGATAGCAGCAGCAGCAGCAGAGAGGGCGCCTTCTGGAGTAATTGCGAGCGTTTTGGCCGTGTCACGCCCTAGGTCACGCCCGTGACCTGGGGCGTGTAATCTTGAAATAGTGTTGCTGGCGGGAAACTCTGGCGGGAAGAAATGCAGGGCGAGTCACGCCCGTGACTTGATGTCACGCCCCCAGGTCACGCCTGTGGCCTGGGGGCGTGTAACTTTAAACGACGTGGCAGGCGTGCTGGCAGCTGGTGTCGGGCTCACGGCCGTGACTTGGATGTCACACCCCTGGTCATGCCCGTGACCTGGGGCATGTTCTTGGCGAAACTTCACGGAATGCTCCTGGGATGGCGGAATCGGGTCTGGAACACGTAAGGCTGTCACGCCCCTTGGTCACGCCCCTTGGTCACGCCCGTGACCTGGGGCGTGTACTTGACAATTTTACTCAAAGTGCCCAAAAAACCTGCAAAACATAAACTAAACTTAAATTAGTGGCAGAAATAAAAAGGAATGATTATTATAAGATAAATCATACAATTTATATAAATTCATATTAAAATTACATTATAATTTTATTAAAAGATGAGTACAAAAAGTACTCATCAGGGAGTTTGAAATGAGCAGTATGGGTGAGCTCAAATATTTCCTTGGGATCCAAGTGAAACAGTCTAATGATGGAATTTTCATCTCCCAGACCAAGTACACTAAGGAGCTCATCAAGAAATTTGGGATGGAATCAGCCTCCACCATGAAAACACCCATGGGGTCTAATTTATCATTAGACAAGGATGAAAAGGGAAAGGCCTTTTATGAGTCCATGTACAGATGTATCATTGGATCCCTGTTGTACTTGACTGCTAGTAGGACAGACATTATGTATTCTACATGTGTTTGTGCTAGGTATCAAGCCTGTCCTAAGGAATCTCACTACACCTCTGTGATGAGGATTTTGAGATACCTTAAGGGCAGCTTGCATCTTGGCCGCTGGTACCCTAAGAACAATGACTTTGAACTAACAGGATTTTCAGATGCAGATTTTGCAGGTTGCAAAGAAGACAGGAAGAGTACAAGTGGTACTTGTCAATTCCTAGGGAGAAGATTGATATCTTGGAGCAGCAAGAAACAAACCAGTGTGGCAATATCCACAGCTGAGTCTGAATACATTATTGTAGGTAGCTGTTGTGCACAACTCCTTTGGACACAACATCAGTTGGAGGATTACAACCTCAAGGTAAGGGAATCTCCTTTGTATTGTGATTCATCTAGTGCAATCTCTATTGCTAAAAATCCTGTCTCTCATAGCAGGACTAAGCATATAGAGATTAGATATCATTTCATTAGAGAACATGTAGAATGTAAGGATATCTGCCTTGAATTTGTCCCCACTGACAAACAAGTAGCTGATATCTTTACAAAGCCACTGGATGAATCTAAATTCAATGCTTTCAAAATTGATCTTGGCATGCTTAGTATGGAATAGTCCTAAATATATGAGTAGTAGTTGTCACTGTTGTTGATTCTGAATGGTGAATTATAAAACTTCACATTATTATACACTATAATTTAGTGACATGACTAGGACATTTCTTCAGCCAAAATATCTACATTAGGTCTAAACCTTATGATCAGCTAAACTGCAGAAGTATGTTCAGCTGAATCAGCTGGGAAAAATCCCAGTTGAACCGCTGAGACGAGTAAACTGTCCCAGCGGTTGACAGTTCACTGTCCCAGCGGCCTAGGTCTCCGTCTTAGCTGAACCGCTGAGACGGGATGTGTTCAATATAAAATCTTATAATCAATCCTTAATTAACCCAAAATTCCTTAACACAATAAGGTAATTAAGTCTAAAAACCTAGGGTTAATAAAAACGAAACTGAAACCCTATAAATAGATACACTGTGACTTAAAACACACCACAAAGTCAAACTCTTAGCCGCCGAGATGATTCATCTTCTCTCCCATCTCAGCGCCTCGATTTTCTGCTTCCATGCCGCCAAAAGTTTAAAAGATCTCCAGGAGGGCTATAAAATCGTCAGAGATGGATTCTCTCATGCCTCAGAACAAATAAAACAAGTGATTCATCTGATGGAAGCTCAAGGTCTGGAGCATATGCTGTCTGAACCCTGCTGCATTCTCAGAACTGAAGTTCTGGAATGGTTCAGCAATGTTAAGTTATCTCCTTCCAAAGTCATCCTGAAGTCCAAGATAGGAATTGAGAAGATAAAGATAATAGCCAAAATGTTGGAGAAAGGACTGAAATTAACTCCCTGCAGTAAAAATGAAGAGGAGGAGATATCTGAAAAGGATAAGCAGACTGCCCTAAAATGGTCAGGGTACAGTGATGCTAAAACTATTTGTATAAGGAGGAAGTTCTTCAATCAACAGGGGAAGCTATTGTCTGATATAGTGGGCAAAGCCATCCTATGCAAGCCAGGTTCACATGACACTGTATCACAGTTCATGTTTGAACTAATGACTAGGATAATTTTGTCCAAGAAAACCTCATGGGGAGAAGTTGTTTTTCAAAGGATAAAGGAATGTCTACATGCCCCCAATATGGGAAGGATTCTATCTCTGTACCTACAGAATAGTTATTCAGAGACTTTTGTAAATTCAAAGGGGTCAAATCTCCATTATCTCAAAAGAATGGACATTAAGACTCTGGATAGATTCTCCAGAGTGCTCTCTATGAGCCAGCCATCTGTGGCAAAGGAAAAGAAGAAAAAGTCATCTCAGCAGAAATCTGATTCATCCTCAAAATCAGATGGGTCTGACAATGAGGATATTCATGGAACTCACCCTGGATCTGCCAGCAGCCCAATGAATATAGATAATGAGGATGTCCCCATCAATAAAGGTAAGAATATAAAATCAATTAAGAACAACAACATTCTTCTTACCTATCCTAACTAAGTGAAATTTTAGATAATGCAGATGCACACACTGTGCCTGCTGAGACTGAGAAAGACAAGGTCATGGAGGAACCTGATTCTCTTGTGATCTTATCCAAAGCCTGTGAAGAAATGCTGGATGCTCCAACTGAGGGGGAGCAGCTACACAAGGATGGAGTCACTGATTCAACTGAATCACCAAAAGAACCTACCACTGTAGATCTACAAAGAGAGATTGACACTGTCATCTCAAATCTTGAAAGAAGAATCTCACAGATTCCTGATAACATCCCTGCTCTCTAGAATTCAAGAGATCTAGGTTTCCCTACTGCTCAAACTGAGGGGGAGAAAATCACAAAGACTGCTCATAAGTCATCTGATGTCCTAGATTCCTTGAATCAATCTGTTCAAGAAAATCCTTGTGCACAATCTGAGGGGGAGCAGAATAATGAGTCTGAGGAGAAAGATACTGATGATGTGGATGTCAATGATGATGATGGACTGCATCCAGATCATATAGATGATTTTGCAACATATGCTGAACATAAAGAGGGTGAAGAACCAAAGGAACTAGATCAAGTGATCCATACTGCTGTGGTGTCTGAACCAATCATCATCACACCACCTGTAGATGTTGTTCTTCCACTTAGTCCTCCTCAAAGGCTAAAATAGGCAATGATAGTGGAACATCAAGCCCTTGCCTCATCTGCACAGTCCAATGAGCACATCTTGGGAGCCATACAGTCTATGCTATATGCACACCTTGCATCTATGCAAGTGTATGTTGATAGGTCCACTGCCTCAGTCAGAGATTATGTCAACCAATCTGTCTCTGCAGTAAGAAATGAAATGATGAATGAACTGAACATCATCAAAGAGGACTCAACATTCCTAAACAAGCAAATGACCACATGGTTTGACTTAGCCAAGAAGACCGTGGATTCCCAAGGACAGATATTCAAGTCCATTCAAAATGACCTGGTCATGTCTGCAAAAGACATGAGCTATGTCAAAATCAATGTCAGTAAAACAGATGAAGTCATAAAGGAGTCAGCAAATCATCTTCAAGAGTATGTCTACTCCACTGCAATGCAGTTAAATGAAGCTGCTGACAGCTACAAGGAAGAGCTGAGAGGAGAACTTGCAACTCTATCACAAGCTCTTGATGCAAAAGCCACTTCTTCCCATCTGAATGAAGAAGTTGGCAGGTTAAAAAGTGACCTTCAAGCTGATCTTGAGAATGTCTTCCAAACTCTCTCTGGCACAATCACAACAGTTAAGCAAGACCTAAATCAACTGATATATGAAGAAGCCAAAAAGGGGGAGAATGCAAATGCACACATCAATTCTCACCTCACACTGAAAGTGCTACAAGGCACTAGGATTGCTTTGAACCTGCCATTACTAGATGTTAATAGGGCAGAAGACTGGGATTTTCCTCATCAAGAGGCAACATCACAAAATCAGAGATTGAAAGAGCAAAGAGAAAGAGAGCATGTATTGCTCACTGAGGAATTCATGGCCAACCAAAGGGATGAAAATAGGAGAGACCCTGACTTTGAATACTGGAGTGATGATTCCAAGAAGATAATCCTGAATGCTTGGGTAAGCCATGGTTAGATGTGCAAAGATATTGATAAGTTATATCCAGCTGAGGAATGGATAAGACATCTTGAAAGGAACACTAAGAGAGATAAGGTATTCAAAGAAAACCTAGTCAAGAAAGATAACCCACAAAGAATGCCATCTAGGTACATACCAAAACCTTTTATGTACTTTAGAAGGCAAGAGCTCAAGAGGAAGATTGCTGAGATTAAAGCAACCAATGCTGAAAAGAACTCAGTTACAAATCTGAGTGAAGACACTGCTGTACCTGCTGAAGACAAGGAGCCTGCAGTCCAAGAAGATGCTGCTGCTGAGATTCCTGAATGTTCTTCCTCTAAGAAAAGAAAATATTGATTTGATGTATAAAACTCCTAGAAATGGTTGAATGGTGATTAGACTAGAATCTGTCTAAAATATTTTGTGCAAACTGAGGTTAATTAAATACTGCTTTATCTGAAACACTAATCTGAGATTTAGCTAAGTTTTACCTTGGTATTATTGGCTATGATATTATGAGATGCATTGTCAGATCTATTATCTGCTGTGGACATATATTCTGATCATCAGTTATAAAATCGGTTTGCTTGATATGATGAATTCATTGCAGCATTGATATATATCAAAAATTTATAAGTCATGTACTCTTGCATTTGAGAGTGTTCTGCCTTCTTCATATTGGGGGAGATTGTTGGGAAATTGAACCTCAATGTCCCTATAATTTGAAGAGGCCTCACACTCAAATACAAAGTACAAGTTGTATTTGATAAACCCTATTTGTATCTCATAAGAATGCAAGGTTAGCTTATTCCAAGACAAGGAATAGTATTGGTAACAGTCTGCCAAAAACCGCAGAGACGACATCTCTGTCTCAGTCCAGCTGCTGAGATGTAGTCTGGGCTTGCAGAGCTGCAGATAGAGGAAAACCGATGAGACTTGTGTCTGTCCCAGCGGAACCACTGAGAAGGAGACTGGAGCTGCTGCTGAGACTGGAAGCTGTCTCAGCCCAACCGCTGAGATTGCAAGCTGTCTCAGCCCAACCGCTGAGACAGATTCAAATGTGCTGACGGGATCTTCTTTTGGCGCAAGCGAAAATAAAAAGGGAAAAGCCACTCCAATCTGCCCCATACTGTGTCAGGAGGATTGAAATAGCCGTTGAAGCCTACTGGAGGTATACAAGCAAAAGCTAGGGCACAACAACAACAACTATTCGATTGAAAAGATTTTGCTGCAAGCCGCACTTGAGCTTTCACGTTCCAGCCAGTTGAAGTTGTTCTCTGAAGCTGGAGTTAATCTTCTGAAGGAGATTAGTTAGCTCTTTCTGTACCAACTCAAGAAGAGCAAGTTGATCTTCTACTTTGTTGAAGGAGAAGATCAAGGTGATTCAAATCTGAAGCTGCTGTCTTTCAGATCTAAAGAAAGAAATCAAAAGACCTGAGAGTAAACCTTTTGTCTTCTATATTTATTACAAACTCTCTTATATCTTTGTAAGGCATTGTTGCCTGAGTGAAAGTCTGTTGAGCCTGTGTGTAAAGCTGTGTTGACAGCTTGAGTGGTAGGACTTCTTGATAGGTCTGAGGTAGGAAATCTGTGTGATTTCTGAGTGGTAGGAGTTACAGAACTCTGAGTTGTTGGGCTGTTGAGCCTGAGTGTAGGGCTGTTGTGCCGGAGGTGTAGGGCTGCTGAGCCTGAGTGTAGGGCTGTTGTGCCTGAGGTAGGATCACTCTTGATCTGAGAAGTTCTGAGGAACTTGTGGTGTAAGCTCAAGGAGCTGAGATTGGAGTTTGTGGCCTTGTCTAACTCACTGTTAGAAAGGTGAAGGGGGAAAGAGGACTACTCAAGACACCCTGTCTTGAGGAACCTCTATACATCCTTGTGTGCTTTCTGTGATTGAGTTTTCTGCAGCAAGATACATTGGGATTATAGAAAGAAAATAAGTAAAACCTATTCACCCCCCCTCTAGGTAATTGACTACACCTGACAAACTATCAGAGTTCGATATTACGTTCGTGCCCAGGACATCAATCAAGGCCCAAGCGGTGGCAGACTTCATGGCCGACTACACAACCGAGGTGGGGGAACATGAACCGCCTCCCCCAGTGGCATGGAGGATGTTAGTAGGTGGTGCCTCGGGAAAGCACTCCTATGGGGGGATCATCCTAGTGAGTCCCCAAGGGACAAAGATCGAGCAAGCCTTGAACATCCATTTTTCAATTACCAACAATCAAGCGGAGTACGAGGCGGTGATAGCGGGCCTGCGGTTAGCTCGAGAACTGGGATTGCAAGATGTGGAGGTCTCGACGGACTCCATGGTGGTAGCATGCCAAGTCAAGGGAGAGTTTGAGGCAAAGGACCGACCCTCCTGCGGTACTTGGAGAAGGTCAAGGGAGTCATCGGGCAATTCCACACTTTCTCCATCAAACACGTGCCAAGGGAAGAGAGCACCCTCGCGGACCTCCTAGCCAGGTTCGGTCCTCAAACAGGAGGGACGGTTTCAGAACTCTTCCGACCCTCCATCGAGGAAGGAGAACTGATGGAGGTGGATCAGCGGGTCTCATGGATGGATCCCATCATCTCCTTCCTATCATCAGGGAAGTTACCTGAAGGAGACATGGACAGGCGACGCTTCAGGTATAAGTCAGCTTATTACTCTTTGTATGCAGGAGGGATGTACAGGAAGACTCTCTCGGGACTCCTGGCCCGTTGTGTTTCAGAGGAGGAGGTTCCGAGAGTCCTAGAAGAAATTCACTCGGGGGAGTATGGGAGTCACTCCGCGAGCCGAACTCTGGAAGGGAGGGTGTTGAGACAAGGCTACTTCTGGCCCACCCTCAGCAAGGATGCGGCGGAGTTCGCAAGGAGGTGTTCAAAGTGCCAGCTCTATGCTCCACTCCAGCTCCTCCCAGCTCAGAGGCTCTGAACCATCACTGCTCCCTGTCCCTTCGCCATATAGGGGTTGGACCTAGTTGGCCCTTTCCCTCAAGCTAGAGGCCAAAGAAGGTTCTTACTGGTCATGATCGATTATTTCTCTAAATGGGTAGAAGTGAAGGCGCTCGCCAAGGTAACATATCAAGTTGTGAGGAATTTTGTATGGGGAGAAATAATGTGCAGGCACGGCCTTCCCCTGGCTATAGTGATGGACAATGGGCCGCAATTTGCTAGCGAAGAATTTGTTAGCTTCTGCACCCAGCTTGGCATCGACCTCAGGTTCGCATCGGTTCACCACCCAAGAAGCAACGACCAGGTGGAAGCGGCAAACAAAGTAATCGTCAACCTACTGAAGAAGAAGGTGGAGAACCTCCGAGGGAATTGGGTGGAGCAACTACCATCCGTTCTCTGGGCCCTGAGGACTACCCCTAACACCGCCACCGGGGAGACCCCGTTCAAACTTTCTCACGGGTCCGAAGCAGTCCTCCCCATAGAGTTCGAAGTAAAGACCCCCAGGGTGATCGCCGCAGGTGAAGGAGATGAAGAGTGGCTAGTGGCTAATGATGCGGAGCAAAGGCTATCTTTATACCTGGTGGAGAAACTCCGGGACCTGGCCACCGTCAGGCAGGAGGAAGTCAAGCGGCGAATGGCCCGATAATTTGACAAAAACATCCGAATAAAGCACTTCCAGAAGGGAGACCTGGTCTTAAAGAAGGTCGACGCGGCCAAAAGAGGGGCCGCGGTAGGTAAGCTCGACCCCAATTGGGAGGGTCCATACATTGTAAGCGAGGTGCTCAAGTCAGGGGGGTATCATCTCCAAGATGTGGAAGGTCATCTTGAAGGGGTACCTCTCGGCCGAGCCCGAAGTGGAGACGATTTGAAACGATTCTACCCTTAAAAGTTTTATGGCAATATTAGTTGTATATTTTACTTCTTCACTTGATAGTTATAACCGTTATGCGAGGACAGGCAAGGTGACAAGTGTTGGTGCTGGAATGCCCCAGATTTGATTCTGCTCCCGGGCTCTCACTAGACGGGGGGGGGGGGGGGGGGGGGGGGGGGGTCAAGTTGATCTCTAGAGAGGCTGGCAAGGTGACAAATGTTGGTGCTGGAAAGCCCCAGATCGATTCCGCTCCCGGGATCTCGCTAGACGGGGGGTTTCAAGTTGATCTCTGGAGAGGCTGGCAAGGTGACAAGTGTTGGTGCTGGAATGCCCCAGATCGATTCCGCTCCCGGGCTCTCACTAGACGAGGGGTTTCAGGTTGATCTTTGGAGAGGCTGGCAAGGTGACAAATGTTGGTGCTGGAATGCCCCGGATCGATTCCGCTCCCGGGCTCTCACTAGACGGGGGGTTTCAGGTTGATCTCTGGAGAGGCTGGCAAGGTGACAAGTGTTGGTGCTGGAATGCCCCTGAACGATTCCGTTCCCAGGCTCTCACTAGATGAGGGATTTCAGGTTGATCTCTGGAGAGGCTGGCAAGGTGACAAATGTTGGTGCTGGAATGCCCCAGATCGATTCCGCTCCCGAGCTCTCACTAGACGGGGGGTTTCAGGTTGATCTCTGGAGAGGCTTGCAAGGTGACAAGTGTTGGTGCTGGAATGCCCCAGATCGATTCCGCTCCCGGGCTCTCGCCAGACGGGGGGTTTCAGGTTGATCTCTGGATAGGCTGGCAAGGTGACAACTATCGATGCTAGAATGCATCAGGTCCACTCCGCTCCCGGGCTCTCACTAGACGGGGGATGCAAATTGATCACTGGGGAAGATGGCGAAGAGGTAAGTTCTTCACGAGATCAGGATGATATGCCTCAGGTTGGCGAGTCTTCGACACTGACCCAGGCCTTCTCACTCGGCGAGCCTGCTCGCTCGGCAAAAATGGATTTTGCACGATGGTGTGCGGGCGACAAGAATCCACCCTAAGCACTCCGGGGTATCCGACGCTTGGCATAGAGGTTGCCGACACAGGATAGGAGGCGAGCTCTCGCCGGGAAGGAAAGTACCCTGCGAAACTTAGAGGAAGGTGCATACCTAAAGGGCGATAATTCTAAGGCAAGTGGCGAAAAGCCAGAGCAGCCAAAAATGTCCTATGCCTATCCGTCCGATAATGTAGGGTGTGAGAACGATCATCATAAGAATGACCTACGTAACGAGAATAACCTAAGCGAGAACGAGCTATCAACACGAAAAACAATATAGGAAAAAGGGCGAACACAACACAAGGCCAAAAAATATGCATCCGTGCATTTCATAGTTTGATTTACATGAGGCGGCGATCTTGCCAGCCCGAAACAAAACAGAGTAAAATCAAAAGTTATAAGCCTCATGGATCGCTCGCGGACCCTTCCTCGTCATCACTGCTCTTCACTGGCGGAAGCGAGATGAAGAGCTCCGGGACGATATCCTCTAGAATCATGTCGGCCGCGTCGGCGGCTAGGAGGCCGACCTCCTTCATCGTCTGGAAGATGTAGCGAGTCGACTCAGTAGACTCCAAGCGGATCTCCTCGTCTCGCGCTCGCCGCTCTTCCTTCAAACAGCGGGGAGAAGGGGGAACGACGACACGGGTAAGGTCGCAGTTCAGGGATTTTAGCCCAGCCACCTTGCCCTCCAATCCCTGAATGCGAGCGTCGGCTCTTCTGGCGGCCTCGACATCCTGCAAGAAAGACAAGTTAGGGAAACGAAATGGCCGAAGGAAAGGAGGGTGACAAGGTCTAGGTAACTCACCAGACTGCCCTCTGCGGCTAGTAGCTTCTCCTTCAGCTGCGTGTTCTCGGCAAGGAGCTCCTGATAGGCCCGCGCGAGCTCCACATTCTGAAGCTCCAGCTGTAAGCAGCGCCTCCCCGTCATATGGGCAAGCTCGGCAGAGCGCAACTGTGACCTCGCGCTCTCAAAAGCGAGGGTTCTCGCAGTCTCGTCTTTATAAGACCCCGCATCCTCGCGCCCATAGAGGGCGAACGAGAGGTCGAAGGCATGACCGCTAATGGTCTCCTTCTCCACCCAGGAGGGAAGGATGGTGGAGATGTCCACCCGGTTTGTCTCTGGGTTCCAGATTACCAAGAGCTCGTCGGTCTCATCCCGGCGCCTCTAGCCGAGGCCGAAGTTGTAATGGTTGACAGGGATGGGCAGGACGGAGGTTCTGGAAACCTCCTGGAAAGGCTCGTCGTCCTCACCCCCTCCCCCCACCCCTACGGAGAGGCCGGTGAGATCGAACTCATCGAAAGAGGCCTCGCGAGGCTCCTTTCCCTTCGAGGAGGTGAGCGAGACCCCGCTCTTCTTACCCTTCTTCTTCGGCGGAGATTTTGGAGGAACGGCATGGCTACCAGAAGCCCCCGGTCTCTTGCGAGAGGAGGGCTCACCTGGAGTGACGGCGCCTCGGCAAGCCTCTGCCCCCATGGTCGCGAGAGCCAGGGTAGCATCGGTTTTCCGATTGCTCGCGTAGGGGGGATGGATGGGAAGATCCCGCTCGCCTAGAAAAGGGTTGAAATTTCGATAAGTACGGGGTTACTGAGAATGAAGTTAATAGTGATAGGGCGAGATCTTTACCTTCCCCGGCGAGCACTGGAAACAGCTTGTCGAGGTTGCGGCGAAGATGGACAACCTCAAAGTTCTTCTTGCAGAAGAACTGATAGAGGAGGGCGTCGTGTCCTCCGAGGGCAGTGGGCCGGTAGGTGGTCTCACCGTGTTGGACCGGCGAGATAGGGATGTTACCGAAGTTCCCCTTGACGAGAAGGAACTTCTGGGCCCAGAAGTGGGCTTTGTTGACAGACTCGTCAACCTTAGGACCCGAGCCTACGAAGTAGGCAGTCCCGTCCCTGAAGGTACGAAACGAGAACAACTTCTGAAAGACCGGGAGGCTGAACTCGATGCGCTCCTCGTGAAGGTAGCAGGCGAAGGCTGTGATCACCGCCATGGTATTAGGGGTGAGCTAGCCCGGAACAACGCCATATTGCTTGAGCACCTGACGAGCAGCGAGAAGATCAGGATTAGTTTACATAATGAGCGAGACTTGACCTGTAGAGAATAAGAAGCGAGCGAGAATGACCATTACCTGGCGAACTTCCGGCCACAGGGGGAGACGCAGGCCGACCGCGAAATGAGCGGTGGGGATGGCCAACTGTCGACAAGTGGGGCGTTGATCACGTCGTTCTCGCTGGGACGGCGTGCCTCGAACGGGCGGGGGGGGGGGTGACGTAGTCGGCGACCGCGCTGAAATATTCCTCGTCGGTCAGGTTGCAGTGATAGAAGGTGCCCTCCGCGAAAGCCTTCGCAATCTTTTGCCGACCCTCCGACTCATTGGCATCGCCGCCCATCTTAATAACCTGCGAGAAAGGAAGTAGAGCGAGAACAGGAGGGAGCGAGAGCTCTGAAGCAGAGGAGGAAGAAGGTTGACAGTAAATGCGGTGGTTGACTCATTTATGGCCGCCTATTTATAGCAAAAGTAAAATGGCGGGAAGAAGCCCAAGCGCCGGTGGGCGCGATTAGCAAAAACATCACATCACGGCCGCGGGCGAGAAAGACCTGCGGGGTTAGTACAAGCAACATTTTCGCGAGATATACTTAGCGAGAACAGAGGGTCCTCGCGAGCACTAAACGTGAGAATGAAATGGACATATTAGCAGCGAGCGAGAACTAATAAAAAGCTAGTAATTATTATCAGACGAGATAAAACTAGTATATAAGTCGAAGACCATTGCGAGATCGTCTAAAATAAAAGTGCTCATTAACAGGTAATAATAGTTTGCGACAACGTAAGAGTTAGCGAGAGTCGTGGGGCAACCATTTCCACCTACCCCCACCTCGCGACCCGGAATGCGGAGGTACCCTAGAATTATAATAATCCTCGACCGTGCGGCCCTCCCGATCAATGAGGAAGGCGTAATCCCTCATTCTCGTTATATGCACCTCTGGTGTCGTGATGTTCTCATCATGATCGCGCTGTCTCGCGTCCCGGAGCCTCGCACATTCTTCCATCAAAACGGCATGCCTGTCCTCGGCGGCTTCTCTGTCCCGTCTCGCCTGCATGTTAAGGTCCATCAGCATCCGACCATGTTTTCTCAGCAACTCCGCGGCTCGTTGTTTCATCATCTCTGGATCTCGCGGATCACCTAAGAAGTCTTCCACTTGGTCAGGAAGGGGGGACATCTCGTATTCGTCCAACTCGGAATCGGTAGGAGGAATTTCATTATTCTCTGCGAAGTATTACGGTGGTCAGATAACGCACTTGAGCTCGCGCAGGGCAGGGGTCCGTCGAAACGCTTACCCAGAGGGGGGCGAGAAGTCTCAGGGCGGCCCTGGAAGAGGTTACCGTAGTGGGGGTAGAGAGATTTACCCAGGCCAGGAGGGTAGGCTGCGCTATTGGTTGGAGGGATCTTTGGCGGCACAGAGCTGCCGGTCTCCTCGCTCGTCAGGAGTCGGAACCCTGGCCTATCTATAGTCTTATCGGGAGGAGGCGGAGACGGAGGCCGCGATGCCCGGCGAGCCGGGGACTTCTGGGGTGAGACTGTAAGAAGCAGGGAATGAAGGTCAGATGGTTGATAAAAGGAGAGCTGGCATGCGAGATTAAGGGCGTACCTGCGACATTTTTCCCAGCAAGATTTGTATCCACCGGCGGAATTTTGCGAGACACACCAGCAGGTTCGCCAGCATCCTCGTTCGGCAAAGCATCCTGCGAGCAGGCATGAACCACGGGCAAACTTGTTGACTTAAGCTGGAGGGGTAGCTCATACCTTCTCATAGGTACGGTTATCCGGGGAGGAGTCCAGCAGCACGGATCCGTCCCCGGTTCGGCAAACCGCCTTCGCCTTCTTGGTCTTCGGCGACTGAGCGGGAGGCGGCCGGTTCATCCAGGCGGGGACCCTGGTCGTGGAGGGTAGCCCGCCATCCCTCACCGCCCTCAGGCGAGCCTCGGCTTCTTCGGAAAGAGGCATCTCCAGGCAGCTACAATACGGGGAAAAAGAAAAGGAAAGGAAGTGGCGGCGCACACCACTAAGGACTCGGGACGATATTTATAGCCCTCGGGGTGGGCGCCACCAAAGATTCCTGACAGATCATCAAGGGGCTGGCGAATACCAGGGGTTGGATGTTTCATCGCGAGCATAAATATCCTCGCGAAGAGCGGGGATTGTGTACAACCCCGATATTCGCCAGGCGAAGGGGCCCGGTTTAAGAAGGCAACATGATGAAAGTAATAAGAGGTTTCAGGCCTTAGGGCTAAAGACCTCGCGAGGGAGACCTTGGAGAAGTCTCTCTCGAAGGGCTCGCTGAGAGGCGAGCGAGAAGGGTCGGCGAGACAAACGCTCGCAGGCAGTTTGAGGAACTCTCCCGTGTTCGTCGAGCTCTCCTGACTTCGTCGAGCTCACCCCTGTTCGGTGAAATCATCGGAAGTCGACGAAGTGTTCCATGCTCATTAAAACCAAAGGGACGGTCTCGCAATAGGAGTTGCGAGATCCAGACCTCGGCAGATATTTTCAGAAGACTGGGCCAAGCGAGGGCCGACAAACCAATGCCTCGCAGGTCGCTGGCAGAAGACCTTTGTTCAGTAAAGAGGTGTTCAGCGAAACGTGTTCAGTGCGCGACAAAGTTAGTAGGCGATCCCGCAGGAGGGCTCGCGAGTTTAGAGCCTCAGCGTCCAGCGAGCTCAATTCTGTGTTCGACAAATGTCGAATGGAGCTTGGCATTCGTCGGACGGTGCCCGACGAACAAAATATATTCTATAGCAGCGGTCGACGAACCGCCCATCTCAGCGGTCAGCGAATTACTTGATGTTCCGTATTTCGTCGAGCTCGTCTGTGATAGGCGAAGTGCCCTGCGTTCGACGAAAGGTGTGTTGAGCTCGACGAAGTCAGGAGGCGGTCTCGCAGGAAGGCTCGCGAGACCGGACCTCGGCAGATACCGCCAGAATGGGCCAGCGAGGTCCTCGCAGGGTGATCGCCTGGGAGAGGCATCGCGAGCGGGACTCGCGAAAGGGATCGCGAGAGCTTCGGCAGTAGTGCTCTCGCAGCTTCTTGCCCATAGGTTGATGAGGCAAAATTACCTCTTTTACCCTTGGTGGTCTGCCTCTAGCCTCTCCAAACAGTGGAGTTTGGCTGTTAGCAGACCAATTTGGGGTGCGGATAGCAAAATGAAAAGGCGGAATCCTGCTATCTGCAGGCCAGATCAGAAAACCTATAATAAGACCTAAAGGGCACCTTTGGAGAGGACCTTCACTTCAGCTTCTCTCTCCTCAGGCTTTCTTTGGTTAGCATTCCCAGAGCTCTCCAAGGTGCCCGAGTCTCAGCTTTGGCTTGGAAGGGGAAGCGCTCAACGATCTTCCGAGTTAGTGGAGGGACCTCCTCGCTGCGACTAAGGTCTTAGTCTTCTTTCTAGTCTTCAATCTACCTTCTCTAAGGGACCAGTAAGGGCTAGCTGCCCCTCATTTCGGTAAGGGCCCCGAGCTCCACAAGAGGCTGAGAAATCGGTTTCAACAGTTAAATCTTTATGCTTCCTATTATGTTTAGTATACTCTGGTGTAGTTCTTTTCTGTATATCTCCTTTTAACGCCTAGCTAGTGTGGTTAGTATAGCGTGGGGTCCTGGCCGGACCTACTGTTATATTATTCGTACTGGAAGGGTGTTACAATTTGGTATCGGACTTAGTGCGTCGATCCGTAGTTTAGCGAATTCGGGACGAATTCCTTTTAAGGGGTGGTGTGCACGGGCTGTGCGCTCACCTAAAATGACAAAACTAATAAGAATGTCCACTTAGAAATGGAAAAACATACTTGTTTGCGGAACCTGAGCATTCCATAATTGTTGTTTGCCTTGTTTTCAGTCACTAAATTGTGTCTTCCATGATTATAGGTGACTAGGAGTGGTGCGGGGCAGTCTAGACCCCGTAACACCGCTGAAAGTAGTGCGTCCATTGAGGTGCCAGCGACCACTCCTTCGGCTGAGATGATCAGATTGGTCGCAGAAGCTATCTTCGCGATGATCAATGCTCAACCGCAAAGGCTTGCACAACCTGATATGCCTATTACAGATGCGGCCCCGGTGATCGAACCTGCAGTGGAACCTGCGATGGAACCGAGGGTGGAGACCCCTGTGCTAGTGGCTGCAGTGGAACCTGTGGTGGTGCCAAGGGTGGAGCGTCGTGTAGAGCGTGTAGCTGTTGCTCGAGCGCGTGATCAACAACTGCAGCACTTTCTAAGCTTCCACCCTCCAACTTTCTCGGGGATGGGACCCCCAACGGAGGCGGAGGACTGGCTGTCAACGGTTAGAAAAACTCTAAAGGCGACAGCAACAGAAGAAGCTATGATGGTCACTCTAGCCACCTTCCTCCTTAACAGAGAGGCAGAGCTTTGGTGGTCCGAGCAGGAAGTGCATAGGTTTGGAGGTAAGGAGATTACCGAGATCACATAGCGGAGTTCTCAAAGTCGTTTCTTCAGAGGTATATTCCTTCTGCCCAATGCATTGCGTTGCAGAACCAAATTTTGAAGTTAACTCAAGGCGATAGCTCGGTGGACGAGTACTTGCATGAGTTCACTAAACTGGGCCGCTATGCGGGGCCTATGATGGAAGATGAGGAGACAAAGACGAATAAGTTTTATGAAGGTCTTCGAGATGAGTTGAGGCTGCTCCTTGCAGGCCCAATGACGTTTGATTTCCACGTGATGGTGCAAACTGCCAGATCCCTGGAGTTGGACATGAAGAGAGTGCAAGAACAGGGCATGGCAAAGAAACCCGAGTTTCATGCGCCGGCCTCTCAGTCCAAGTCGGAGTTCAGGAGGAACAAAAGGAAGTTCAAACCGGCGGAGCCAACTCGCTCAAATGTGTCGGGAGCTACGACAACATATAACCCTATTACATGTTTCACCTGCGGGAAGGTGGGACACAAGGCGCTTGTGTGTAGAAGTGGTCCCCCGAAGCCGGAGAACCGAGCGTTGGACTATGCTCGTGCTGCGGGTCATACGGAAAGGGGTAAAGCTGCGGAGTCTTCTGCTTCCCAGCACATTCTGACCCAGCCTAGAGTTTATTCGCTTGGCCAGCAAGAAGCCATACGACAAACTGATGTCGTCACAGGTATGAATTAAATGTTAGCTTTTACATAGCTATGTGTGATTGATACCGTTGTGCGACCTTATGTTTTATTTGTGTGCAATTAGGCTTCGTCCTAATTTTCAACTATCCGGCGAGAGCTCTATTTGATACGGGAGCATCGCACCCTTTTCTGTCTACGGGCTTCATGGTGCGAATCGGAGTACCGTCAACCTTAGCAAAAGATAGATTGGAGGTCGTGCTACCTAACGGGTCTCGCATGAGTGCGGATAGGAAGAGCCGTGTGAAGGTGCGGATCGGAAATCAGGATTTCGACTTGGAAGCGTCGTTATTACCGTTAGCTGAATTTGATGTAATCTTCGGCTTGGACTGGCTCTCGGAGCAGCGAGCATGCATAGATTGCAATTCAAAGGAGATCACTCTGGGAAAGAACACCGAAGATGAAACCACATTCGCAGGTATGCGAGGAGCGAGCAAGACACTGATGTCTGCACTCCAAGTGGTTAAGGCAGTGAGAAAAGGGGAGGAGTTGTTCTTCACCCAGTTGGAGGCTTCAGAGCCAAAGCCCAGGTTATGCGATGTCCCAGTTGTAGCGGAGTATGCCGACGTGTTTCCTAACGAACTCCATGGGGCTCCGCCTCAGCGGGAGATTGATTTCTATATTGAACTGGTGCTAGGTGCCAAACCTGTGGCCCGCTCACCGTACCGGATAGCGCCAAAGGAATTGGCAGAGCTGAAGGTCCAATTGCAAGAGCTGCTAGAGCAAGGCTACGTACGTCCGAGTTCATCGCCTTGGAGTGCACCGGTCCTCTTTGTGAAAAAGAAGGACGGGAGCTTGCATCTATGTATCGACTATCGAGAGCTGAATAAGTTGACCGAGAAGAACCGTTATCCGATTCTAAGAATCGACGACTTATTCGACCAACTGGTTGGGTCGACGGTATACTCTAAGCTTGACTTAAGGTCCGGCTATTATCAGCTTCGTATTCGGGATTGTGACATTCCAAAGACAACGTTCAGTACCCGCTTTGGGCACTATGTGTTCACTATTATGCCGTTCGGTCTATCTAATGCACCGTCGGTATTCATGGACTTAATGAATAGAACATTCCGAGAGTATTTGGATCAGTTTGTGATCGTCTTCATCGACGACATTTTGGTATACTCTCAGTCGGAGGAGGAGGATGCAGAGCATCTGCACGCAGTTTTGAGCACCTTGAGGAGGAGTCAACTATATGCCAAGTTCTCCAAATGCGAGTTTTGGCTATCGTCAGTAGCATTCCTGGGTCATGTTGTTAGTGGGGATGGAATTGCGGTTGATCCGTCGAAAATAGAAGCAATCCGAGCGTTGCCTGTGTTGAAAAACGTAGCGGAAGTCTGAAATTTCTTTGGACTTGCTGGCTATTATAGGCGCTTTGTGGAGAACTTCTCGAGGGTCGCACTCCCTCTCACTAAACTGACTAGGAAAGATCACAAGTTCGATTGGTCGCCTGAGTGCGCTCGAGCTTTTGAAGAATTGAAGAGTCGTCTGACCACGACGCCCATTCTATGCTCGCCATGTGGTACGGAAGGCTACGAAATTTATAGTGCGCCTCGGGGAGTGGTTTGGGTTGCATCCTAGTGCAGTTCATAAAGGTAATTGCCTACGGCTCTTGACAACTGAAGGTTCATGAAAGGAACTACCCGGTCCATGATTTGGAGCTAGCGGCCGTGGTTTTCGCCCTCAAGCTTTGGAGGCATTACTTGTATGGCGTGAAGATCGATATCTTTACTGACCACAAGAGCCTCAAGTACCTGCTGGATCAAAGGGAGTTGAATATGTGTCAGAGGAGGTGGATGGAGTTCCTTGGGGACTACACCTTCGACATCAAATATACTCCTGGTAAGGGAAATGTAGTTGCGGACGCGTTGAGTCATCGGGCTCCTGCTCAAGCAAATTGGATTTTGAAGCGCGATGAGCGTCTAATCCGTGAGCTAGAAGATATGGAGATCATTTGCGTCGATATAAGAGCGTCTCCTTCAGCATGCTTGAAGTTCAATACGACCTTGCCGACCGTGTTCTACAAGCATTGGAGCTGGATGAGAGCATGAAACGCTTTAAAGAGGAGACCGTCGATGGGTCAAACGCTGATTTCTCTTTCGAAGATGGCCTTATGTGGAAAAGGACAGATTGTGCGTCCCAAATGTTGGCACTCTACGGGCGGAGTTGATGTACGAGGCTCATCATACCAAGTACTCGATCCACCCTGGGAGCACGAAAATGTACATGGATATGAAGAAACTCTTCTGGTGGTCGGGTATGAAGAAAGACATTGCCCTCTACGTGGCCAAGTGTCATACTTGCGTGTTGGTGAAGGCGGAATGTCAACATCCTGGCGGGTTTCTGAAGTCCTTGCCGATTCCGGGATGGAAGTTCGATGATATTTCGATGGATTTCGTGCACGGATTGCCGAGATCGCAACATGGAAACGACGCCATCTGGGTGGTCGTGGACCGATTGACGAAGGTATCACACTTTATTCCGAACCGGAAGAATGATTCTGTGGAAAAGCTGGCAAAGTTGTGCGCCGATAACATCGTACGGTTGCACGGGATTCCCCGTAGCATCATCAGTGATCGTGATGGGCGGTTCACATCAAATGATTGGAGGCGGATTCATCAATTATTGGGTACCAAGCTAAAGTTTAGCACGACCTTCCACCCGCAAACAGATGGACATACCGAAAGGACCAATAGGATGATGGAGGACATGCTGAGGATGTGCGCCCTGGACTTCGGAAAGAGATGGGAGGACCATCTCTATATGATTGAGTTTGCTTACAACAATAGCTACCAAGCAAGTATAAAGATGGCACCTTTCGAGGCGTGGTAGGAAATGTCGCACACCATTATCTTGGGCTGAAACGGGCGACACTAAGTTGTTAAAACGCAAGGACGTGGATGAGGCAAATACATCAATTTGGGCTATTCGGGAGCGGTTGCTCATTGCCCAGGATAGGCAAGCAAAATACTACAATGCAAATCACCGGAATGTCGAGTTCGCCGTTGGCGACTGGGTTTATCTCAAGATCAAACCGTTCAAAGGAGTATCAAGGATCCGACGCTTGAAAAAGCTAAGTCCGAGGTACTTAGGACCGTTCGAGATCTTGGAGCGCATTGGTGAAGCTGCCTACCTGCTTGCTCTATCTTCAGAGCTAAGCGGGCTTCATGACGTATTTCACATTTCTGTTTTGCGGAAGGCTGTGAAAGAGCCTACTCATGTTGTTGCGGTCAGCGAAGTGTCGGTAGATGGTGGGCTAGCGACGAAAGTCAAACCCATTTGCATTGAAGACACTGAAGTGAAGCAGTTGCAGAACAAGTCCATTCGAATGGTGAAGGTCTGTTGGAAAAACTGCGGAAAAGAGGAACTCTCTTGGGAAAGAGAGCAAAACATGCTTGCGGAGTACCCCGAGCTTTTCCTTTCAGGTATAATCTTTTTGTACCTTTCTGTTTTCGGAATTTCGGGCCGAAATTCTGTTAAGGGGGGTGGAGCTAGTGCGGCGGGCTGCACCGGCGAGTGCGGGCTACTGCCAAAGCGAGATCCTCCTGCGGGAGGTGGCTGGCAAGAGCGGGCAGGCGAGAGGGTGGCGAGAGGGAAAATTCCTGCGGGAATAATAAGACTTCTCTCTCACTCTCTATGTTTCTACCCAAAAATTTTTCTATTCATTCAACCTTCAAAACAAACTTACAAAGCCTATTTATAGGCAAAACAAAAATACCTACTTTCTCTCTCTGCAATAAATGTGCTTCTCTCTCTCCTCCCTTTAAATAAAAACAAAATACACAAATAAAAACAAATAAAAGTTAACCCGGTCAATAAAGTCAAAAACCAACAAACTCCCCCTCAAACTTGGCAGCACATGCCGAGTTTGCCTTTGAGCTCCTCGAATGTCTCCACCTTCAAAGCCTTAGTGAAAATATCTGCGACCTGCTCTTCGGTGGGGCAATACACAACTTCAACCATCTTCTGCTCCACCTGCTCCCTAAGGAAATGATACCGGGTTTCGATATGCTTTCTCCTCCCATGCAGCACCGGGTTCTTCGCAAGCTGGATGGCAGACATGTTATCCACTAACACTGTCGTTGGGCCATCCTGCACATGATGTAACTCCTTCAAGAGGTTCCTCAGCCAGATAGCTTGGCAAGCACATGCCGCAGCTGCAATGTACTCTGCCTCGCATGATGATAAGGCTATCGTATCCTGCTTCTTCGAACTCCATGAGAACGTCGTCGTTCCCATATGGAACACATATCCGGAAGTGCTCTTCCGGTCATTCACATCGCCTCCATAGTCACTATCCGAGTAGCCGACCAACTTCAACTCTTTCGCAGATGAATACTTCAAGCCATGGTCTCTTGTCCCGTTAACATATCTCAGGATCCTCTTCGCCGCAGTGAAGTGGTCCTGCTTGGGCTCTTCCATGTACCTACTCATAGTCCACCCATAGTGAGCTGCCAGTGTGATGATTAACCTGACGGTGTCAATCCTCGCCACTGGGGCATAGACCTCGTCATAGTCCACCCCTTGGACTTGCCTATAGCCCTTCACGACGAGTCTCGCCTTGTGCTTCTCCACAGCTCCATCCTTGTTCTTCTTTAATTTGTAGACCCACTTCACCCCGAGGGGTTTGTGGCCTGCGGGTGGATCAACCAGCCTCCAAGTATCATTCTTCTTTATGGAAGCCATCTCAATATCCATCACCGTCCTCCAAGATTTCTCCTGGGCAGCTTCGTCATAGGAGTGTGGTTCACAATCTGCTAAGAGGCAATATAAAAAAAAAGTTAGTATGCATCGGTGCCGTCTCCTCATAGAGCTCCCCCAACCCCTTCATCTTAGGTTGTGGACTCTTGGAGTCACTCCGGCTCCCTCTTCCTCTACCATAACTTCTTACGCTCGTGCTAGCTCCTCTTGAGTAGGGAGTGGAAGCTCCTCCTGAATTTCCACTTGGTGGTGATGGTAGCTCAGCCCCACCATCCTCAGCTCCTGCTTCATGACCACCTTCTTCCTCATCTTCAAAGAACATCCCCTTCTTGCTCCTTGTCTCCTCATCCCAGCTCCAGTAGTTGTCTTCTTCAAACACAACATCCCTTGAGATTATGGCCTTCTCTGTCACCGGGTCGTATAACTTGTAAGCCTTGCTCTCCGGAGCGTAGCCCACAAAAATGCACTTCTCGCTCATATCATCGAGCTTCTTTCTTCTCTGGTCCGGGACGTGAGCATGAGCTACACACCCAAAAACCCTCAAGTGCTTCACACTTGGCTTCCAACCACTCCAAGCCTCGAATGGGGTCATGAACTTCACACTCTTCGTGGGGCATCTATTCAGTAGATACACCGCACACTGCACTGCCTCCGCCCAGAACATCTTCGGTAACCCTTTGGCCTTCACCATACTCCTTGCCATGTTCATGATGGTGAGATTCTTCCTCTCTGCGACTCCATTTTGTTGTGATGAGTACGCCGCCGTCAACTGGTGTGAGATCCCATTCTCCTTGCAGAAAACATCAAACAGCCTCGAGGTGTACTCCCCACCCCGATCTGTCCTCAGCACCTTCAGTGGCTGACCACTCTCCTTCTCTGCCATCACCTTGAACTCCTTGAACTTGTCAAGGGCCTCAGATTTTCTTTCAAAAAATACACCCAACACTTCCGACTGAAGTCATCCGTGAAGGTGATGTAGTACTTGCTTCCGCCAACTGAGGTGGTCTCAAACGGACCCGCAATATCCGAGTGAACCAGTTCAAGTTGTCTCCTCGCTCTCCGAGACTTCCCTCCTTCAAACGTCAACCTCTTCTGCTTCCCCTTCGTGCACGCCTCGCAGACTTTCTCCGGAGGTGAGATCGTTGGCAGATCCTCCACCATCCTGGAGTGTGATAGCAACTTCAAGCCCGTGAAGCCCAAGTGGCCCATCCGATGGTGCCACAGCCATGCTTCCTCTTCTTCCACCATCCTCGCAATACATGCCGTCTCCTGAGTATCCATCTTCAATGTAAAGAGACGGTTCGTCGTCATCTTCACCTTCACCACTTCTTTCCCTTAATGGTTCTTCATCGCCAAAGACCCATCCTTCAACTGGACGCAGTAGCCTTTCTCCACCAACTGGCCAAGGCTCAAGATGTAAGTCTTCAAGCCTGGCACATAGAACACATCGTTCAGATGCACCTTCTCTCCATTCAGCTTCACAACCACCAAGCCTTTTCCTTCCAGCGAGATCTTTGACGCATCCTCAAAGCTAACCTCGCCCCCACTGGGTTCCAGGTTAGTGAACCTCTCCTTATCTTTGCACTTGTGGTTGCTCGCCCCTGTGTCAAGGTACCACACTTCATTTCTTCCTTCCTCCGCTCCTCGGTAGGTTAGGAACATCATCAGATCTCCAGCGCCAGCGTTGTTCCCGTTGTTCCTAGCCTCGGCATAATGGTTTGCCTCTTCTCTCTTCCTCGGAGCCAAGCAATCATAGCTCATATGCCCAAATTTGTTACAGTTGTAACATTGGATTTGGGACATATCTCCTCGGCCTCTTCCTCTTCCTCTTCCTTCTTGCCAACCTCCTTGAGGTCGCTCCACCACTCTCTGAAAATTTTGGTTTCTTCCTTGGTCTCTACCTCCTCTTCTACCTCTGCCTCTGCCTTGGTGACCTCGGCCACGCTGGCCGCCTCCTCTTCCTAAGCTTTCCCCAAAGTTCAACTGGGTCTGGAGTGATTTTCCAAAGTCACTCGCTTCTTCATCATCTGGCAGCATCCTATACTCATGAGCTTGCAAAGAGCCTACAAGCTCGTCAACGGCCATCTCGGTGAGGTCCTTCGACTCTTCGATCGCCACCACTATATGACGGAACTTCTTGGACATAGATCTCAACAACTTCTCCATAAAGCTCACATCATTGTTCGTCTCCCCATTGCGCTTCATCTCATTTGTGAGCGTCTGCAGACAGGTCACATAGTCACCGACTTTCTCGGTGCTCTGCATCTTCGTTACTTCATATTCCGCTCGGAGGGACTGCAGCTTCACCTTCTTTGCCTTATCTACCCCTTGCATGGAGCGTTGCAACACCTCCCATGCATCCTTAGAAGTCTTCGCATCTGAGATCTTCTCGAAGGTCGCTGCGTCGACCCCTTGATACAACAAGAACAATGCTTTCTTATCAGCCTTCATTGTTTCTCTAAGTGTCGTCTTCTGAGCGTTAGTCAACGCCGCCTCTACTGCAGCAGTACGCTCCTCATAGCCATTCTCAACTATATCCCATAGTTCAATAGAGGCGATTAGCACTCACATCAGTATGCTCCAATTCCCATAATTTTTCTTTGTCAACTTGGGGACTTGCCCCGGCATTGCTCCACCCGTCTCCATTGCTTCTACTCCTCAAACCATCCGAGTCACCGCAAAGGTTTGCAACCTAGCCCTGATACCACTTGTTGTAAGCGCAACGTATGGGCACTCAACCTCGCTATCACCCTACGCTCAAACACAACTCCTTCCTCCGGAGAGATGTCAACCCGGCGAGATCACCACCACACTTCTCGGGCGAGCACCTTCAACCTCAAAGCTCCGGCGAGTACAACCTCCACTGCACCGGCGAACTCTCATCTCAACACACCGGCTAGTGCATCCCACACGAGATCCTCTAGGCGAGACCTCCTTCAGCGAGTGCGTGCTGCTCCTCCTCCACGTCCACTCGAAACGAGTCCAGGCGGCTAGTGCGGCGGGCTGCACCGGTGAGTGCGGGCTACTCCCAAAGCGAGATCCTCCTGCGGGAGGTGGCTAGCGAGAGCGGTTAGGCAAGAGGGTGGCGAGAGGGAAAATTCCTGCGGGAATAATAAGACTTCTCTCTCTCTCTCTCTCTCTCTATGTTTCTACCCGAAAATTTTTCTATTCATTCAACCTTCAAAACAAACTTACAAAGCCTATTTATAGGCAAAACAAAATACCTACTTTCTCTCTCCACAATAAATGCGCTTCTCTCTCTCCTCCTTTTAACTAAAAACAAAATACACAAATAAAAACAAATAAAAGTTGACCCGGTCAACAAAGTCAAAAACCTACACACCGGTGATATCACTCCCGCTACTTTCTCTCACAAAATTATGATGGGAACCTCAGGGTATTCGACATCAGAAGCTGAGACCTTAGTGAGGTCAGGGTGGGTAATAGAATTTTTTATTCTTTTTTGAGGAACCACCGGCTCCGGCTCCGGCACTGACATCCTCGTCCTCTTACTCTTGAGGTCACCATGCTCGTCGTCGAACACCACTATCTGCTCAACATCAGGTGGAGTGGTTCACATCACAAGAGAAACCTTCTCCTCACCGATGCTCACTCCGGAAGGGAGGGAGCGAAGTCCTACAGAAAGAAGCGAAGAGTCGGTATGATTTTTAGGATGCTAAAGCAGAAACAATTTGGGCAGTCCTCGCAGTACCTTTATCGGTCTCGAAGAAGGCAAGCTGGTCAACATGTTTCCACAACGAGACGATGTCCATTACTCGCTAGAAGAGCGATAGGTCGAGGAGCTCGGGTGCCTCTAGAATCTGAGGAGGATTCTAGTAGGGCTCGTCCCTCTGATCAGGTCGGAGGGGCACAGGGTTGAAGGGACCTCGCACGACTACAAATTTCTCATGTCATCAATGAACCTTGTTTTCCAATTCCTTGATTTTTAGAGAGGATATACTAAAGTTAGCGACCCCCTTGGTATATGCCTTCATGGAGAGGAGTTTGTGGAAGACGACCCTGACCTCGTGCAGGAAACAGATGATGACCATCATGGTCGCGACCTCATTAAAGTTGATCTGGGTGGGGACGAGGCCAAAGTGGTTTAGTGCCAGCTGAACTTCCGACAAGAAGGGAAGGCAAAGCCCCATCTCTAAGTGGGCTAAGGGTATGATGATCTCGTCCGCGAAGAGGGAGTTGAAGAACTCGTCGGGCCCAGCTCGGTGAGCATAAAATCCCTCCAGCAAGAAGTTCTGCTATAGAGAGTTTAGCATGGGTTTGCAGAATCCCTCGAGGATCGGCGCGATCATAATCTCCTTGCAAAAATGGGCTCATCGCCCCAACTTGATGACCCATCCACTAGCGAGTTCCATTATCCTCATGGAAGCAAAGAGCTTGTAGGGTGACACATTGGTTTCGGTCTAAGAGGGCTCGCTCCTCCTCGGGCAAGGTGACGATCTCTTTGCCTAGTCACCATGATGTTTTAACACCCCTAGCTGGGGTGACAATCGATGGCGAGGCCACTGCAATCTCGGTCATCAGTCTTAGGAGACCTCGTAGTGTCTCCATCATTCCTTCCTTAAACTCTATGAGATCGGCCTTGGTGTTGAACCCGCTCAGAGCTCGTGTATTAATAATCTCCTTCTCACTCTTGTCTTCATTTTCCATTGGACCTCGCACTATAGGTTCTTCTTTTGATCACAGTCCACACTCACCGCACCAAAGTGTTGGAAATAGAAAAATCGGGTTCACAAAAGTCCGCACTAAGGGGACCAAATGCTACTTGTCTAACACTCGACTCAAGTGAATTAACACTGGATGGAGCTGAAGAGTTCACGAATTGCCCATAAATAGGACCTCGGGTAGCAACGTGGAGGTCTCACCTCTTACTGAGAAGTGTATTGGAACTTCTCCTCCAAAGGCAAGACTGGGCTTGCATGTGACATAAATATGTTTTAAGTGAACCTTGGATTGGTGCAGGGGGTCAACTGTTGGGTTTTCTATAGGGGTAGACACATCAGATGTGCACAACAGAATATTCAAAAACAACCCAAAAGATTCATAACAGGATCTTGCCAAAACCATGAATCAAGAAATTGCAAAACAAATAAATTACCTGTGCGGAATTGAGTTACTACCCAATCGGATGCTCCAACAAAATTCTTCCAGGAATCTGAATCCTATTCTGAGTCCTCCTTTTCTGGTTCCTTCAGTTCTGTCGAGATCAAACTACTCTTCGGAGGGAGTTAGTGCAAAAATAAGTTTGCACCTCTATAGAAGTCCACACAAGCAAAGGAAAACCATAAGTCCTTGTCGAACAAGAACTATGTCGGAGAAAGAAAGCACCCAATGTCTCAACGGATTACTAGATTCGATAAGGAGAAGCGGCGACGGGAATGGACGGACGGGACGCGACTAGACCTCCTAGGAACACTTCCTATCAGATCTCTAGAGGCGACGAGATTTCAAGGAACCTTTCCTCTCGATCTCCAATAGCAGCGACGATATGGATGCGGGAGTTAATTGGGATCACCCTTCCGTTCTGGCATCATTTCTATCGCTCTAGGTTACGTCAGCTATATCAAAAACCTAAAGTATTTTTGTTGGGAACAGTGCCCAGCAATGTTCCTGATTTGAAGAAGTGCTCAGGTCAATGATTATTTGATGGTCTGCTTAGTTTACATGTGCAGAGATTAAAATATCACAAAGTCCAAAATCGTCGAGAAGGACTGGATCTATCGTCGAATAAACACTCAGATATTGTCGAGATGATACTCAGAGTTAAGCAGAAGGTTCATATCAGCTATCGTCTAGATAACATGGACAATGCGACGATATCATTGTGATATCAAAACACACGACGATATCGTCATAAGAATAAGAAGAAACGATCAAAGTCCAGTATTGTCATGTCAATTGAAATCACACGACGACATCGCTATAAAGTCAAAGAAGAGTTTAGTCAAAGTATTCGGCAAAGTCGACGACATCATCGTAAAAGAAGCCTTGTCGTCGAGAAGGCTAAGGGAGAACTCTTGAAGACAGCTTATGAAAGAATAATTGTTTGTCGTCAAAATAATCAAGATAAGATCGTCGATAAGACAGAAATGTTTCGATGACATCATCGATATGACAGAATGGTTTCAATGACACTGTCGAGATGATAGAATGGTTTCAACGACACCGTTGAGAAGACGGAATGGTTTCAACGACACCGTCAAGAAGACAGAATTGTCTCAACGACACCGTCGAGAAGACCGCAAGTTGATAACAAGGTTACGATGACATCTTCATATTGTCGTAAGTGCAAGAGCAGTTGTGATATCTTGTATCGTCGAGATATCATTCTCTGAAGAAGACTTGAATATTTGTCCAAGTCCAAGATGGATCGTCGTAACGGTAAGTTCTGTCGTCGAGACATTGCAAATATCATCGAGACAGATCATGACATTTCAAATCGCATTGTGTGCATTTAATGCCACCGTCTGGTGATCCAATCAGCACGTGTCATTAATGAATGAGCCTCTGACACTTATTGGACATCCTAGGAGACCGTTAGTCGGCTCCTCGGTCTTATAGAAGGGACAAGTGTCTGCCCTAATTCACAACATCAAGAAACACAGAGAATACTGCATAAATCAATAGAATAGTAAAGCCGCGTACAGAAGGAACAAGAACCAGAGAACAACTCGATCTTCATCAAGTGTTCTCCAAGTTATAGTCAAGCAACATCGACTAATAAGAAGTGTTCTAGATTGAAGAAGGGATTGAAGAAGAATCTGTGCAATCTAAGAAATCATCAAAGCATTCTCTTCAAGTCCAAGAAGCCGATCATCATCCGGCTAAGAAGTTTTTCACAAATCATTTTCTGTAGGGCTTGCGAGCCCGAGCTTATAGGATCTGTTTCAGATCTGAGTTGCAGGGATTGAGGGCTTGAGCTGTAGGACTTGACGGCCTGAGTTTTATAGGGCTTGAGGGCCTGAATTGTAGGGCTTGAGGGCCTGAGCTGTAGGGCTTGAGGGCCAAAGTTTGTAGGGCTTGAGGGCCTGAGTTTGTAGGTCTTGAGGGCCTGAGTTTGTAGGGCTTGAGATCCTGAGTTGTAAGGCTTGATGGCCTGAGATTGTAGGTCTTGCAAGCCTGAGTTTTTGGCAGAGTTTGTCGACCCTAGCATACTGCTAGAAAGGCGCAGAGGGACAGTGGACTACTCAAGACACCATATCTTGAGGAACCACTATATATATGGTGTTCTTGTGTATTGTGTTTCTGTGATTTGTTGTTGAGCTGTGATAAAGCTATTTAGTTCTTGTGCATAGAAATTCAAAAACAGCCATATCACCTATCCCCCCTATAGGTGATAGTTCCATAGCTAACAAGTGGTATCAGAGCTAGGTTGATCAAAAAGTGACTTAACAGTCAGATCTAGATCAAGGAACTATTCATTGTGGCTGGAGGTGATCAGCACAGAGAAATGAGATCCATGAAGCTCCCAATCTGCACCAAAGAGAACTTTCCCATTTTGAAAGAAAGGGTAAGACTTTTCATGGAAGCAGCTGATCCCAGGGTGTTTGTAGTTGTTCAAGAGGGTCCCTCCACCCCCATGACTGCATATACCAGTGATCCTACTCAAAGTGTGCCAAGGAAATATGTTGATATGAGTAAGGATGAGCTTGCACCGGTAAGCCTAGATAAGAGATCACATAACATCATTGTGAGTGCAATTGATGACTCAACCCTCCAAAACCTTATTCACTGCAAAACTGCCAAGGAGATGTGGGACTCCCTGGTTGTTTACATGGAGGGGACTGAAGACGTAAGGGATGACTAGAAATCCCTTTTGAATCAGGAGTATGAGGCCTTCAAGCAAGGCAAGAATGAAAATATCTCTAGCTGCTATGAGAGATTTTTCAAGATAGTCAATGGGCTGAAGAATTATGGAAGAGAATTCACAAATTCAAATATGAATGATAAGTTCCTTAGATCCCTCACTAAGGAATGAGACATCAAAATTTGTGCAATTAGAGAAATGGTCAACTAGGCAACATGGAGCCAAAGAACCTATATGGGAAATTGCTCTCCCATGAGCTTCAGCTTAACACCAGAAAAGCTGAAGAAGAAAGCTTAAGAGAGAGAACCAGAGAAAAATTAGTAGCTCTCAAGGCTGAGAGCATGAGGAGGTCCAGGGGTAAGAATCATGCATACCAGGACAGATCTGAAAGCAGTGGTGCTTCTGATACTAGCACATCAGAATCTGACAACACTGACAAAGAGATGGCCTCCTTATCTAAGCAGTTCAAAAAACTGATCTATAGAAGGAGAAGAGACAACTACAGACCATCTTCATCAAGCTCCAGAAGATCTAGTCAACATGACAGATCTAAATCCTCAAGGGAGGACAGGTGCAAATCAAAACCTAATGAATTTTATTTAACTAACATTGTTTGTTATTCTTGCAATAAAGCAGGTCACATGAGTGCTGATTGACATTCCAAGAAGAGGGAATCAAATAACCATGAAGACAAAAGAAGGTCAAGAGACAAGAAGAAACCTGAAAATGGTTTATAGCAAAGAAGATCAGAACCATGAGTGATTCTGATTCATGCTCTTCAGAAACTGAAGATTAAGCACTTATTGGCCTTATGGCCATAGATGAAGAAATCCAGGATGACAATGTCTCTCCTAGGAAGGTACAAATCAGAGCTCGCCTATCTGCTTCTGAATCAGTGGCAGATTCTTTGCATGATGATGAGGGTGGGTCTGCTTCCAATAACCCATCCTCAAGATCTACACATGAGGTTGAATATGAACTGATACAGCAATATACAGCTTTGTGGAAAGCTTCCAAGAAAAGTTAAAAACTCTTCAAAGTTCAGACTAAGGAGTTGGATTCATTGAGATCTACCCACTCTGAGCTCCAAGAGACAGTTGAGAAGCTGGCTGCTATGAGCAAGGAAGTGGACAGATTCAAGGAAGCCGCAAAGCTCAAAAATGTTGAACTGGCTCAGAAGAACAAGGTCATCAAGGACCTTGAGGAAATGCTGCTGGCTAAAAAGAAGATTGTTGCCAACTTTTCAAATCCCAAGACTGTCCTTCCCATTATTGACAGTTTTTCTGCACCATTCAGAGCTGGTGTAGGATTCAATAGTGAGACAGTCAAGGGTAAAGCCTCTGAAGAGCAACCCTCTTTTAAGAAGGTGTTGCAGACATCAAACCCCTTTGACCGGGAATATTCATATGGTCATCTAACCAATGTCTGCTCAGCAAGTGGCAGTAAGCCCTCTATCCTAAATATAAAAGTAGGCTTTGGGCTAAGTGCTTTTAAAGCACACCATAAGGAGACTCAGATGAAGAATCCAGGTGTCTTTGTCCATGAACCTGGAGCCACAACACTCAAAAGCAAGGGAAAGGCTGCTCCTACCAAGCCTATTCCCAAGAAGGTGAACCAAAAGGTGGTGAGACCAGCTCCACTTCATACTCACACCTGTGAGGTTCACCCAAGACCCGTTAGGACAGGTTTCTTCACTCCTGCTCAGATGGTGAGGCAGAAGAGAAGATACAATAGGGGAATGTTCTTCCCTTTATGAACTTCTCTCCTTAACGCTACATGATTCGAGTTTGGCAAGTCTATTCTGTCTCAACGAAATGCCGACAGATTCGCCATTCGAACCCTTCGATTCAGAAGTTTTAAAAATCAAACCATCCTATGAAGAACCGCCAGTCCTCGAACTGAAACAACTCCCTGATAGTCTAAAATATGTTTTCCTCGAAAAAGATTTAAAACTTCCTGTTATCATCTCTTCCACCTTAAGTGATTCGGAGACCTCCGAATTAGTAGAAGTTTTAAACAAGCACCGCCGTGCAATGCATGGCAAATTTCAGATATCAGGGGAATAAACCCCTCAATATGCACCCACAAAATTTTTCTTGAAGATAACGCCCGCAGAACCATCCATCATCAACGACGACTTAACCCGAACATGAGGGATGTCGTTAAGACGGAAGTAATAAAACTTCTCGACGCAGGAATTATCTATCCTATTTCAGACAGTATGTGGGTAAGCCCCGTACAAGTCATCTCACAAAAGGGTGGTATAACGGTCGTGGCAAACCAGAACAATGAATTGATCCAACCTCGTACTGTTATAGGTTGGCGAGTGTGTATCGACAATTGAAAATTAAATGATGCCACACGAGAAGACCACTTCCCACTACCGTTCATCGATCAAATCCTGGAGCGTCTCTCAGGTCATCCCTTTTATTGTTTTCTCGATGGTCTCTCGGGGTTTTTCCAAATCCCTATCTCCCCCGAAGACCAGGAGAAAACAACTTTTGCTTGTCCTTTCGGCACCTTCGCATATCGAAGGATGTCGTTCGGACTCTGCAACGCACCAGCTACATTCCAAAGATGTATGTTGGCGATATTTGGCGAGCTCATAGAAGATATCATGGAAGTCTTGATGGATGACTTCTCCATTTTCGGAAACTCTTTTAAAAACTGTTTGAAAATTTTAGATAGAGTTCTCCAGCAGTGTGAAGAGACGAATTTAGTTTTAAACTGGGAGAAATGCAACTTCATGGTGCGAGAGGGTTTAGTCCTCGGCCATAAGATTTCTTCCAAGGGGATGGAGGTCGATAAGTCCAAAGTTACAATAATTGAACAACTTCCCGCACCCTCAAACGTAAAATCTATTCAAAGCTTTCTGGGCCACGCGGGTCTCTATCAGTGGTTTATACAAGATTTTTCCAAAATAACGAAACTGCTAACCCGCCACTTGGAGAAGGATTCTCCGTTCATTTTTGACAGCGAATGCGTAGAGGCAATCAATTTTATAAAAAAAAATAACTTATCAACTCTCCCATTCTGGTGGCGTCGGGTTGGTCCCTTCCGTCTGAAATAATGTACGACGCAAGCGATATCGCGGTAGGAGCCGTACTAGGCCAACGCGTTAATAAAAATTTTCATCCAATCTATTACGCTTCTCGCACGCTCACAGCCGCACATGCTAACTACACAACAATGAAAAAGGAACTTTTTGTCGTCGTCTTTGCTTTCGATAAGTTCAGGCCCTATGTCACGCTTTCAAAAGTAATCGTTTTCACTGATCACTCCGCCCTCAAATATCTTTTGGCCAAAGTAGATGTCAAGCCCCGCTTGTTTCGATGGATCCTCCTTTTGCAGGAATTTGACTTAGAGATTCGGGATAAGAAAGGGGTTGAAAATTTGGCAGCCGACCACATCTCGTGTTTAGAACACCCCGTCGCAAAAGCGCTCGTCGAACCCGAAATAGACGATAGATTTCTTGAGGAGCGCCTCTTAACTGTAAATCACATAAAAACTTCTTCCACCCCTTGGTTCATAGACTACGCCAACTATCTAGTTGCGTGGGTCCTTCCAAAAGATTTTTCGCCCAACAAAAGAAGAAATTCTTTTCTGATTTGAAAATCTACTTTTGGGAGGACCCCTTTCTCTTTCACGTCTGCGCGAACCAAGTGGTGCGGAGATGTGTTTCACGTGAGGAGGGTGTGCAAATTTTGCGACACTGCCACGAGGGGCCGGCTGGGGGGCATTATCAAGCCAACCGGACCGCGTGGAAAGCGTTAGAGGCGGGCTTTTATTGGCCCACTCTCTTTAAAGATGCTCACAATTTTGTGAGTAAATGTGATAGCTGCCAGCGGTCGGGTAACATGTCTCATCGTGACGAGATGCCCCCAAAAACTTTTTCTCAAGTGTGAAATCTCTGATTTGTAGGGCATCGATTTTGTAGGCCCCCTACCTTCTTCTTTTAATATTCGCTATATTTTAGTGGCAGTCGACTACGTATCTACAAGGGTGGAAGCGCAAGCTCTTCCCACCAACGATGCGAGAGTCGTCGTCCATTTTCTGAAAAAACTATTTTCTCGCTTCGGCACGCCCCGCACAATAATTAGTGATAGGGGTACACACTTCTGCAATGCCCAATTTATAAAAGTTTTATCTAAATATGGCATTATGCACAAGCTCGCTACCGCCTATCACCCCCCAAACAAGCGGCCAAGTAGAGGTAGTAAATCGAGAGATCAAACGCATTTTAGAAAAAAACTGTTTCATTAGGAAAGATTGGTCATTAAAACTCGACGACGTGCTGTTGGCATATCGTATGGCATACAAGACCGCTATCGATTGTACGCCATATCGATTAGTCTACGACAAAGAGTGTCATTTACCGGTAGAGTTAGAGCACTGAGCTCTTTGGGCTCTAAAATTTTTAAACCTCGATTCGAACTTAGCCTCCGAGAGTAGAAAATTTCATCTAAATGAACTCAATGAATGGCGTGCAAACGCTTATGAGAGTAAGAAATTTTACAAGGAGCGTTCTAAGTTCTACCACGATCGAAAAATAAAATATCCGAAAACTTTTGCGTCGGGCGATCTTGTCCTTCGTTATAACTCACGCCTAAAGCTTTTTCCGGGTAAGTTAAAATCCCGATGGTTCGGCCCCTTTGAAGTCAAAGAGTGTTAGTTATTGGGTGTCGACTTATCACCTAGAGGGGGAGGGGGGGTGAATAGGTATTTCAAATTGTTTTGTTCCCCCTTTTGGTGTACTTGTTTTCTGGTTAACAGATTTAGGGATTAAAAGCACTACATAGAAAACACACAAGAATTTATAGAGGTTCCTCAAGACAGGGTGTCTTGAGTATTCCTCTGTCCCTCTGCGCCTAACTAGCAGTGTGCTAGGCTCGGCAAACTCCTCCAATGTCTTCGGCCCGCAAGCCTTATAACTCGGACCCGTAAGTCCTACAGCCTATGCCCACAAGCCCCTACTGCACTCAAGCCTGCAAGCTCGACACTCAGGCCCTCAAGCCCTACACAACACAGACCGCAAGTATTGACCCTTGGACCCGCAAGTCATGCAGCCTAGGCCTACAAGCCCCTCACTACACCCAAGCCCGCAAGCTCGACACGGTTGGACCCGCAAGTCCTCTGCCCTGGCCCTTAAGCTTCACATATCTCAATCCCTCAAGCTCGACAAGGTTGAACCCGCAAACCCTCTGCACTGGCCCGTAAGCCTCACAGATCTCAATCCCTCAATCTCGACACTTAGATTTGAACACAGATCTTACATATTTGGCCCACAAGCCTTACAAAGAAAGATATACAATGTTTGTTCTTCTTCCTGGTGGAGATCGGCTTCTTGACTTGAAGAAGATGCCTCTGATTTGAATCTTGAAAGTACAGATCTTCTTCAAGCCTTCTTCTTTTGCCTGATATTGTCTGGCTTCTTTATTTGAACGATTCTTATCAGTCAATGTGGCTTGACTGCAACTTGGAGAACACTAGATGTGCATTTTTGTTCTCCTCTTCTTAATGTAGATTCTTCTCTGCAGCTTTTACTGTTGTATTGCTCGGCGGGATTTTTTTTGTTTCATCATTCTCGTCTTCATTCATTTTTTTCTTTAGGGCAACCACTGTTCCCTTTTATAGGATGGAGGAGCCGCTCAACAGTCTCCTATGATGTCCTTCACTGACAGACGCACATACCTTAAGAGCACGCGCTGATTGGACAATCAGGCGGCGACATTAAATGCTGACAGTGCGTCTGGCAACTTTTGAATCTGTCTCGATGATATTTCCATTGTTAAGACGATATGAATAATATATCGATGATAGGACTTGACGATGTCTTGGACTAGGACAGATCTTCAAGTCTGCTTCCTTCTACTTCAGATAGTGATATCTCGACGATACGAGACATCCCTTCTGCACCTGCACTTAAGACGACATCAAGTCATCTAGCTGATGTCGGCGTAATCTTCTTGACTGCTCGATATCATTGTAACCACCTTATCTTGTCGATGACATAATCGATATCATGTCGACAGATGGATCTTTAGCAACTGCCTGTCTTCATATGACCTTCCTTAGTCTTCTCGACGTCAAGCCTTCTTTACGACGATATCGTCGTCATCAGCCTTACTTGTTCTTTATCGACGACATGGCTTCTTTATGACGATATCATCGACATCAGTCTTACTTAGCCTTTCCAATGACAAGGCTTCTTTACGATGATAACTGTCTTGCTTAGCCTTATCGACGACACGGCTTCTTTACGACGATATCGTCGACATTCTGTCTTGAGTTTGTACTTAAGTCTTCGTTCTTCATCTCGGCTTTTCGATATCGTTGTGAGGTGTTGTAGTGTTGATGTCATAATTATATCATCATGCGCATGTTGTCTCGATGATAGCCAATATGATCATTCTGCTTTGCTCTGCACATCATTTCAACGACATGCATACACTTTTCGACGATATGTCCAATTTTTTCAACGATACTGTACTTGGGCAAATTATTGAAGTACTGGACATATTACCTGAATGTTAACATTACACAATGCTTTTATCATTGAGCTGAGTGCTTCTTTAAATCAGGAACATTGCAGGGAACATTTCCCAACAATATCCCCCTATTTGAATAAGTCCTAACTCACCTCAATGATAAATGCCACACACATAAAGATTTAACATTGAGATAATATAATCACATTGAGCAACAATCACATAGATAGTTTAAATGTTCTTGAATAAGAATTAACATTCATTTGCCCTATTCTATTTTTCTATTCGATTCGACGCTCCTCAAGGTCTGTTGCTGCTTGCACCTTTGACTTTCCTCCCTTGCCTCTGATAGTAGTTGATGGGCTTTGTAATCTTCTTGGGAGAAGGAAGAGGACCATGAGGGAACACTAGCTTGTGATTCTTCCTCCTTTCTAGTTGCTCTAGATGCTTATTCTACTCAATCGATTGATATACTCTTTGATGGCCTTCTTGAGGGTATCCAAACTGTATCCATGATTCTATAATTATTTCTATGGAATTAGGACTCCACCTTCCTGATTGTGGATCCTGCTCAACTTCCCTCGGCCTCTTCTACCTATAGTTGTTGCTCTGGAGTTTCTTTCTCTTTCTGGAGGTTGCTGATTCTCCGAATTCAATGCCATACTCCACTGAATCAGTACTTACTGATGGATCAGCTGCTTCATGCACTGATGGGGGTTTTTGCATTGTCTGCTTCACTTGATTTGTTATCCACATCGCTTGATGGGATCCGACATTTATTATATCATTCTCCCCCTTTAGGACTTGTTCAATTATGCGTTCTTCAAGATCTTCTCTGACCAATGTTAACTGTTCATGCAGTTGTTGTTCAGTAACATCCAGATTGTTCCTTACTTCTAGTAGATGTGCATCTATTGTGTGAGCATTCTCATTAACCATGTTCAAAACTTGATTCTTATTATTAGTAGCAGTTGTTTCTATCTGCCCAAAGGCATACTCCACATTTTCTGAGAATGTTATTTGATCTGTCAGGATCTTATGGGTTTGATGTCCCACCTTGTTGACTTCCTCGTCCATGTGTTCTATTGTGGGAACTGCCATAGTGTAGAAGTGGGCGCACTGGGTGTTGAGATTAAGTATGTCTCTCTTCACTGTCTTGATCTCAGTTTTCATCTCATTCCTTAGGCCATCCACAGTCTTTACAATGAATGTTTCCAATCATTTCTGCTGAGCAGTCAGTAGAGCCAATATCATGTGATAGAGAGAGCCTGCCTGAGCCGAAGATGGCTTAGCAGCTTCTTCTTCTTGATCTCCTTCATCCCGTGGAGCTACATCAGTGGTACCTTCAGATGATTCCTCACTGATATGGACTGTTACTTTGTCCTTCTCCTTCAAAACTTCTGGTATTATCTCACTCGGAGATGTAATTACTATTTTACTTGTTATTGCCAATTCACGGCAAGCTGAAGGGGCGGTGTCATCCAGTGGCTCGGGCACATTTCCCTGATTTTCTAGGGCATCTTGGCATACAACCTTTTGGAGTAGTGCAGGGTCACTCCATTCTCTTATGAAGAACTTCATCGAGGGTATTCAGGAGGTAGAGGGACAGTATTTTTTCGTACGATGGAGTCTTCAGGGTGCTCTTCATTCTTTGGAAGAGAAACCCACTCCAGTCAGTTTTTTTGGACAGAATTATCCGGGCCATGATAACGAACATCTCATTGGAGATTCGGTCATGCGAACTAGGTTTGCATAGCAGCACCTTCCCCACGATGTCAGCCAGCCATTTCCTTTTTTTATTGAACTCATTTCTTTTGATCGACCCATAGGTCTTCCTAGTGTGGCCGCACCAGGTATAACTAGTCGAGACATCCTCTGATGTCAGCTCTTCTCCCTCTACCCCTATAATTCTCAGCAGATGCAGCGTCTTCCTGTGACTCTTTGCGGATATCTTTACCTTCTTACCAATTACAGTGGACTTGATCTGAGATTCTGAGTGGTTGAAGAACTCCGTCAGTTCTCGATGGAGAAGAACTGAAGGCTCGCTCAACAGATATTCTAGGCCGATGGATTCCAAGAGCCCTAGCCCTGACCTGATTTCTTTAGAGCACAAGTTGAAGCCCCCGCGCTGGAGTTCATAACCTGAGATAACTTCTTCTCTTTTGGGAGCCATCGATTCAGAGCAAGAGAGGAGGCAGTACGTTGGAGACGTAGCAGTGATTTGTCGAGGGAATAGCTTAGGGCAAATGATAGCGTAATTTTTATTCTCGAGCATTCACTCTATTTATAGTGTAGGTAGGTGAGGGGGGCCGTACCTTTGACTGTGTCAGTGAAAATGATCAGACAGCTCCGATGGATCGATCCAGTGCCGTATTAAATAGTTGGACTCTATTTAGATGATACTTCTGATTGTCGTCGAAATGGTTCTTGGATACGCATCCTTTCAGCTTGATCCATTTGTCGTCGCAACATCTGCTATATCATCGTAACAACTTATTGTATTGACGATAGAGATTTCTTAAACTTGTCACTAGGGCAACTTTCGGCCCTTCTTGGGAGACATCTTTTGGCACCAACCCAGAGAGTTTTCCAGGGGTGTTTTGGTCAGTTCCAACTTGTAATCCTACTGACTTCTTTTGGTCTTTTTAATAGGATGACATGCACTAAGATTGTTAATGAACTAATTTTATTGTTCCAGCCTATGGGCCAGAACAGCCATCTTGTCCAAGGCCTAGATTTGCTTCTGGCGGGCTCTTGGACTACCTGCAAAATGAGATTACAAGCCCTTAGGTACCCAAGTTGCTTTGGGTCCTAGGACATTGTTAGCTTTAAAGGGCATAGTGGATCTAACTGCTCTAGGATATGCATAGTGATGATGAACACGATTATTTGCAAGTTTAGCATTTGTTACCCTTGGAGCAGTTGGATTGTACCAACAATCAATTGCAAAGTGCCCAGTCTTTCCACAGCACCAACATTAAGACCTGTTGTATCTTCCTTTCTGGCTGACTGTGTGATCATGAGTCCTTTGTGTATGAACAGAAGGATATTTGAAGGAGACTGATCTGTACTGATTGTGAGTGTGATGTTGGCTATCACCATCCACAGCTTTCCATCTGGAGTCAGTCTTCTTTAATGATTTCTTATCTTCTCTAGACCTAGTAACTTCATGCCTCCTCTGTTGGATCTGTAGGCGCCCTTAGAGGGGGGTGAATAAGGGTTTAAAAACTTTAAACTATATTAGAAAAAGTTTGATATTTTGGTCGAAGTAAGTTAAATCAAAAGTAAAGAGATAAAGAAATTAGAAATGAAATCAATTTTATTAAACAAGAAAAGACATGATTATCATTTATAAAATTGATTAAAAATTTTGATTTCATTGACGCTAGAAATCGAAGCGAATAATATGAAAACCCTTTTTATTTTCTATACCGACTCGTATCCCCATGAACCGGTTAGCTTTAGCTGATCTCTCCCCAGATACGGCCTCAAGCCGCTCTAGCCAATCTATCATAAGTTCTTTCAAGAAAATTCCAAATCTCATATGCGGTTAGGTAACGTATAAATAAGTTTGAAAATATTTTGGTCTAACGCACAAAATATACTATTCATAGATTTAGCATTTAAAACAATTTCGTTTCTAGTTAGTACGCTAGGTGGCTTTTCAATAGTAATATTCCAAACTTTTTCATCTAAGGCCTTAAGAAAATTTTTCATTAATGTTTTCCCCCCTTTATAATTTTTGCCCATAAATAAAGGTGGTGCTAATACCTTTTCAGTTATATTAAAATTTTCCCCACTAGTAGAAGTGAGATCATAATCAAGAGACGCCATTATTCCCAGTTGTTAAGCCGATTTGGAATAACCTAGCTCTGATACCACTTGTTGGATCTTGAGGCGTCGTTAGAGGGGCGGGGGAATAAGGGTTTTAAAAACTTTAAACTATAATAGAAAACTTTTGATATTTTGGTCGAAGTAAGTTAAATCAAAAGTAAAGAGATAATGAAATTAGAAATGAAATCAATTTTATTAAACAAGAAAAGACATGATTATCATTTATAAATTGATTACAAAATCTGATTTCAATGACGCTAGAAATTGAAGCGAATAATATGAAAACCCTTTTTGTTTTCTATACTGACTCGTATCCCCACGAACCGGTTGGCTTTAGCCGATCTCTCCCCATATACAGCCTCAAGCCGCTCTAGCCAATTTATCACCAGAAAGGCCTCGAGCACCCCCTAGATCTACTCCCTAGACCCAGTCGCCAACACGAGGCAAATTCCTCGCTAAGTCCTACCTAGACCTAGTCGCGAACACGAGGCGAATTCACGAACCGATTACAAAGATGAAATAAAGGACAAATATTAAATTCAAGTAAAAAACTCCCTAGAAGAATTCTGGAGATTGCGAAGGCACGCTGAATATTCTTGAAGTCGAAGCGTGTGTTCTTCGCATTGTGTAAGCATTGACCCGGTCCTCCTTGCATTCTTTGCTCGAATGTGTGTGGGAGATGATGGTCTGAAAAATATGGCCTTGACTGAGTTTCTGAAGTGCTGGAGAAGGGCTCTTATTCATCAGTAGTCAGAGACGTCGAAATCATCTGATTTATAGACTTTAAGCTAACACCGGCGTTAAGTGCTAACGTCGCGCGTTGACCATGTATAGTAACATATTGATGGCTCAGATCTTCAGAAGAGGAAAAAGATTCTGCACTTTAGGAAATGTTTTATTTTAGGCAATGCTAACGCCGGCGTTAAGGCTAACGCGGGGCATTGGGCAAATCATTCCTAAAGTTCCTCCTGCAATCACGGCTGGTTTCGCCTTGCCAAAATCGTCGACCGGATAGCGCCCAGTGTTAAGACTAACGCCTGGCATTGAGTTTCTTTCTTTAATTAGCTGGCACACCAATTCATCGAACTAATAATTTCGTTGAACACATTTTGTCGAACGGGCTTCTTCTTTCGTCGAACACAGTTTCGTCGAACGCCAGATCGTCGAACGCAGTTTCCAGTTCGTCGAACGCAGCTCCGTTCTTAGCGGTTTCATTTCGTCGATCGCAAGTTTGTCAAACGCAGCTTTCAGTTCGTCGAACGCAGCTTCTATTCTCAGCGAGTTCATTTCGTCGATCGCCAGTTCGTCGAACGCAGCTTCCGTTCTCAGCGGGTTCATTTCGTCGATCGCCAGTTCGTTGAACGCAGCTTCCATTCTCAGCGGTTTCATTTCGTCGATCACCAGTTCATCGAACGTAGCTTTTCATTTAGCGCTAACGCCCAGCGTTAAGCTTAACGCCTGGCGTTAAGAAGCTTTCAATCCTTCAGCTTGTGGTTAGTGCCAGACCATTGTTTCAGCAACCTGGTGTCATAACTGTCCAAACCTGCATGCTAAAAACACAATGGGAACAAGATCAAATACAAGTAGGATTTGTTATTCTCAAATCAAAGGGATGCGAAAAACCATGTTCCAATAATCTCCCACTTTTGATAATAACTAATCCAATACAGATAAATCAGATTCATATATAAAGAATTTGTGTTTTTATAAAGATATATGACACTCTGTAATTATAAGATAATGATAAGAATTTTAGACCATTGAACATAGTGCCCCCCTACAAAGATGCTCCCCCTTAGTGTATACTCCCATAAACTAGATACGTCCTCCCCCTTAATCTAGTGAATCCAACTCTGTTAATCAATATGATTTAGCAATTTATTCTCCCCCTTTGTTATTAGCAAAAGAGGGTGGAGTGAAACAAAACTAGAATAAGACGACAAAAGTTAGGACATAACTAAGAGAGGATTAAGAATTTTGTGTAAACATAAAGTAAGTCATGATCGAGCTGAGGGAGAGAGTAGCACAACGGAAACAATATATGATAAGCGTGAAAGAACAACATTCAAAGATTATACCAAAGGAATCTAATCACTTGCTTTATAAGAGTTTTAAGCATAAACAAAAAGGTAATGATTTCCAAGTAACCAATCTACGCAGACAATATGTCTACACCCTAGCCCCGTACTAAGTGACGGATGGGCATGGGGAGCTGCAACCATGCCATAGGTTGGGGTGTTAGTCACATATGCAAACACTAGACAAAAAACTCACCCTAGCACTCTTTTCCCCCCCAGTGCCTCGCAAGGCCCCACTAGAACCCTCCCCGGTTAAGGACAAGACATGACTTACAGGTCAGGTAATCTAATGTCTACAACCCTACGCCCCCGCTATGGTGAGATATGAAGTCATGGATAATAACTATTAGAAACATTTAAGCGTTTTAAATCTAATGATAGGTACATAGCCTATGGAATTATATTTTTATTTGATTTTTTTTAAACACACAACTCAAATAGCTATTTTGAAGTCCATTAATAAATCAGAGTTATTTAGGACTTGATATAATCATGAGAACACATGATATAAAGATATACGATTAGATAGAGAAATGCGGAAAACAAAAACAAAACAAATAAGAGTAGTATTTTATTTATAGTTTGACCACTCCAACAATATGTCTAGACTTTTCACGTTTGAGCATTTTAACTTTGAAAATTTTTATAACAAATAGGCAAGCATGAATTAACATATTCAATAAGATAATAACTACAATGTAACCAATTCGTATTTCAAGTAAAGAAAACATTGTAGAAATCATGCATTGCAATCTAGTGCTTTTACTTGAGTTTTTAGAGAATTATGTAATGTTTGCATTAGGATCCAATTCTCATGAGTAGAAGCTTTATGAAAATCAATGATGTGTGCATAAGGTGTTTTGATAAAAGTATACAAGTGAAATAATCAAAACACATGACATATGTAGTGAAATAGTAACAACAATATTAAGATTGTAATCATAGAATTACTTTCACACATCACATCTAGAATAAAATTTCAAAGCACATAACATACGTACAACTACCAAGGTGCTTTTCCCACACAATGCTCATTAAGACTTATCAGGGAGCGGAGTATTGCTTGGGGGATCACATAAGCATTTTTTTTATAAAATTTTATTTTTAGTGATCCGGTGTACAAATAGAAGTGATAAAAAGAAATATGTTTGCACAAGACACTTTACAATTCTTTCCAAGGTGCTCAACCTCACAAAGCTCATTAAGACTTATCAGGAGGGTGAGTAGTGCTTGGTGGAGTTATCTTTGGCATATTATTTCATTATTTTTTTGTTTGGACCAAAGGTCTCCAAATTCACTTGTTGTTGCAAACAATAATATTATTGAAATAACACTTCTATATTGTGCATGAAATTTCTTTTTAAAAGATGATGTAGGTAATTTAGACATACAACTTAATATGTTAAAACTATTAAACTACACAATCATGCAAGACTAAGATTATGAGCACATGTAGATTACCAAAATAGTGAGTGTATAATTCATTGATTAACATAAAGCATTACTCATACTTAGAGGCATGCTAGGCAATCATACACAATTATCTAAAGACTATTTCATTGCACATAATCAGATTAAGGTCAAGGCATGAAGATAAAACAATGTTTAGGAAATTTGAAATTAAAATTAGACATTGAAGAGAATCTTAATGTGTATGCCTAATCAATTTTGACCATTTGAAACAAAATGACTAAGATGTATGCTCTTGTGAAATTTTATAGTCAAACTATAATTTTGTAAAAAGTTAAAGCAAAACAAATGACAAAAACATATTTTTGAGCATTTTGAATTATTTGGTTTTGTATTTTGGAGAAAAAACAACAAATTTAATAACAAAATATTTTGAAATCAAACACAATAAACTTAGAAAAATATTGGAAAAATACCAGAAAGAGACTAGTGAACGCAGAATTTTCATCTGGAGAAAAAGGCTAACGCCTGGCGTTAAGTAGTTAACGCCGAAACAATACTCGATTTTTGAGGTTTTTGAAAATAATTTTCTTTGGTATATATAGTATGTACATGGACCTTCTTAGGGTAGAAATTTCAGAGAAAGTTGATATGTTTTGAAGGCTAAATTAAGCATATTTTGGTGGTCTTAAAATATTTTTATATTTTATATTATATAATATTTTTTATTTTTCTTTTCATGAAAGAGTAAATAAGTTGTAGTCATAATGGTACATAGATATATGACCAGCAGAGAAATTTGCAATTATATTAGAAAAGAGGATAACGCGTGGCGTTGAAGGCAACGCTGGCGTTGAGTTCGCTTTATATAAAAAGCCCTAAATCCGAGTTCTTTTCTTTTCTCATCATTTCAGGTCGTGTCTTCTCCAGGTTTCGCCGCCAGCACTCTCAGATCTAGGTAAAATTGATGCTTTTCTTCTCATATTTTTTGATTAAATCATTTCTCTACCCCTAAATTGAAATCCGTTGAAGTATTGAAGTGTATTATTATGGTATGTGATAGATTTTAGGATTTTGAGATCTAGGGTTTTCAAGTTTTTGAGTTGAGAATGAGGTTTTGAGATTCTTCTTAAAGATGAGTTTTGCTTTTACCCTTTTTGATTAGTTTGATTTTTATTTATGACTTTTCATTTATCCTTTTGTTTTTCAACAATTGTTTGAGTTACAAGTATTATAGATGGTTGGCATTATGTACTGGCAGTGATAGAATGTTCCAGAGCATGTGTCTGGCGTTAATTCTAACGCCTGGCGTTAAAAAAATCATTTTTGTGCTGATTGTTGTTGTATTGAAAGTTCATGCAGGCTATGGCTTCTTCCAGTATGCATGGTTTTCGTGCCAAAAAGTCTTCGTCCCGTCCTCCACAAGAGTCTTATCAATTATTTGTGGGGATTGAAAAGGCAACTGTTGGTGTAGGCATGGTGTTGCACATAGACCTCCCACGTCATGCACATATTCAGAATCTCCTAGCAGCATCAGGAGTGTTGTCAGTGATTTCTGATGATTGCTTTTCTACGGATTTTGTTCGAGAGTTTTATAACAATTTGTATGATCCGTCAGAAACAGAGCTTCGTGGAGGAGTGATGTCAATGATCCAGTCTGAAGTTATTCAAGTCACACATGACGATCTTCGGAATGAGTTTGGGTTAATAGAGAATGATTATCGTTTAGATGTGGTAGAAATGTATAGAGCTGGGCGGGATTGGACACCAGTAAATCTGGTATTACACGGGAAGGAGACAAAAGATTAGATTACGGATGTTTCTTCACTTAGGGAGGAAGCATTTATAATTCAGGATATTTTACAACATACAACTATGTTGAAGTCTGGAGACACAAGGAAGATCACTGCACAATTGAGCATAGTGACATATCATATAATGCAGGAAGTACTTTTTGATGTGGCTGATCTTATCCTTTCTCAGATTTGTTATATTTTAAGTTGAAGGATCCAAGATGGTCTCGACTCAACACTCTTCCCTTAGGAGGACTTATACAACTGGTAGTAATGGGGAAGTATGAGTATATAATCAAGAGTAACTACATTAATGATCTTGTTCCTGAGCTTTATTCTACTTCAATCCTTCAAGTCCCTCGACCATGAGATATACCATCATCTTTACGGTCACCCCTACGATGAGGTGTTTCACTCCGAGAGGCGAATCGGGAGCATCGGGAATCGTTTGAAGAATTCAAAGAGAATGGGACACGAAGAATGTCACGGATCGAGAAAATGATGCGATATATGATCAGGGCCCTGAAGTTGAAACCGACACCGGCAGAAGAAAGGGATTGGGAGGTTCCCGTGGAGGATCCACCATGTCGCTCGACCCGCGGTACTCGAAGGTCAAGGGAACGAGGCAGTTTAACTACTGGAGAATTAGACTCACTTAGTGAAAGTAGACAATTTTAAGGTGGGTTTCAGTTCTGTAATAACATTGCTTAGTATTTGAACAATATTATCTAATGCATGGCGTTACTGCTTGCACTTAGCGTTAACTGTTATCATGCTTTTCCTTTTATTTTTGTTTTTATCTATTTTGTGAACTATTTCTACGGTGTGTTCTAATATTTATCTTATGAAAAACAATTTATAAACTATGGCTTTTATGTAAGATTAATTTCTCATTATATTTGTTTTTAAAGCACATAGTTATTATGAATTTTAACTTCCATTTTCTCAGTAACCTAGCAAAACTTGCACATTTTATAATTTTAGCCTAATTCCCCTAAAATACCTCTTAAATCTATTTTGACAGTTATTTCCTTTAGTCTTAAAAATATCATATACTGGATTTAGAAGGATAAAAATAAAAAGGATAAGTAGATCACTTGAAAAATGATATGATTTTTTATTCAACTTTATTCAATTTGATTTATTTATGGATTTTGGTTTAATATATGAAAGTCATATCACAAGTTATATAAAGTGATCATATCATGATGGATCAAAGAAATAAAAGCAAAAGAACAAAAAGGAAATTAAGCAAATCATGAAGTAGAGAATTGATATTTCATTTTTAATTGATTTCTACTTCATGCAAATGATAGGGTACTATTGAATGAGAGATTTAGGTATCCAAAGAGGATCGGGTGTGACGGTTCCTTTGGGTACCCAAATACATCGTGTTTGCTTTTGGGGAGATATGATTGAATGGACCCATTTGAGTGGAGTTAGTGTTTCATCTTTAACTTTGGGCCTCCATTCAAACCTTGGTTTAATATTATTTTTATTTGTCAAATTTCCATGATGATTTTGTAAAACATTATTTACAGGAAATTTGTGAACATTTAATTTTATGTTGGGAGAAACATGATTTTGTAAATAATGGTGATTTTGACTTTGATTTACAAATACTTTGTGTTTCTTACTCCCATTATTTGTCTTAGTTAAAATATTCATATTCATATTCATATTCAACATGCTTTTAGGTATTTCTTGATATTGTGAATTTTTATTTATAAATTTCATAAGCAAGTTGATTTTTGTTTTTAATTCATCATTCTTCAATTTCAAATTATGTCTAGTTTTATTATAAGCGATTGTGCTATTTTTAAGAGTGGAAACAATTGAATCAATATGATTTTGATAGTTATTTCTATATTCATCAAATGTTTCATCCATCTCTTTAATTTCAATTTTATAGTCCTTACACTTAGCACAATCATTTTTTAAGGATGAATTTTCTAAATATAATATTTCATTTTGTTATTTTATAACAAGAAGTTCCTTTTCAAGTTCCTTGTGTTTTTCTTTTAATTTATTATATTCCATACAAGGTGTAATGTTTTCAACTAAGGAGTCATGGGTAGAACTAGATAAATTAGAATTTGATTCTTCATTAATTTGTGCCTTTGAATTTTTATTTTCTAAGCGCAGATGTTTATTAGCATTTTTTAATTTCTTAATTTTGCGCTTTGTAGTTTGAAGCAATTGTAATGTAGAGATAGAAGTACAAAAAATGGAATTTGATTTCCTTACATTGCTTTCGGGAGAGGCACGATTTGAACATATCGTTTCTTTGACATCTTTTTGGCACTCCTCTTCTGAAGATAGTACTTCTTCTTCTCTTTCACTTGATGTGCACTTCATGGATCCATCATGAAAGGAGCATTCTTGAAGACTTGTGCAAGCTTGCATATTCTCCGGTTCTTGCGATTGTTCCATACATGTAGAAGGAGAATCATAAGTTCTTTCAAGAAAATTCCAAATCTCATATGCGGTTAGGTAACGTATAAATAAGTTTGAAAATATTTTGGTCTAACACACAAAATATACTATTCATAGATTTAGCATTTAAAACAATTTCGTTTCTAGTTAGTACGCTAGGTGGCTTTTCAATAGTAATATTCCAAAAAATTTCATCTAAGGCCTTAAGAAAATTTTTCATTAATGTTTTCCACCCTTTATAATTTTTGCCCATAAATAAAGGTGGTGCTAATACCTTTTCAGTTATATTAAAATTTTCCCCACTAGTAGAAGTGAGATCATGATCAAGAGACGCCATTATTCCCAGTTGTTAAGCCGATTTGCAATAACCTAGCTCTGGTACCACTTGTTGGATCTTGAGGCGTCGTTAGAGGGGCGGGGGAATAAGGGTTTTAAAAACTTTAAACTATAATAGAAAACTTTTGATATTTTGGTCGAAGTAAGTTAAATCAAAAGTAAAGAGATAATGAAATTAGAAATGAAATCAATTTTATTAAACAAGAAAAGACATGATTATCATTTATAAAATTGATTACAAAATCTGATTTCAATGACGCTAGAAATTGAAGCGAATAATATGAAAACCCTTTTTGTTTTCTATACTGACTCGTATCCCCACGAACCGGTTGGCTTTAGCCGATCTCTCCCCAGATACATCCTCAAGCCGCTCTAGCCAATTTATCACCAGAAAGGCCTCGAGCACCCCCTAGATCTACTCCCTAGACCCAGTCGCCAACACAAGGCAAATTCCTCCCTAAGTCATACCTAGACCTAGTCGCCAACACGAGGCGAATCACGAACCGATTACAAAGATGAAATAAAGGACAAATATTAAATTCAAGTAAAAAACTCCCTAGAAGAATTCTAGAGATCGCGAAGGCACGCTGAATATTCTTGAAGTCGAAGCGTGCGTTCTTCGCATTATGTAAGCGTTGATCCGGTCCTCCTTGAATTCTTTGCTCAAATGTGTGTGGGAGATGATGGTCTGAAAAATACGGCCTTGACTGAGTTTCTGAAGTGCTGGAGAAGTGCTCTTATTCATCAGTAGTCAGAGCAGTCGAAATCATCCCATTTATAGACTTTGAGCTAACGCCGGTGTTAAGTGCTAATGCCGCACGTTGACCATGTATATCAATATATTGATGGCTCGGATCTTCAGAAGAGGAAAAAGATTCTGCACTTTAGGAAATGTTTTATTTTAGGCAATACTACCGCCGGCGTTAAGGCTAACGCGGGGCGTTGGGCAAATCATTCCTAAAGTTCCTCCTGCAATCACGGCTGGTTTCTCCTTGCCAAAATCGTCGACCAGATAGCGCCCGGCATTAAGACTAACGCCTAGCATTGAGTTTCTTTCTTTAATCAGCTGGCACACCAATTCGTCGAACTGATAATTTCGTCGAACACATTTCGTCAAACGGGCTTCTTCTTTCGTCGAACACAGTTTCGTCAAACGCCAGATCGTCGAACGCAGTTTCCAATTCGTCGAACGCAACTCCGTTCTCAGTGGTTACATTTCGTCGATCACAAGTTCGTCGAACACAGCTTTCAGTTCGTCGAACGCAGCTTCCGTTCTCAGCGGGTTCATTTCGTCGATCGCCAGTTCATCGAACGTAGCTTCTGTTCTCAGCGGGTTCATTTCGTCGATTGCCAGTTCGTCGAACGCAACTTCCGTTCTCAGCGGTTTCATTTCGTCGATCGCCAGTTCGTCTAACGCAGCTTTTCATTTAGCGCTAACGCCCAGCGTTAAGCTTAACGCCTGACATTAATCAGCTTTCAATCCTTCAGCTTGTGGTTAGTGCCAGACCATTGTTTCAGCAACCTGGTGTCATAACTGTCCAAACCTGCATGCTAAAAACACAATGGCAACAAGATCAAATACAAGTAGGATTTGTTATTCTCAAATCAAAGGGATATGGAAAACCATGTTCCAACATCCTCGTGATCATCCTTTCATGAGGTACCCTTGAGGTTTTTGGCATGTTCTTGGGTTGGGAGGAGCTTGCTACAGGCTTCCTTGCAATGAGGGATTTATCCTCCACCCTTCTGACATTATTATTCTTAGATTTCAGGGCACTAGGCTGATCTCTATCCTTCTTTAGAAGTACAACCTCTTTGGTTAGAGAACATCACAGATCCTTACTGTCAATCAGTGCCTTCAGAGTTTTCCCAAATTTGCTTATCAGATCAAGGTTGGAGCTTGCCTTGAAGTCCTTTTTAAGTTGGGAAAACTCTGCATTCTGTAGAGTTAGCTTTTCAGCTTTTTCAGAGAGATCAAAATTTCTGGCTTGAAGAATTGAGATCTTTTCAGCTTGCTCCTTGCAGAGCATCTTGATCTTTTTGAGATCCTCTAGAAGGACATCATATGGCTTGGACAAGCCATCATTTCCTGAAGAGCTTGTCTCAGATTCTGAATCTGAGGTAGATAGAGGAGCCCTTATGCATACCTATTCAGGAGAGACTTCATCCTGAATTTCCTCCTCTAACTCAGATAAGGCAGTCAGTCCAAAATCAGCATTCTCTTTTGAGTCTGAACAGCTTGAGTCACTGTCACTCAATGTTTTGACTTTCTTCTCATCTACATTGCTTCTTTATTCCTTCTGATTCTTGGAAGGCAATACTGATTCTACATTTCCTTCTTTTGATCCTTCCATAAAGACTGTTAGAGAGTCCCACATCTCCTTTGTTGTTATGCAGTGAGCCAGTTGCTGGAATATAGAAATATCAACTGCACTAGCTAGGATGTTTTTGGCCACCTTGTCTAAGTTGACCAGGGTAACATCATCTTCAGTCATCTCAGAAGCTTTCTTGGGCACCATCTCATAAGAACAGCAATTGGAGGCTATCATGGGAACATATGGCCCTTCTTGAACAATTAGGAACATTCTAGGATCCATAGTCTCAATGAATATTGTAGCTCTTACTTTCCATAGTGCAAAGTTCTCCCTAGACAAATAGTTATTCTTGATTCCATAGCTATGATGAATGGACACCCAGTGGCAGATCTATTCAAGCTATTAAGCTTTTCTTTGAACAACCTCGCTTTGATACCACTTGTTAGTTATTGGGTGTCGACTTATCACCTAGAGGGGGGGTGAATAGGTATTTCAAATTGTTTTGTTCCCCCTTTTCGTGTACTTGTTTTCTGGTTAATAGATTTAGAGATTAAAAGCACTACACAGAAAATACACAAGAATTTATAGAGGTTCCTCAAGACAGGGTGCCTTGAGTAGTCCTCTGTCCCTCTGCGCCTACCTAGCAGTGTGCTAGGCTCGGCAAACTTTGCCAATTTCTCCAGCCCACAAGCCTTACAACTCGGACCCGCAAGTCCTACAACCTAAGCCCGCAAGCCCCTACTGCACTCAAGCCTGCAAGCTCGACACTCAGGCCCTCAAGCCCTACATAGCACAGACCTGCAAGTCTTGCCCCTTGAACCCGCAAGTCCTGTAGCCTAGGCCTGCAAGCCCCTCACTACACCCAAGCCTGCAAGCTCGACATGGTTGGACCCGCAAGTCCTCTGCCTTGGCCCGCAAGACTCATAGATCTCAAGCCCTCAAGCTCGATAAGGTTGGACCCGCAAGCCCTCTGTCTTAGCCCACAAGCCTCACAAATCTTAATCCCTCAAGCTCAACACTTAGATCTAAACACAATTCTTACAGATTTGGCCCGCAAGCCTTACAAAGAAAGATATACAATGTTTGTTCTTCTATCTAGTGGAGATCGGCTTCTTGACTTGAAGAAGATGCCTCTGATTTGAATCTTGAAAGTATAGATCTTCTTCAAGCCTTCTTATTTTGCCTGATGTTGACTGGCTTCTTTATTTGAATGATTATTATCAGTCGATGTGGCTTGACTGCAACTTGGAGAACCCTAGATGTGCATTTTTGTTCTCCTCTTCTTACTATAGAATCTTCTCCGCAGCTTTTACTCTTGTATTGCTCGGCGAGATTCTTTTTCATTTCTTCATTCTCGTCTTCGTTTGTTTTTTCTTTAGGGAAACCACTGTTCCCTTTTATAGGATGGATGAGCCGCTCAACAGTCTCCTATGATGTCCTTCACTGACAGACGCCCATACCTTAAGATAACGCGCTGATTGGACAATCAAGCGGCGACATTAAATGCTGACAGCGCGTCTGGCAACTTTTGAATTTGTCTCGACGATATTTCCATTAATGTTACGACGATATGGACAATATCTCGATGACAGGACTTTTCGATGTCTTGGACTAGGACAGATCTTCAAGTCTGCTTCCTTCTACTTCAGATAGTTATATCTCGACGATATGGGACATCCCTTCTGCACTTGCACTTAAGACGACATCAAGTCATCTAGCTGATGTCAGCGTAATCTTCTTGACTACTCGATATCATTGTAACTGCATTATCTTATCGACGACATAATCGATATCATGTCGACAGACTGATCTTCAGCAACTGCCTGTCTTCATATGACCTTCCTTAGTCTTCTCGACGTCAAGTCTTCTTTACGACGATATCGTCGTCATCAGTCTTACTTGGTCTTTATCGACGACATGGCATCTTTACGACGACATGGCATCTTCAGCAACTGCCTGTCTTCATAATAACTGTCTTGCTTAGCCTTTTCGACGACACGACTTCTTTACGACGATATCATCTATATTCTATCTTGTGTTTGTACTCAAGTCTTCGTTCTTCATCTTGGCTTTTCGATATCGTTGTGAGGTGTTGTAGTGTTGATGTCACAACGATATCATCATATGCATGTTTTCTCGATGATAGCCGATGTTATCATTCTGCTTTGCTCTGCACATCATTTCAACGACATGCATATACTTTTCGACGATATATCCAGTCTTTTTCAACGATATTGTATTTGGGCAAATTATTGAAGTACTTTACATATTGCCTGATCTCTGCAAGCATGAACTAGATATAACATTAAATACACAATGCTTTTATCATTGAGCTAAGTGCTTCTTTAAATCAGGAACATTGTAGGGTACATTTCCCAACAAAGTGGTTTGGCCATATGAGACTGTTCTTATCTCTCACCCAGAAAGAGGCCATTGTAAAGTCAACGGGCACCAATTATGTTGGAACAACCCTATTACTGATTTGGGCTAGGATCACTATCTGTTGACTAGGATCAAGTTGACCCCAATGTATAGTTTATGGTTCAAGAGTTTAGGCTGTTAGAACTAAAGAATTCATTCATATTCTGCGTTCGACGAACTCCATACTGCATTCGACGAACTGCTCTCTGCGTTCGACGAACAGCATGCTCTCTGCATTCGACGAATGACATGCTCTTTGCGTTCGACGAACGGCTTGCATTCTGCGTTCGATGAACTACTCTCTGCATTGGACGAACGGCATGCTCTCTGCGTTCGAAGAACGGCTTGCGTTCTGCGTTCGACGAACGGCATGCTCTCTGCGTTCGACGAACGGCTTGCTTCTATCTAAATGTCTCAGCGGTCGACGATCCCGTCTCAGCGGTCGACGATCCCGTCTCAGCGGTCGACGAATAGACCCCGGCTCAGCGGTCGACGAAATTTGCTCAGCTCTGCGGTCGACGAAATTTGCTCAGCTCAGCGGTCGACGATTTTGCTCAAGCTCAGCGGTCGACGAAATATGCTCAGCTCAGCGGTCGATGATTTTGCTCAAGCTCAGTGGTCGACGAATTTATCCAGGCTCAGCTGTCGACGAATACTTCCATTCGACGAACTCCAGTCTACGTTCGACGAATACCTTCAGATCGATGAAAATATCTTCTCAGCTCAACAAAATTAATTCTTCCAGCAAGATTCATTTGAGGTCGACGAACTAAATTTTGTGTTCGATGAAATTTATTGAGATCGACGAATTTTACTCAGATCGAAGAATTCTTATTTAATTTCAGAAAGTTTCAGATAGATTATAGTATTCCATTCTCTGAACTCAGATCGACTACAACAATGGATCTATTCTTCCAGATAAGTAAGGATAATATATTTCCTTTCTTTATTCCAAGATTATAGCCGTTGACATTTCTCGGAAAAGGACATATCCATGGAAAAGGAAAGAGATTTACGGCGCAGCAGATTTGCAGTTTCAGAATATCTATTCAGATATATTTATTCCTTAATATAAGGGATTTGCATTAAATATCTGTCAGAGATTTTCAAAAGAGAATAAGAAAGAAGATACAAAAGATTATCACCCTCAGTCTTCTCGAGAAGAACAAGAAAAAATATACAGAACATATTACATACAACTGTACAGAGAAAAAGAAAAGGAAGAATATACAGGAAGAACAAGGAGAACAAAAGCTAACAGATCTTCTTCTTCCTCAAGCAACATTCATTTTCTGAGAACATCTACATTCATCTCTCAGTGATCAGCTGCAAGTTTAGATCTTCAAAAGAGCAACAACAAACTGAAGAACTTGTTCTCTCAGTTTAATCAGCTACACAGGAAGATCATTCATTAAAAAGAAAGCTTCCAGCCAATCTACTGTCAACAATTTCATATCAGACATGGATCTTTTCAACATACATCCACTAGAGTCTTCTCTCAGCATCTTGACAAAGAAGAACATCTAAACCCCTCTCTATCCCATCTTGTACAGGGTTAAAACTCCCTTCAAAAGTTTACCCATTGGTGGCAAGACACCTGATCAAAAAATCTAGTTGGTTTTGAGCACCTGATCAAAAGCTCTGTGGTGTGTGGACACCTGATCAAAAACCCCTTGGTGTGAGGGCACCTGATCAAAAATCCTAGTGGATCCTACCAAGTGTGGTAGAAGAGTAGACGTATCTAGGTTTATTGGGGAACTACTATAAAAATCCTTGTGTCTCTGTGCCTGTGAATTTCTATGTTGCTTGTGTTGTGCTGATTTCTTTATTCAGTTTTTATAAATCACTTACTCTATACACATATATATATCACTAATTTAATTCCGCTATAAAACTAAGGGAAAAGTTTTAATACTCTATTCACCCCCCCCCCCCCCCACTCTAGAGTTAATTTAAGATCTAACCTCCACTTTCAATTGGTATCAAAGCATATCAATTGACTTTCAGATTATAACTTTATCTTGCGGGCGATCAAGTGGACAAAAATATGGAATCCTTAACCCTCCCCAACCTATAATCTCACCATGCCAAATTAGTCAAGCTACGCGATGGTAAACAAAGCACTTATGGGAGACACCTCGTATCTATCTAATATTTTATTATGCTTCTTTTCTTTCACATATTTTAGCAGGGTTCCTCGCGGCCTCGCCGACCTCAATTTAGGGAAGCCTCTTTGCTCACCCCCTTTTTTTACCTTTTTGTACAGACTGTTTTTTATTTCATTTTACTTTGCAAGTTTCCTCATACTTAAATCACAGCATTTGGGACAATGTTGGGTTTTAAGTATGGGGTGTTTTCCTGTTTTCATTTCCTATTTTCATTTCAAATTTATGTGCAAAAAACCAAAAAAATAATAAAACCCCAAAAAAATTCAAAAATAGTTTATTTCATAATGTGAAAAACCAAAAAAATTATAAAACCATAAAATTTCCCAAAAATAAGTTTATTTCGTAGTAGAAAAAAAACAAAACATAAGAAACCAAAAAATTAATAAAACCCTACGTTCGTTTCTCTTTTCCAAGCATTTAGTTTCAAGAGTATCTATTTGTGGATTTTTATAATTTTTAATTTACTAGCCATTTATTCATCATAGGTTGATAGATTTAAACGTCCGGAGTTAAGTTTTAAGGAATATCTTGTGTTTCTAATTTAAATAGAGGGTTTGTTTTCAAGCACTAGCTACTTCTGGTTTATCTAAAAATATAGGCAGGTGTATTAAGTTAGAAAAACAACTTTAGACCGCAATTATCTCTAATTTATGCCTCTTAGAATTTAGGAACATGCAAATTACTAAGGTTGCTTTCAAAATTTTTCGTGAATTTTTCTTGAAACCCCCCTTTTATGCACCCATTTAGCATGGCATGAAAAATAGAAGCAGGAAAATTTAAAAGATCTTATGTCAATGGGAATAAGACTTCATTCCGTAAACATAGGCACCCAATAAAAATATAAAAGATCTTATGTCAATGGGATTAAGATTTCGTTCTGTAAACATAAGCATTGGGTTAATTAAAATTTTTTTATTGTCATTAGTCTTCCCTCGTAAATCATGGTGGGAGCCAAAGAAACAAAAAAAGGAAGGGTGAGAGGATAAAATTCATCACCACTAATTCAAGTGCTCTTCTTTTTGCCAATATTTTTTTACCCCCTTTCCCCTAGCCAATTTATCGCATCTGGACTTAATTCAAAAATCCTTTTGAGAGCATAACTAGTAGCTTGTATTATTTCCTTTACATTTCTGTTAAGCAAAGGTTCTTATAATTTCAATTTAACCTCGTTTCCTAATGATTGCATTTTTCTTGCTATTTGATTCTCTTAAGAAGTCTTTTGGCTAAGACATTTCCCCTACTTAAAACACTTGCATAATTTAGGACTTAACTCTTATATCTCGGTTTTTTATTTTTCAGTCCCTCTTTTGATTAAAATGATAGCTAAAATTAAAACTTATTTTAATTCCATACGGATATCTCTCTTACTTTTGCTCTGGAATGGCAAAAACTTAAGTGTGGGGGTATTTGATAAGTAGTAAAATATACGTAATTTTAGTATAGTTATTAGTATAGTTTAATCAATATTGTAAATTTTCTGTGTAAATTAATGAATAAATTACTTGTTTTTACTATTTCTTTACTAACTTAGTTTTATTTTTGTTTTTGCAGATTTTGGCAATTTTTCTCAGGTCACGCCCTCGGTCACGCCCGTGACCTAGGGCGTGTAAATTTATTGAGCATTTTCGACGAAATGATCAAGTCACGCTCGTGACATGTCACGCCCGTGTCCAAGTCACGCCCGTGTTCCTCTAGTCCTTCTAGAAGACCAGTTGCGCCATCACGCCCACATCACGCCCAGAGTCACGGCCGTGACACTGCAGGTCACGCTCGTGTGCATCCTTGCCGCCCGACAAACCCTTCCAGAAGGTGTGTAATTTTAGATTTTTTCCTATAAATAGGAGGGGTCGGCTGAAGCTTTAGGGATCCAATTCCAGCCATCTTTTGTACATATCTTGAGTGTTGAGAGCTATTTTTGTGCATTTTCCCTTTTTTCTTTATGTTTTATGTCTTTTTGTAATTTTCTCTCTCCTAGTGTTGTTGTAATGTCCATTTTGGAAATAAAATAGCTTATTTCCCTATTCTTGTTCTTATTTTCTTTATTTTGATGTGTGTATGTGGACTTCACTTTGTTTTCTTTTAGTTTCGTTTTCATTTTATGTAAGTGTGTGTGTGTGTGTGTGTATGAGAATAGATTATATTTGTTTTCTTTTAATTTTGTTTTCATTTTATGCTAGTGTGTGTGTGTGTGTGTGTGTGTATGAGAATAGATTTTATTTTCTTTTAATTTAGCTTTTAATTACAAGTAGAGTGTGTGTGTGTGTGTGTGAGATAGTTTTTCTGCTTTTTTTTCAATTCAGTCTTTATTACAAGTAGAGTGCGTGGGTGTATGAGATAGTATTTTCCTTTTGTGTAACTTAGCTTTATTTCAAGTCTTTATTACCACCCCCATCTCGGATGAGAGGCTAAGAACTTTTTAGCGCTTGATTAAGATGGTTGGGACGTATACTATTTCTGCATTTATATAAGTCTTTTAATCTTTCTTTGTTAAATGCACTTATATCTGCCAAAATATTAACATGTATTTTCTTATTACTAATGCCGTCCCCATTCCGATGAGTGGCTAATTTCCTTTAGCGCACGATGTCGAAGAGCATTAGGACAAATAAATGGTTCTCTAAAAATAAAAATATCTCTTTCTAAAATCAATTAACGAGCTTAAGGTTTACCCGAGAAAAATGTTGAGTGAGACCATATAATCGATGTGTGGTTTTCATTTTCGTTTCCGTATACTAGTAAGCCGAGAGGCTCGTGCATACGAATTGATCACTCGCGGGTAAAGAGAAGTGTGCTCCACCCTTGAGAGAGGATGCGGTAAGTCTCCCGAATTGGAAATAAAAATTCAATAGCGTGGTTAACAACATAAAGCAAGTATTAAGAAGATCTGATTAAAGAACGAGAGTTCAGTCGAATATTCTTAATCTTAGGTGGGCGTACCGTCGGATGAGGTGCGTTCATACTTATGGAACCTCCACAGCCAAGTCGTTCTAATTAATTGAAAAATCAGATATTTTACTTCTAAAAAAGGATTTTTTTTTCATCTCAATGTAATTCTACATCGGACGTTATCATTGTCATCGTTTTCAAAACCTTAGTCATACTTTTATTATCGCTCTATAAAAATTGAAAACCAACTCAAAATATTACTCCGATAAAATAATAGTTCAATCGTTATAAGTAGAAGTAATCAACGAGACCCGGGATTAAATACGACCTTGATATTTTCTATAAAATATCCTATACTATTTGTGATAAGGTATACTTGCCTTCATCGATTTTAGTTTGGATAAATTTCCAAAAGCTTTAAAAAGAAAGCTCCAAAAATAAACATCAGTAGGCCAGAAGTAACCATGCTTCAAAACCCTTTGCTCCAAAGTGCGAGTCCCTGAATGACTTCCGCACTCTCTCGAGTTGATCTCTTCCAACACTCGAGGTACTTCGACTTTAGAGACGCATCTGGCCAGGGGGGCCGAGATGGTCTTACGATACAGCTCTCTATTATACATTAGAAAGTACGTCGCCTTGTACCTGAACTTCCTTTGGTCCCCGTCACCTGTCGGGAGTTGTCCAGAATTCAGAAACGCTATGAACGGATCCATCCAGGAAGGGAGCTGCTCAATCTTCATCATCTCCCCCTCTTCGATGGATGGTCGAAACAACTCCGTGATGGTTCCTCTGGCCCTCGACCCATACTTGGCCAGACGGTCTGCTGGCGAGTTCTCCTCCCTCGGTACATGCTCAATGAAGAAGGATTGAAAGCCTCTAATCAATCCCTTTACTTTGACAAGGTACTTCTACAAGATAATGTCGCGCACTTCGAACTCTCCCTGAATCTACGACGAGACTACCATTGAATCAGTGAAAGCCCTGATATCTTGAATGCCCAACTCCTTTGCAAGGTGCAAGCCTGCCACTATGGCCTCATACTCCGCTTGATTGTTCGTGACGGGGAAGAGGATCTCAACGGCTTGCTCGATACTGGTTCCCTGTGGGCTGACAGGCACGATGTCCACGAACATCTTCCAAGGAACTAGATTAGAAGCTCCCTCTCCCGGGTTTGCTTCTACCGAGAAGTTGGCTAAGAAGTCTGCCACTTCCTGCTCTTTGATCACCATCCAGGGCGAGAAAGAAATGTCAAACTCACTGAGTTCTACCGACCATTTCGTCGGCCTTCCCGATGTTGGATTAGTAGGCGCCCTTAGAGGGGGGTGAATAAGGGTTTTCAAAAAACTTATATTATATTTTGAAAAGCTTTGAAATAATGCGAGATTAAGACAATGAGAAGTCAAGTAAAACAATTAAAATAAATTAGAGACATGTTTTATTAATGTGAAACAAGGTTTTACAAAAGTTGATTTCTATAACGCTAGAAATCGGTGGCGAAGAATAGTAGACTCTTTTTGTTTTCTATCCCGACTTGTATCCCCACAAACCGGTGGACTCGAGCACCCCCTAGACCTAACCTAGATCTAGTCGCCAACATGAGGCAAATTTCTGCCCTAAGTCCTACCCAGACCTAGTCGCCAACACAAGGCGATTTCTCTAACCGTTTACAAGAAATATGAAATGAAAATAATTAAAACTCCCTCTTGATGAACTTCTGAAGTTGGAGATGAAGATCCGATGTTGAATAAGCGTTGTAGAAGCAGACTTCGTTTGGATCCGGCGTGAAGAGATTCTCCTTCAGAAATTCGCAGAGCTTTGGTAGGACATCAACTTTCGGCCAAGGCAACCTCTAGAATTCTAGCACTCAATATCTCTCTCTGATGTCTATGAGAAACAAGAGAAGAGGGGTCCTATTTATAGCCTCAGCGCTAGCGCCTGCGCTAGAGGTACCGCCGGCGCTATCCCATTTTAGGACATATTCTGCGCGGCTAGGATCTTCAATCCGAGGAAACATTTCTCTCTTGTCTTCTTTGCTCCGCGCTATCGCATGCGCTATCGGATGCCGCCAGGCACTATCTCCTTCTATATGTGCTCCCGGAATTGCACTTATCAATGATAGCGCTAGGCGCTAGGTGATACCGCCTGTGCTAGTAGGAGTGTTGGATTTGATGGCTCAAACTTGGGGGCAACCTTCTTATGTAATCTTTGAGTCAAGTGGACTTTGTTATCCTGCACACTTAAACACACAAGATCAAATACACATAGGATTTGTTATTCTCAAACCTAGGAGATGCGGAAGACCATGTTCCAACAAACTCCCGCTTTTGATAATAACAAATCCATTAATGATAATTCAGAGCATTAATATATTAGCATGATGAAACTTACTTGTGTGTGTGTGAGAGTGTTGACTTAGGATCATTATCGATTTTAGCATTTAGAGTTGCTCCCTTAAATACATGCTCCCCCTAAGTGAATGCTCCCCTAATATGTAAGCTATCATCTTGATAAGCATGTTAGTTTTCTACTTTGATAGCAGATTATATTTATCATGTTAGTTCTCCCCCTTTTGTTATTAGCAAAAGTGGGTAAGGAGACACCACTTAAAAGTTGATAATAAGATAAAGGCATGATCGAGCTTGTAGAGAGAAGGAAATGATAAGGAGTTTTAGAATACTTTTCATGGAAAAAGATCAGAGTTTGAGTATTACAACATTTTCATAAATCAGAGTTTGTAGCATATAAAGAATACAAGGTAAATGTAAAGTTGCGGAAGACTTAGAAAAATACAATCAAACATCTTTTGTAAGACATGATGATTCATAAAAGATATATATGAGTTAAGTTTCATAAAGAAGATGTTTTTGTAAATCATTGTTCAAGTAAGATCTTTAAATTCAATAATAAAGTAACCAAGCATGAAATAATGTTAAAAAGAGAGTACTACACTGCTATGTTAATTCACAATTTCAAAACATACTAAACATTGTAGAAAGCATGCTAGGTTATCTAGTGCATTTCATAAATAAAGAGTAGTATAGAATTTGCATTAGGATCCAATACTCATGAGAAGAAGTGTTATGGGAGATAATGATGTGCACAAAAGTGTATTTTTGAGTAGAGTAAACAAATGTTTTAATCAAAAATACAAGAAATATGTAAAGTAAGAGCACAATAAAACACAAATAATTTCACTTCCACACACTTCAATGCACAAACAAAATGTACAACTACCAAGGTGCTTTGCACACACAATGCTCATTAAGACTTATCAGGGTGCAAAGTAGTGCTTGGGGATCACATATTTTATTTTAATGTTGAGACTAGTGATCCGGTGTACTTAAGAGTAAGTGGTTTTTATTTTGAAAGAAAGATTTGATTTGCTTCAAGATATTTTACTATTCTTTCCAAGGTGCTCAACCTCACAATGCTTATTAAGACTTATCAGGAGGTTCAAGTAGTGCTTGGTGGAGTTATCTTTGTCACTTTATTTTATGATTTTTGTTTTGTACAAAGGTCTCCAAATACACTTGTTTTGCAAACCAATATAATTTATGAAAAACATAACCACTTTTCTTAACTTTTAAAAGTGCAAATAAAGGAGTGTAGGTAAGATACTTGTGCAATTTTAATTCATTGTACTAATACACAACATACACAAGCATTCTTAGATTAAACACATATGTAGACAATGCCAAAATAAGTGAGTGAATAAAGGTCATTATCAAACATAAAACATTTACTCATACTTAGAGGCATGCTAAGCTTAGTTCTACACAACTTTTACAAGATAATTGATGCACATATATCAAAGCATGATGAAAACAATGTTTAAAGTAGTTTGAAAAGATAAATTGCAACATTATAGAAGTTCTAAATAATAGATTAAATCATGCTTGATTTGCACAGGAAAATCCATACAGTTTTTTTTATAGTTTTAATGTTTTATATTTTTGTATTTGATTTTTGCATAAAAAAATAGACTTTAAACAAAAAGGCAAAAACAAAAAAGGCAAAACATATTTTTTTGTAATTTGGCTTTTGTATTTTTGTATTTGATAAAAATAGACTTTAAACAAAAAGGCAAAACATATTTTTTGTAATTTGGCTTTTGTATTTTTTGTATTTGATTTTTTAAAATGAAATAAAAGCAGAAGTGCAGAAATAAATGGTACACAAAGATCAATATATTTTTAGGGATTTTGCAAAATTTTAAAAATACAGAAAAACAAATAGGTGCGCTAGCGCCGTCGTTAGCGCTAGCGCAGGAAACAGTACACGATTTTTGATGATTTTGAAATTTTTAATTGTTGATCTTGATTAAGTGTCCCAATAGTAGTTTCATGCTGAAATTTCAGAATTTTAGGAGATGTTTTAGATGGTTAAAAATTACAAAATTGCGTTTGCGAATGTGTTTTAACTCGAAAGATCTAGGACACCTAACTCAAGTCGCAATAATCAAAATCTTGCATCACTAAGTAGTACATACAGTGGAGAATAAATTTAGGTATCTTATAGAAATTTTAAAAAAAAAAATCAGAAAGGTGCAATATTGCCTGCGCTAGCGATAGCGCTGGCGCTAGCGATAGCGCTGGCGCTAGCTATAGCGCTGGCGCTATCGATCCTTTAGTTAAATCCCCTTTACTTTTTCATTTCGGCCCTTTCCATTGAAACTCTCCCGAAAAACCCTAGAAGACGACCCAGCCCACGCATAGATCTGAGGTATAACTTCATCTTTTCTTATGTTTTTTGTTTTAAACCTTGATTTTGATGTTAGAGATGAAGATATTTGAGGTTTTTAGGTGGTTTTAGAAACTAGATCTACAATGCTTGATTCTTTTATTTTTGAAGAGAGGAACTGGAACAAATCTTCTTTATTTTTATGATTCTTGTTCTAAATAGTTGATTTGATGAAGATTTATGACCGCTTTTTAAGAAAAACTATTGATTTTAAAAAATCTTAAAGATTTTTGTTTTACATTTTTATGAGGATTTTAGTTTTGATTTTGGTTTAGATTATGTGGGTTTCTTGGATCTAGCAAGTTAGAACTTGAAAATATTTTATTTTAAAGAGATTTTTTACCATTTTAGATCAGAGGACTAGTGTCGGCGCTACAGTAGGCGCTAGTGATAATGCTGGGCGCTAGTGATAGCACTGGCGCTAGTGATTGTTGCTTATTTTTTATTCCTCTTATAATGTGGCAGATGGCACCTGGATCAAAAGGAAAGAAAAGTGCAGAGCTGGCCGTGGAGGCTGCAGTAGTAGGTGTTCCATATATCGTGGAGTTTGAGATGCCTCGTCACCACCATAACATGCAGCTATTTGCTGCCTCCGAGGTGTTGAATTTATTTATTTCTGATGGGTTTTCTTCAGAGTTAGTACGGGATTTCTATACGCACTTGGAGAACCCATCGCAGATAGAGCTGGATGGAGGAGTGCAGTCTTTGGTGCAAGGACATGTGGTGACAATTACTCATGACCAACTGAGGGACATGTTTGGATTGACCCAGCATCCAAATCGTTTGGAAATTGTTGAGAAGTTTAGAGTAGATAGAGATTGGACTCAACTGAACATGGTGCTGCATAATAGGGAATGCAGGAGTCTGATCTCCTCTGTGTCGTCACTCACAGTATATGCCTTGGTCGTTCAAGATGTACTACGTCACATAATCATGCTGAAGTTGGGTGATACAGCAAAAGTCACAGCACAACTAAGTTATGTCACCTATTTCATTTTAGAGGAGGAAAAATTTGATGTGCCAGATTTGTTACTTTCCTTGATTCGTTATTCATACAAGTTGCGGCATCCTTCCCGCCAGAGATATAACAACTTGCCCCTGGGTGGCATCATTCAACGGGTTATTCAGGTGATGTACCCTTCTATTGAAATAGGTTTTTACTTGATAGATTGCTTTCCTCCAATTTATAGTACCTCACACATACGAGCTACTTCCCACCCGGATGAGCCATCGATGTCTGCTCGACCACCACTCCGGCAAGGAGCGTCATCTTGAGGGGCTCGAGATGATTCATTTGAATCTTTTCGAGAAGAAATGGGAGAGCGGATGACAAGAGTGGAGAAAGATGTTTCTGGTATAAAGAAGATGGTGAAGTTCATGATCAAGGCATTAAAGCTAAAACCATCAACTCCGGAGCGGAGGGAGTGGGACAGCCCAGAACAGGATCCACCGCGTCATTTGATTCGGAGGACTCGCAGAAGACAATCCCCAAGTCCTAGTGTGGAGGAGATAGACGAGGAAGAGTAGTGGAGTAGGAAGGCCCTGAGGGGAAACAAGTTTTTAGTTTTGTAATAATACAGGAATTTGAACACATGTTCTTGGATGCTTGAATGTTTTATCTAATTCTTCTTTGGTAGTTTTTAAAGGTTTTGTTTTACGTTTTATTTATAAATTTTGAAGTCATGAAGTGGAGATGTTTAGGCAATTTTAAGATCATATGTAGTATATTTTTGAAATCCTATGGTTAGAGATTTTAATACCACATAGTAATTTTGAATTCAATTGTTGATAAATGATGTATATATATATGTAATGAATATAAGAATAATAGATAGGTCACCAAAATAAAATATGATTTTGAGTTTTGATTAATTTGATTTATAAACTCATTAAGTTTTAAGAGTTAAGATCATATTTCCTATAATCTATGAGATGACTATCTTAAAACAAATAAGAAAACAAGAAGTTAAAGCATATCATGAAGTAGAATAATTGATACTTTATTTTTTGTTTGATTTCTACTTCATGCGTTTCGTGATACCTAATGAGTAAGAGATTTAGGTATCCAAAGGGGACCAAGTGTGGTGGTTCCTTTGGGTACCCAAATATATCGTGTAGGTTTGTGGGTAGATATTGATGAATGGGTCCTTTCATGTGAAGTTAATGTTTCAGTTTTAGTTTTGGGCCTCCATTCAAACTTTGGTTTAGTGGTATTCTTATATGTGAAATTTCCATTGTGATAATCTTTATATTGATGATTATTGAAAGTATTTTTCATAGGAAAGTTGTGAACATTTAATTTTATGTTGGGCGAAGATTGATGTTGTAAGTGATAATGATGATAGTATTTAGGAATTTCATTTTCAATCTTTTGAAATTTTTTATTTCCATTGTTTGGTTTATTCATATTTTGAGAAATCATATTCAACTTGCTTTTGGAGTTTGCATGATATTGAGATTTTTTCTTTAAGATTTCCTTAAGCAAGATAATTTTAGTTTCTAATTCATTGTTTTTAAGTTTTAAATTATGTCTGGCTTTATTATAAGCAATTTTTCTATTTTTAAGAGTAGAAACAATTGAATCAATATGATTTTGATATTTGTTTCTATATTCCTCAAATGTTTCATCCATTTATTTAATTTCAATTTTATAGTCATTACACTTAGCACAATTATTTTCAGTGACGAGTTTTCTAAGCATAATTTTTCATTTTGTTCTTTTACGAAAGTAGACTCTTTTTCAAGTTCCTTGAATTTTTCCTTAATATTATTACAATTAAAACAAGGTTTTATGTTTTCAAGTGAAGGACAAGATGGTGAAACCACATCACAATTAGATTCTAAATTAACATTAGCTTTTAACCTCTTATTTTCTAAACGTAATTTTTATTAGTAATTTTCAATTTCTTGATCTTACGTTTAGCCATTTTTAGTATATTGAAACTAGAGATGGAAGTTATCACACAAGAAGAAGATTTAGACTTTCTTACAGCGCTTTTGGTAGAGACAAAATGTGAGCATGAAGTTCCTTCGTAATCTTTTAGGCCTTCCTCCATCATAGATGAATTTTCATCTTCTTTTTCTCTTGATGTATTGCTCTCTTTTTCTAAGTTAGTTTCCGTGATTTCCATGGCTTTGCTATGAGAGAGATCTTCTTGAATAATAGTGGATGCTTGTATGTCCTTCTCCTCCTGTGTTTGTTCCATACCTGCGAGAGGAAAATCATACATTTCTTCAAGAAATTGCCATACTTTGTATGCACTAGAAAAACAATATATTAATTTGAAAACTTCATTTGATAGAGCACAAAATAAATAATGTTTGGCTTTTGCATTTAGATGACATTCCTTTTTATTTGATTCATCCGCAGGTCTTACAATGGCTAACTTCCATACTTCGACATATAAAGTCTTAATAAATTTTTCAATTAAAATTTTTCATCCTTTATAATTTGTTCCTTCAAATAAAGGTGGTTTAAGAGATATTTCTTCTTCACAGAAATTTGCCCCACTAGTAGAAGCGAGATCATGAGACGCCATTATTCTTGGTTGTTAAGCCGATTGGAATATAACCTCCCTCTGATACCACTTGTTGGATCGGTAGGCGCCCTTAGAGGGGGGTGAATGAGGGTTTTCAAAAAACTTATATTATATTTTGAAAAGCTTTGAAATAATGCGAGATTAAGACAATGAGAAGTCAAGTAAAACAATTGAAATAAAGTAGAGACATGTTTTATTAATATGAAATAAGGTTTTACAAAAGTTGATTTCTATAACGCTAGAAATCGGTGGCGAAGAATAGTAGACTCTTTTTGTTTTCAATCCCGACTCGCATCCCCACGAACCGGTGGCCCTAGCCTATCCTTCCCGGATTCGGCCTGAAGCCGCTCTAGCCAACCCTTCCCCGAATATGGCCTCGAGCACCCCCTAGACCTAACCTAGATCTAGTTGCCAACACGAGGCAAATTTCCGCTCTAAGTCCTACCCAGACCTAGTTGCCAACACGAGGCGATTTCTCTAACCGTTTACAAGAAATATGAAATGAAAGTAATTAAAACTCCCTCTTGATGAACTTCTGAAGTTGGAGACGAAGATCCGCTGTTGAATAAGCATTGTAGAAGCGGACTTTGTTTGGATCCGGCATGAAGAGATTCTCCTTTAGAAATTCGCAGAGCTTTGGTAGGACATCAACTTTCGGCCAAGGCAGCCTCTGGAATTCTAGCACTAAATCTCTCTCTCTGATGTCTATGAGAAACGAGAGAAGAGGGGTCCTATTTATAGCCTTAGCGCTAGCGCCTGCGCTAGAGGTACCACCGGCGCTATCCCATTTTAGGACATATTCTGCACGGTAGGATCTTCAATCTAAGGAAACATTTCTTTCTTGCCTTTTGTGCTCCGCGCTATTGCCTGCGCTATTGGATACCGCCAGGCGCTATCTCCTTCTATATGTGCTCCCGGAATTGTGCTTGTCAACACTAGCGCCAGGCGCTAGGTGATACCGCCTGCGCTAGTAGGAGTGTTGGATTTGATGGCTCAAACTTGGGGGCAACCTTCTTATGTAATCCTTGAGTCAAGTGGACTTTGTTATCCTACACACTTAAACACACAAGATCAAATACACATAGGATTTGTTATTCTCAAACCTAGGAGATGCGGAAGACCATGTTCCAACACCCGAATACTCCACCCCCTCTAGGATACTTCAAAGAGGGTGATCCATCTTGACCCAGATGGAGTAAGCTTGATAATAAGGTCGGAGCTTCTGCGTCGATACCACCAAGACGAAGGCAAGCTTCTCCAGGACTGTATACCTCAACTCCGCCTTCTTCAGCACCTGGCTAACATAGTAGATGGGCAGCTACTTCTTCCATTCTTCTCAGACTAGCGCAGAACTTATTGCTTCCGCCCCTACTCCTAGGTAGATGAGTAGGTATTCACCCTCCTTCGGGCTTTGAAGGAGAGGTGTCTGGGTCAACTACTCCTTCAGCCTTTCGAGTGCCTTCTCGCATTCCTCGTGTTGAAACCAATTTCTCGGTCTCTGTGGAGTTCGGATCCCAAAAAGGGGTGACCGCGCACTTACTACGCTTAAGTAAACGATCTAGACACAAGACTAGGAACTCGAAGTACAGATCCAAGGTCTCAGCGTGGAAGTCCTACCGCACACCCGGAAGACTAACTAACGCTTCCCCTACCAAGCCAAAGGCTGAGCTAAGGCACCTTTGGAGGGCTCTCTTGGCCGGCCAAAATCTCAGAGTCTACCCCTTCCTCTCCATAGGTGCACCTCCCTGGATCTATGCAAAGCCTTTCTCATCCGGTCGACCAATAACGTACTCCCGCCTAACAATTTTACTATACGCTGACCAAATGGGGCTGCCAACAACGTGACTCCGCTATTCCGGGAGACTATTAGCGGACTCTCAGGGGCTTCCAAGTAAATTTCCCTCTGGGCCCCCACTGTGCGAGGGGTCCACGAGGACTCCAATTGACTATGTTAGAAAAGATAAACAAAAAACATGCGTCACAGATTACAGGAATATGAATTCCATACTTCGGCATGCAGGCCGGCAATATAAATAAATAAGGCCTTCTCGGGCCGGCACAACCTTGGGCTTAAACCCGCTATTTCCTGTTTTGTTCTGCAACACATGTATGCCAACGTCCTACCCAGCGGTGGCAAGCTGAACATCGATCAGCTACAACGGGCTGGAGCCAATCGATCCCACCCCTTTTTGGGTGGCAATATTTTGCCCCTGCAAGCAAGTAGTATACAACTTCCTCGGAGTCTTCTCTGGGAACCCCAGAACATCATCAATCCAGATTGACATATCTGGATGGGCTTCACACAGCATGCCTAAATCTGTGCTTGCGCTTCCAGATTCTAATGCAATTACAAGCGGGGATGTACACATCGACCCGTCGGAGAGCTCCCTTCCTCCACCCTTTGGTGGAGAGGGGCTTCCATGCAATCATGATAAATTAGGGCTTCACCTGCCCGAGGAGAAATTTTGTTACCCTTGAAGCGTGCTTTGGACGGAGCCACCACCGATTATCTGGCATGAGGCTCGACGTCTAGTGACCGCAGCAGATGTTCATGCTCGGATCCAGCTTGCACACACCGAATCGAGCTCCGATTCGACTCTCCTATAGTGATGCTCTGCAAGTCTTGCATTTAGTAGTTCATTTCCTCTTCCTCAATCACCCTCCATGGCAAGCAAAAAAGAAGTTGAAGATGCTCTCAAAAAATAGTGGCAACTCCATGACAAAAACCTCCACTCGGCAACAGTGAGGCTTGATTAGGGTTGGTCAGCCTGTAGACTTGGGAGAGGATATCCCTCTACCAAACGACCACCAAAGAGGAAGATGAGAAGAGAGCATTCCTTCTCTCTCTTTTTCAAACAGCCGACCTCTACTGGACGGAAACAAGGAGGAGGCAAGGTCGAATCTAGGCAAGAAGGGAGATTTTGCCTCCCTGAGTCGGCGCAGGTAAGCAGACCAAGCAGCGGCTAAGCTCTACACCACCTCCACGACGACAACCCACATCAAAATGGAGTTCGCCAAGGGAACTCCGCAACACAGGTGACTGGGAGAGAAAGGAGGGTCTCCTCCATAGGTCAAGCGGCTGCTCATTGAATGGCGAATAGTTCGACTGCACATGAGACGAGAATGGAGGGAGAAGCTCCTCTTGTCGGACGGCGGGAGTGGCTAGATCTGGTTGGGGTTCCTATTCCCTTGCGTGTGAGAATGAGAGAGAGGTGCGATCTGTGACTGCTTCACGCAAACAGGGAGGGGGAGCTCGGGGGAGGAGAAGGGGCTCGGGTTTTTGCGGCTGGGCGAGAATCCTCTATCCAGGGTTTTAGTTCTTTAGGCTTTATAAAAAACTCTAGCCAAAACTGCTATCCGCAGACCATTCCTCTAAACGCACACCAAACCCCGCTAGACGCAGCCCGATCAATGTTAGCCAATCACAGGACACCTCGGGCCCCAACTATCTGGGGAGGGTCACAATCCCCGCTCTTTGCGAGCGTGCCCCACGCTCGGAAAGAAATGTCCAACCCCAAGTATCCGGCGGGTGGGAGCCGACCCAAAAAAAATGGGTATATAATCATATGAATGATGATTCTTCTCTTTTTTGTACTCATATTTGTCCTGATGTGATAACCTTTCCCTTTGTTACCTTTAAATGATAAATTTGGTTATCAATAACCTTGGTTATACACTATGCCTTCTTTTTTATGGTAGAAACATTATGCCCTTCATGTTCTCAAAATGTCATGCAACTTAATGTCTATTAGCAAGCAAACTCATAATTTAGATTGCAGTTATTTTTACTGTTGCATATTGTGTTATTCAAGAATGGGCCTCAGGGATGATTGATAGTGCTGAGGAAAAGAATGCTCACTATTATCTATAATGATTACATAAACAATCATGCATTGACAATTTAAAATGAATCTGATTTTGTTTCTAAAACTAATCAAATAATGTTGTGCCATTGTAGGGTTCAGTATCTTAAGCTTCTGTTTTCAAAACTATTCTTAAAGAACTTCGATTGTCAGTGAAAACTATCAATTTATCAAGCATAACTGATCCCTTATATGTTAAAGCCTTATATTGAATCTCATCCTTTCTCAAACTATCATCCGAGAGGTTTACCCGCTCTGCCGGTTAGATGAGAGCCCGAACAGCGGAACCATCTCGGAGCCGGAACCAAAGAGCCTCCACGAGAGGTCAACCTGCCATTATAAAGAACTTGTCACCTTGCCAGCCTCTCCGCGAGATCAACCTGACTCACCGGCTAATGAGAGCCCAGCAGCAGGATCGTCTGGGGCAATCCAGCATAAAGAACCTGCCACTCGCCAGCCTATCCAGAGATCAACCTGACCCACCGTCTATGAGAGCCCGGCAGCAGAATCAATCTGGGGCATTCCAGCGCCAAAGAACCTGCCACTCGCCAGCCTCTCCAGAGATCAACCTGACCCACCGTCTATGAGAGCCTGGCAGCGGAATTGATCTGGGGCATTCCCGCTCCAAAGAACCTGCCACTCTCCAGCCTCTCCAGAGATCAACCTGACCCACCGTCTATGAGATCCCGACAGCGAAATCGATCTGGGGCATTCCAGCGCCAAAGAACCTGCCACTTGCCAGCCTCTCCAGAGATCAACCTAACCCACCGTCTATGAGAGCCCGGCAGCAGAATCGATCTGGGGCATTCCAGCGCCAAAGAACCTGCCACTCGCCAGCCTCTCCAGAGATCAACCTGACCCACCGTCTATGAGAGCCCGGCAGCGGAATCGATCTGGGGCATTCCAGCGCCAAAGAACCTACCACTCGCCAGCCTCTCCAGAGATCAACCTGACCCACCGTCTATGAGAGCCCGACAGCGGAATCGATCTGGGGCATTCCAGCGCCAAAGAACCTGCCACTCGCCAGCCTCTCCAGAGATCAACCTGACTCACCATCTATGAGAGCCCGGCAGCGAAATCGATCTGGGGCATTCTAGCGCCAAAGAACCCGCCACTTGCCAGCCTCTCCAGAGATCAACTTGACCCACCGTCTATGAGAGCCCGGTAGCGGAATCGATCTGGGGCATTCCAGCGCCAAAGAACCTGCCACTTGCTCAGAAAAGACCTCAGAATATATGCCTGGATAATGAAATGCACAACAAGTTGGTTACAAAAATTTTCAGAGATAGAATCTTTTCAAGTCGTCCCCACTCCTGGCTCGGTCTAGAAGTAACCCTTCCACATCCTGGGAGTGATTGTGAAATTTTTTTCCGAATCTTTATGGAGCGAGCAGGAGCTAGTCAACTTAGAGATCAAAGCCAGAACAACCAGAAACAAATGAAGGCAAACAACTGATCTTTATTGATAGCAGCACTTCAAAATTACAAGGCGAGGCATGCTTGACGAGACATGATTTCGTCAGCACAAACACAAAGGAAAGATACAAGTTGAAGATAACTTGAGACCGCTCCAGACCGGGCGACCTCCCTGCGACTTCAACACACTGCCAGACCGCAGCGCCTTGCCGATCACAGCACACCACCAAACCGCTGCACAGACCGCTCCCTTCTTCCGATTTCCTGATTCTCCCGAACTCCAGCACCACAACTCCAAGCCGCAGACCGCCCGAACACTTTCAGAGGAAGAGGTGATCGCTGCCGCCCACACTATCCGCAGAAGCTGCACAAGAGGAATTCAATCAGGAGACCACACGGTCAGAATAAACCAGACCGCAGGAAACAAGCGAACTCAGCTTACACTTGGTGTGTTCTATTTGCTGCTACAGTGGCCTCCTATTTATAGGCGCGGGACCTGATCCAGTCACCGCCCTATGAGATAGGATCACCACCCCCAGATCGCGCGACCTGATCGGTCACTCCGCGCGATCAGCAATATTACTTCTGCTTCATTTTGGTGAACCCGCCAGCTTCAATGTCGCTATGAGAGACCGCCACTCTCACAGCAGACCGCGACTCTCCAAAGAGATCGCCAGACCGCCCGAAGCCCTTCACCACCTGTGTTCGTTCGAGACCACGAACACAGCCAGTTCGCCATCAGACCGCGAACTCCTGTCCACATGCCGATCTCCTCCTGAGACCATGAACAGCAACCAGCTCGCATACCAGTCTCCTTCTGAGACCGCGAACTGAGACCGCGGCGACTAAGTCCCTTAGTCCGCGAATACTCCCAGAAAGCCTGGTCAGCTACCAGACCGCATTCCGGAGAGAACCTGGAAGAAACCTGAAGATGATCAACCCGCCACGCGGTCAGAGACAGACCGCGCGGCCTCACCTCCAGCCGACTTGGACCTATACCAGCGATCAAGCCAGGAGACTGCAGCTAGGCTACTACCAGCCAGACCGCAGAGGCAGACCGCCAAGTCGTGCGGTCACGCCAGACCGCCCGACCTCCGCCCAGACCGCCCAGGTCCAAAAGCCTCCAAACTTCCACTTCAATAATTTCAACACTCCCCCTTGAAGTGGGAAGTTGAAACCAGCCCCAATAGGCTCCTTAGCCGTGTGAACGGCCCCTTTGCCAGCGCCTTTGTGAAGATGTCTGCGACATTGTCCGCACTCCGCACATGCTCGACCGAAAGAGATCCCTCCAGCACCTTCTCCTGTATGAAGTGATGCTCGATCTCAATATGCTTCGTCCTCGCGTGACAAACTGGATTGGTCACAAGTTTGAGAGCACTCTCGTTGTCACCGCGTAGCAGAGTCGGCTCCCGAACCTCCTTGTGGACGTCTCCAACCAACCTCCTAAGCCAGATGGCTTCCTGAGCTGCCAAGGCCGAAGCCTTGTATTCCGCTTCCGTGGTAGAGACCGATACGGAATCCTGCTTCTTGCTGCACCATGATATAGCCGTAGGGCCCGCCATGAAGACGAATCCAGATGTCGACTTCCGATCATCCGAATCTCCCCCGTAATCAGCATCCATGTATCCATGCACCTCGAAGCCCGCATCCCTCCTGTATAGGAGACCCATGTCCGAGGTCGCCTTGACATACTTCAGAATGTTCTTGGCCGCTAGCAGATGAGGTACTCGTGGTTCCGCCATAAACCGACTCACCCTGCCTACTGCATATGCAATATCCGGCCTTGTGATCGTCAGATAAATCAAGCTCCCAACCAGAGCTCGGAACACCAACGGATCTTGCATGATCCTTCCCTCATCCTTCCGAAGCTTCATAGCCTTCTCCAGAGGTGTGGAAGTGCACTTCCCTTCCTTCATGCCGAATCGTTCCACGATCCGCTCCGCATATCCAGCTTGGGTCACCAGCACTCCACCTTCCTTCCTCTGCACCTCAAGTCCAAGAAAATGGTGAAGCTCACCAAGATCCTTCATCTCGAACCTGATAGATAGTTCAGCCCGAAGCTATGCTACCTCCTCCTTCGAATTCCCCGTCACGATCATATCGTCAACGTATAGCAGCACGATGACCTGAAGCTCCCCGCTCTTCTTGACGAACAAGCTCGAGTCTGAGTCTGAAGCAACAAATCCACAGAATAGGAGATATTCTGCGATCTTCCCGTACCACGCCCTCGGCGCTTGCTTCAACCCATACAGGGCCTTCTTCAGCTTGCAGACATGCTCCGGAAGATCTTCAGACACAAAACCTGGTGGCTGGACCATGAAGATGTCCTTGTCAATCTCGTCGTACAAGAAAGCGTTCTTGACGTCGAGCTGCCAAATCTCCCATCCACTGAACGCCGCCAAGGCAATGATGAACCGAACTGAAGTCATTTTTGCCACCGGACTGAATGTCTCATCATAGTCTTCACCGTATTGCTGCGAGAACCCCCGAGCTATAAGACGAGCTTTGTACCGCTCGATACTGCCGTCAGCTTTCTTCTTAAGCTTGTAGACCCACTTGCATGTCACAGGAGTGATGCCCTTGGGCTTGGGCACAAGAGACCAGGTCTCGTTCTTCTCAAGAGCTGCCATCTCTTCTTGCATCGCAACGTCCCACTCCTTCACGCCTTGGGCCTTCTCAAAGCTCGACGGCTCCCTCTCATCCAAGGGACCAGCGAAGAAACATGAGACGAAGCTCACTGCGTTTCCTCCTGTATAGCGATCAGGGGCGATGATCGCTCGCTTCGACCTCCTCAGCTCCTTCCCTTGAACTGCAATGTCATCCGCTGCTTCTTCCCTAGCTCCCCTTCCAGACGTGCTAGGAGCATAGCTCCACCTGCTCCCTGAACCAGAAGCCCCCGTCTCGGAACTAGAAGGAGATGGACCACCTGGTGACACAGGTAGCTCCACCTGAAGATTCTCCACAGCTTTCTCTGGCATCTCCACCCTGCTCTCTGGTAACTCCACATCAGAAGACCCCTTGTAAGATGTCACCTCATCGAACACGAAGTCGCGAGATACAACAAATCTCCGCGTCTCCGGGTCCATGCACTTCCACCCTTTCTTCCGCTCATCGTATCCCACGAAGACTAGCTTCCTTGCTTTCGCATCTAGCTTCGTCCGAAGAGCATCTGGAACATGCACGTAGCAGGTGGAACCAAACACCTTAAGGTGTGCCACACTTGGCTTCTCCTTGAACATCATCTCATGTGGAGTCAGCATGTTGATGGGGCTCAGAGGCATCCTGTTGATGACGTAGGCAGCACAAGACATTCCCTCCGCCCAGAAGGACTTTGGAATACTCTTGGCATGCAGCCAACACTTGCAGGTCTCCGTCAGATGACGGATCTTCCGTTCTGCAACTCCGTTCTGTTGTGGAGTATGAGCACAAGTGAGCTCTCTCCGGATGCCCGCCTTCCTGCAAAAAGTAGAGAACTCACTGGAGGTGAACTCCCCTCCGTTGTCAGTCCTCAACTTCTTCACCCGCAGTCCCAGCCGACCTTCCACGAGCTCCTTGAACTCCACAAACTTGGCAAACGCCTCCGCCTTCTCCTTCAGGAAATATACCCAGACATATCTGGAGTAATCATCGATCAACACCAGCATATATCTGCTGCCTCCGAGGCTTGGGGTAGCAGTAGGTCCCATCAAGTCACCGTGGATGCACTCCAACGGCACACTACACCTTGTTTGCGACTTGTCAAACGGTAGTCGATGAGACTTGCCGAACTGACATCCCTCACAAACATGACCTTCACCGTAGGAGGATAGACTTGGCAGGCCCTTGACCAGACCTCTCACCGCCATAGCTTTCAGCTTGTCCATCCCTACGTGCCCCAACCTCTCATGTCATATAACGGCACCATCATTCGTCTTCATCTTGTCGACGTAGGAACTTGTTGATAAAACAAACAAGTCCTTTGCCCGTCTCCCGACATGGACGACCTCGGCCTTTACGGCCTCAACATTGCGTAGAAACTTCACTTCTGTTGGGCCGAACAGAACGTGATACCCGGCGTCTACAACATTGGTCACGGAGAAGAGATTTTTCTTCATACCAGGCACGTGATAGACACTTTTCAAAGTAAGTGGCCCTCTATCACTGCCCAAGGAAACAACCCCCACCTTCTCCACTGGATGTACAGTATTATCAGCAGTAATGATTGCATTGTTACCTGTATAGGGCTGTGCAGAAGAAAGCTTGGTCCCGTCTCCGGTGAGATGATGACCACACCCCGAGTCCACGATCCAATCCTCCAGATAGTTGATAGGAGCAGAAGCTCCAACAGAAGCCGAAAAGGCTCCTCCCCAACCTCCTTGAATGTGCCTGGCCTCAGCTTCCTCCTTCTCCGCAGCATGCCCAGCTTGGGTGACCACCTTGCAATCCTTCCTGATGTGGCCAAACTTGCCACACTTGTAGCACTTCGGACCTTCACCCTTCTTCTTCCCGTCAGCCTTGGGAGCATACCCCCTTTCCTGCTGCCCAGAAGTTGAAGGCCCATAGCCACTTCCAGCGGTCTTCTTCTTCTTGTCCCACTTCTTCTTCTTCCCTGAGAAGAGAACTTCGCCATCTCCCCCAGCCACCGACACCCCCGCCATCTGCCTTGCCAAACTTTCTTGCGATGCAAGCAAGTTCTCCAGCTCCAACAGAGATGGCTGATTTGCCCATCCCTGCACCGACGTCACAAAGGCAACATATTCCTTCCGCAGGCCGCGGATGATGTGCCTCTTCAGCTTCGCCTCAGAGATAGGCTCATCAGGGTCCAATGCTGAGATTTCAACACACAAGTTCTTCAATTTCAGAAAGAAGGTGGAGATAGAAAGATCACCCTGAGCCGACCTTGCCAGCTCATTCTCCAAGAACTGCAGCCTCGCCACATTCTTCTTGTTAAACAGCCCATCCAGGGCTCTCCAGATCTCCGCAGCTGAACCACACCCCAAGATGTGATCAAATAGGTCAGGTGAGATTGCCCTCTTCAAAGTGAACTCTGCCTTCGCATTCGTCCTCCTCCAAGTTCTCACCTCAGCCCCATTATCCCCTTCCGGGACAACTTCCTGCGTCTGATCTCCTCCAACAACTTCCCATAGGTCCTCACCTACAAGATAGCTTTGCATACACGACTTCCACTTCTTGAAGTTGGTCGATGTAAGCACCTCAATCCCAAGACCCTTTGCAAATCCACCTTCCATTGTTCTTCCACTGGTTCCTTTCTTCACAAAGGCGATGGCTACTCTAAGTTACTCACTGCTCAACCACTCCAACCTCCCTCTGATACCATGTGAAAATTTTTTCCGAATCTTTATGGAGCGAGCAGGAGCTAGTCAACTTAGAGATCAAAGCCAGAACAACCAGAAACAAATGAAGGCAAACAACTGATCTTTATTGATAGCAGCACTTCAAAATTACAAGGCGAGGCATGCTTGACGAGACATGATTTCGTCAGCACAAACACAAAGGAAAGATACAAGTTGAAGATAACTTGAGACCGCTCCAGACCGGGCGACCTCCCTGCGACTTCAACACACTGCCAGACCGCAGCGCCTTGCCGATCACAGCACACCACCAAACCGCTGCACAGACCGCTCCCTTCTTCCGATTTCCTGATTCTCCCGAACTCCAGCACCACAACTCCAAGCCGCAGACCGCCCGAACACTTTCAGAGGAAGAGGTGATCGCTGCCGCCCACACTATCCGCAGAAGCTGCACAAGAGGAATTCAATCAGGAGACCGCACGGTCAGAATAAACCAGACCGCAGGAAACAAGCGAACTCAGCTTACACTTGGTGTGTTCTATTTGCTGCTACAGTGGCCTCCTATTTATAGGCGCGGGACCTGATCCAGTCACCGCCCTATGAGATAGGATCACCACCCCCAGATCGCGCGACCTGATCGGTCACTCCGCGCGATCAGCAATATTACTTCTGCTTCATTTTGGTGAACCCGCCAGCTTCAATGTCGCTATGAGAGACCGCCACTCTCACAGCAGACCGCGACTCTCCAAAGAGATCGCCAGACCGCCCGAAGCCCTTCACCACCTGTGTTCGTTCGAGACCACGAACACAGCCAGTTCGCCATCAGACTGCGAACTCCTGTCCACATGCCGATCTCCTCCTGAGACCATGAACAGCAACCAGCTCGCATACCAGTCTCCTTCTGAGACCGCGAACTGAGACCGCGCGACTATGTCCCTTAGTCCGCGAATACTCCCAGAAAGCCTGGTCAGCTACCAGACCGCATTCCGGAGAGAACCTGGAAGAAACCTGAAGATGATCAACCCGCCACGCGGTCAGAGACAGACCGCGCGGCCTCACCTCCAGCCGACTTGGACCTATACCAGCGATCAAGCCAGGAGACTGCAGCTAGGCTACTACCAGCCAGACCGCAGAGGCAGACCGCCAAGTCGTGCGGTCACGCCAGACCGCCCGACCTCCGCCCAGACCGCCCAGGTCCAAAAGCCTCCAAACTTCCACTTCAATAATTTCAACAGTGATACCCTCCCGACTTGAGCACTTCACTTACAACGTAAGGCCCCTCTTAGTTAGGCTCTAGTTTACCTATAGCGGCTCCTCCCCCTGCCGCATCTACCTTCTTCAGGACCAAGCCCCCCTTTTCGAACTGCTTTACCCGGACGTGGTGACCAAAATACTTGGCCATACGCCTCTTGATTTCCTCCTGGCGAATGATGGCCAGGTCCCAGAGCTCCTCCCGGAGCTCCTCCATGTTAATATGCTCACCTGGTGATGAGATGGTATAAAGTATGATTCTCCCTCACGAATGTGACATCCACATAGACACGATTTCTTAGATGGATAATGGTGATTTTATAACTTTGTTTGAGCGGAAAGATATCCTAGAAACACACTTAATAGCCATGTGATTCAATTTCTCCATATTAGGACTATGATAATAAACAAAAGGACAACTAAAGCTTCTAGGATAGACATTTGGTTGTATACTCATAGGACATTTAAAACCCAAAATTCTAGATGGAAGGTCATTTGTAAGATGAGTAGTAATGATGGCTTCCCCAATATGATTTAGACACATGAAAGTAGAAAGTCAATCTGGGAAATAATCTTTAATTACTGAACTTTGTATTTTACTACCAAGGTGACTTTAGATCATAACAATTTGTAAGAGTTATACTAACAAAAAATATATAGGTTTGAGGAAAATCGAAGTGACCCTGATGCTACTATCACCAAATGATACAAACCAACGAGCTTCACTTACATTTGAGTATTAGATGACCCCCAAATGTCTCTGAATTAAATGAAAAGGGATAAATCTTATTTTATTGCCAATAGAAAATGTAATATGTTTATACCATTATACTTAGCATGCTCACACACAACAACAACAACACTCAAGCCTTTATCCCACTATAGTGGGGTTTGCTACATGGATCCTTTGTTGCCATTGTGTCCTATCCCTAGTCATAACCTCACTAATGCTTAAGTGCATCGTGTCTTGCCGTATAGTTTAATTCCAAGTCTTTATTGGTCTACCCCTCCCTCGTTTATCATGCGATGCCTAACTGGTGCCTCTAATGGTCCCCTTTACACATGATCGATCCATCTTAGTAGAACTTCTCACATCTTCCCGCGAGTGTCGGCACATGACCCTGGTCGTCACTTAGTTCCCCTTCTCTAGCCATGACGTTCGCTTGAGTTCTTCTGTGCTAGTCACTCTCCACGCTCACCGCACCATAATGTTGAAACCGATTTCTCGGTCTCTGTGGAGTTTGGGTCCCAAAAAAGGGGTGATCGAGCACTTACTACGCTCAAGTAAACGATCTAGACACAAGACTAGGAACTCGAAGTACAAATCCAAGGTCTCAGCGTGGAGGTCCCACCGCACACCCGGAAGACTAACCAACTCTTCCCCTCCCAAGCCAAAGGCTGAGCTAAGGCACCTTTGGAGGGCTCTCTTGGCCGGCCAAAATCTCATAGCCGACCCCTTCCTATCCATAGGTGCACCTCCCTAGATCTATGCAAAGCCTTTCTCGTCTGGTCGACCAATAACGTACTCCCGCCTAATAATTTTACTATACGCAGACCAAATGGGGCTGCCAACAGCGTGACTCCGCTGTTCCAGGAGACTATTAGCGGACTCTTAGGGGCTTCCAAGTAAATTTCCCTCTTGGCCCCCACTGTGCGAGTGGTCCACGAGGACTCCAATTGACTACGTTAGAAAAGATAAACAAAAAACATGCGTTATAGATTACAGGAATATGAATTCCATACTTCGGCACGCAGGCCGGCAATATAAATAAATAAGGCCTTCTCGGGCCAGCACAACCTTGGGCTTAAACCCGCTATTTCCCGCTTTATTCTGCAACACCTGTACGCCAACGTCGTGCCCAGCGGTGGCAAGCTGAACATCGATCAGCTACAACGGGACGGAGCCTATCGACCCCACCCCTTTTTTGGGGTGGCAATATTTCGCCCCTGCAAGCAAGTAGTAAACAACTTCTTCGGAGTCTTCTCCGGGAACCCCAGAACATCACCAATCCAGATTGACATATCTGGATGGGCTTCACACAGCATGCCTAAATCTGTACTCGCGCTTCCGGACGCTAATGCAATTACAAGCGGGGATGTACACATCGACCCGTCGGAGAGCTCCCTTCCTCCACCCGTTGGTGGAGAGGGGCTTCCATGCAATCATGATAAATTAGGGCTTCACCTGCCCGAGGAGAAATTTCGTTACCCTTGAAGCGTGCTTTGGACGGAGCCACCACCGATTATCTGGCATGAGGCTCGACGTCTAGTGACCGTAGCGGATGTTCATGCTCGGATCCGGCTTGCACACGCCGAATCGAGCTCCGATTCGACTCTCCTATAGTGATGCTCTGCAAGTCTTGCATTTGGTAGTTCATTTCCTCTTCCTCGGTCACCCTCCATGGCAAGCAAATAAGAAGTTGAAGATGCTCTCCAAAAATAGTGGCAACTCCATAACAAAAACCTCCACTCGGCAACAGTGAGGCTTGATTAGGGTTGGTCGGCCTGTAGACTTAGGAGAGGATATCCCTCTACCAAACGACCACCAAAGAGGAAGATGAGAAGAGAGCATTTCTTCTCTCTCTTTTTCAAATAGCAGACCTCTCCTGGACGGAAACAAGGAGGAGGCAAGGTCGAATCTAGGCAAGAAAGGAGATTTTGCCTCCCTGAGTTGGCGCAGGTAAGCAGACCAAGCAGCGGCTAAGCTCTACACCACCTCCATGACGACAACCCACATCAAAATGGAGTTCGCCAAGGGAACGTCCGCAACACAGGTGACTGGGAGAGAAAGGAGGGTCTCCTCCTTAGGTCAAGCGGCTGCTCATGGAAGGGCGAATAGTTCGACTGCACATGAGACAGGAATGGATGGAGAAGCTCCTCTTGTCGGACGGCGGGAGTGGCTAGATCTGGATGGGGTTCATATTCCCTTGCGTGTGAGAACGAGAGAGGTACGATCTGCGGCTGCTTCACGCAAACAGGGAGGGGGAGCTAGGGGGAGGAGAAGGGGCTCGGGTTTTTGCGGCTGGGCGAGAATCCTCTATCCAGGGTTTTAGTTCTTTAGGCTTTATAAAAAACCCTAGCCAAAACTGCTATTCGCATACCATTCCTCTAAACGCACACCAAAACCCGCTAGACGCAGCCTGATCAATGTTAGCCAATCACAGGACACCTCGGGTCCCAACTATCTGGGGAGGGTCACACCCGACGGGTATGTGGTTGAACACCTCGGACCACTCAAAGCCTTCATTCTTTCGGAGCATCTTGAAGAATGGAGAGAACTTCTCCCCGGCCTTTGATAGGAAGTGGATAAGACCAGCCAGGCTTCCATTCAACCTTTGCACTTCCTTTGCGGTCTTCGGTGAGGTCATCTACAAGATTGCCTTATCCTTGTCAGGGTTGGGCTCTACTCCTTTCAGGGTGAGGAGATGCCCCAAGAACTTCGCCCTTCCTGCCCCGAACATGCACTTCACAGGGTTGAGCCTCATCCTAAATCTTATGAGCGTCGCGAAGCTCTCCACCAAATCGGTCACATGCTCTCGGACGCTTCTGCTCTTGATCAAGAGGTCGTCCAAATACGGTTCCTCCCCTTCTGCTCTTTGAAAACATGGTCCATCATCCGCTGGTAGGTCGCCCCTACGTTCTTTAACCCAAAGGGCATCATATTGTAGCTATAGCAGCCATCTTCAGTGATGAAGGAGACATTGCATCAGTCAGGGGGATGCATCCGGATCTGGTAGTATCCTGAAAATGCATCGAGAAAGCTCATTACAAAAAAAAAATGACGGTCGAATCAACCAGCGCGTCGATTCGAGGCAAGGGATAACAATCCTTTGGGCAGCTTTATTCAGCAACGAAAAATCTACACACATCCTCTAGCTTCCCCTAACCTTCTTCACCATTATAACGTTCGAGACCCAAGCCTGGGTACTGGATCTCTGACACAAAGCCTGCTTCGAGAAGCTTCTTCACCTCTTTCCTGATCGGCATGGCCAACATCGTGGCACTTGACCACTTCTTCTGGCGGACAGGCTTGATCGCGGGGTCTAGATTGAGGCGATGGCAAGAAACCTCCGCATCAATCCCAGGCATCTCGGCAGCACTCCAGGCAAAGATGTCGACATTCTCTTGCAGACATGCCACCACCTCGATCTTTCTTCGGTCTTCAGCGATCCTTCGATCTTCAGGAATCCAGGCACTCTTGCCTCGGAGAGTACCTTGATCTCTTCCACCTCCTCGGTTGCTTCCTTCAGAGCTTTCTTCAGCTCCTCCGTGTCAGCCATTCAGCTGATGGTACTGACCGCACTAAGGTAGCACTCGCGGGAGGCTCTTGGATTGCTCCTGATCCTCACCTGGACATCTCCCTGGCAGTACTTGAGGCACTGATGGTAGGAGGATGGGACGGCCTTGAAGATGTTGATGAGTGGCCTCCCGAAGATCGCTTTGTAACAACTCGGGGCGTCGATGATGATGAACAGACACTTGAGCAAGGTGTCGTCGAGGGTTACTAGGAGATCCACTCCTCCTTCCACCTCTTTCCTCTCTCCTGAGAAGCCAAAGAGGGGACCATCTGGGGCCATCACTCTTCCTGCCTCGACTCCAAGCCCGTCGAATGTTTTCTTGAAGATAACATTCATGGAGCTCCCGTTATCAACCAGAATCTGGTCGACAGTGAAGTCCTCTACTGACGCCTGGATCACGAGGGCATCATGAAAGGGATTCTCATTCCCCAATATGTCCTCCCCCGAGAAAGTGATCTCCTCCAACGGGGGCGGTGTTTGCGTGGTTGAGGCGACGCTCCTTCGATAGATCTGATGGAAACTACCCTTGCGGGAAGCTCCAGCCCTGCTCCCCCATGGATCACTCTTACAGCTGCTCCTCCTCCCCCGATCCCCTGAACGACTTCTCATCGACCTCCTTGGTCGACTCTATCTTCATTCCTTTTTCGAGCGGTGGCTTGGCCTACCAACGGCTCGACAGGGGCTTCTATCCTCCGTGGCTCTCTTCCCACTTCTCCAGCAGCTAGCCTTCTCCGGGCTTCCCAAAAATCTGGGCAAGCCATCGTCCCATGGACTGCTACCTGATGTAGCTCGCAGTAGAGAGGGATATCCTCCACCTGCGGCCTCCTCCTATGAACTCTCTTGGTTGGCCTGTTGTCATGGCGGGCAACAACCATCGCTTCTTCCCTTCACTCCCTATGCCTATCCTGCTGATTGAAATTTCTCCTCTTAGGGGAACGCCCCCTTAACTGACCTTGATGCTACGGCCAACCTGCTGGCCTCTATGGAGGCCTATTAACGGGGACTTGAAAGCATCTTTCTTACGCCCCACGCTCCGGAGCCACAATGGGCCTCCTCTCCTCTTGCCTCCACGGCTTTGCCCTCCTGGGCTCCTCTCTTCTCCTCTCCTCTGGCTTCTTCCTTTCCTTCCTTCAGGGCTCCTCCTGTCACCTCGGCACAGGGACCTTCTCCTCTTCTTCCTCCTCACTGGTCAGCTTGGTGAGCCTGGACAGGAAGCCACGGTTAGAGTCCTCCCCCTGCACAAACTTATTAGCCCTTTCGATGAGCTCTTCGTAGGATATGGTGGGATCTCGGATAATCTCCAGCTTGAAGAGGCCTTCCCTCAGGCCAAACATCAGGGCAAGCTACAGGGTGAAGTCATCCACCTCCTAGATGTCCAACACTTCCTCCTGGAACCGGTCGTTGTAGTGCCCCAACATCACCTTCACTCCTTGCACTAGATAGAAGAGGGTCGTTGCCTCCTTCTTCCTCTTCTTGGTCGTGGCGAATCGCATCGTCACTCCTCGGCGTAGATCTTCGAAGCAGTAGATGGAACCTGCTGCCAGCTGGTGGAACCAGTCTCCGGCCTTTCCTTGGAAGGTGATGGCAAAAATCCTACACTTGAAGGCGTCCGACATGGTCCGAATGGAGACTACATCCTCGAACCACTGGAGATGTCGGACAGGGTCATCCCTCCTAGAATAGTAAGCCATCACTGGCTCACTAAAGCCCTCCCGCACGAGAGCAGCAAGAATCTCCTCACAGAATGGGCTCCTCCCACCTACCTGGCGACGATCATCCACCTGGCGAGCAGCACCCTCATACTCGTTATAATTTTGACTATCCCGGGTTCTCGCCTGATCGTTCACCTCGCAGAATCGAATTCCCTGCGAGGTATGGTGATAAAATTGCGACCTCCTTGGTCGCTCTGGATCCTCCTCCACATGCTCCTTTCCTGCTCGCTGAGCGGGACAGCCGTCCTCAGACGGAAGCACGCGATAAGGCGAGGTCGCTGTGCCTTCCGCACGAGGAAGGATCACTTCTCGCACAGTGTCCTTCAAGCGCCGCGTGAAGACTTCAAAGTTTGCTCGCATCACAAACTCGCATCCTCCCGCTGAATTCCCTACAGCTCCCTCGTGGACGCCAACATCGACCATCTCACTTTCTCACCAGACTTTCTCCCTCTGGCTATGATCCACGCTCACTGCACCAAAGTGTTGAAGCCAGGAAAATTCCGACTCCAAATTTCGGACCAATGCAACCGGAGGCTACTCGCCCAGCAGTCCGACCAGACGGCTTGGCTGGCGATGATGAAGGAACTATAATGGTAAAAATAGGACCCCAGGTGCTGCGATAGTGAGGTCTCACCACGTATCCGGAAGCTCAAAAGAGACTTCCCCTCCACAACCAAAGATGGCCGAGCAGGGTACGAGGAAGGCACCGACTTGGCGAGTATCAAGAGTAGCGGCCAAGGATGATGGGTCCAAGAAATCGAAAGTAGGGTTCCGAAAGCTCATGTTTAGGTCCCAATCCAAGTACCCTTGGGGTCCTCTTTATAGGAAAACCAAAGGGAGGGTGGGTCTTATTTATATCCCATCCCAACCCAGCGACTATGCGACATTGAGGCGACCTCGCTTGGGTGAGTCTCCCATGTGGTTGCCAACCTTTTGGCGAGTATGAGGGGCTGCTCGCACATGCTCGCCTATACTCGCAAAGGCCTTTTGCTATTCTTACTGACTGAGTTGTCTTGAGTCTTCGATTTCTAGCTTCTGCATTGACCTTTTGACTTTGACTTTTGCCTACGTGGCTTTGAATGGGCCCCACCCTCGGAGAATAAGGGTTGTACACATCCTTGCTCTCATTGATGGCTTTTCAGCTCCTGCAAAGGGTAGCGGTATCGATCATCAGACTGAGAAAAGTAAGGTTGCTAAGATAAGAGTCGTTAAGGGTAAGAATAAGGCAGATCAAAGTCAACCTTCATTCAAGAAGGTAGTCTTTCCTACGAATACTTATGACTTTGAGACATCTTATGGTCACCTTACGAGACCAACTCACATTGAGTCAAGTAAGACAAACCATGGATGGAGCCGTCCCCGAAACTTCGCAACGACTGCTTTCAAAGCTCCTTACGAAGAGATAGTCCTCAGGGACTTTGGTTCATTCGTGCATGGACCGTCAACTAAGAAAGCACCGAAAGTAAAACCTATTGCTATGAAACCACTTGAGAAGGAGCCATGTGTTTACTGCAATCACGAGGCTTCCACCTCCAAGTCGGTAGCTCCAGCTAGACCCCCTGTTCAAAAAGTTAAGCAGGAGAAGAAAAGAATGTACAACAGATTCGACTGTCAGTATTGTGGCAAAGTTGGTCACTTCGCCATATATTGTTGGTTTAATCCAATGAATTCTAGGACTCCACTAGTTAATAATGCAAGGATGACCACTCGCAATGTTAACACCCCAAGTGGAAATCATCTAACAAGAAGCCAAGGACCCAAATCCTTTTGAGTTCCTAAGGGAAATTGATTATTGATTGCAGGTATGTCCAAAGGCCAACAACACGCCTATATGGTATTTGGACAGTGGATGTTCGCGGCACATGACCGGGACAAGTAGACTATTGCAAATTTACACCACAATCAAGGATATTCCAAAGGTTATCTTTAGTGGATCTGATCAAGGAATCACAAAAGGCGACGGTATGATTACCAACGGTATAGTCTCCTTCACAGTCGTAGCTTATGTTAAGGGATTACAACATAATTTTATTAGCATAAGTCAATTATGTGACAAAGGCTATATGGTTGAGTTCTACAAGGATAAGTGCTTGATAAAGTCGTCTGATATGTCAGAAACTATTTTAACAGGTACTAGGAGTAGAAATATTTTCTGCTTAAATTTCCTTTATTTAGATTCTTCTACACCAGTATGTTTTTTGGCAAAAGATAGTGCGTCTCTCTGTGACCAATGACACAAGAGACTAGCACATATTAATTTCAAAACAATAAATATGTTATTTTCTCACAGCTTAGTACGTGACGCACCTGATGTTAAGTGCATTAAAGAGAGACATTGTCATGCATGCCAAATGGGGAAGCCGACTCGGGCTAACTTTAAGAGCATAATTGGCAAAAATTCTACCATATGTTTATATTTGCTTCATATGGATCTATTTCGTCCCATGTCAGTTAGGAGTTTAGGATGTAAAGCTTATACTTTGGTAATTGTTGATGACTACTCACGTTTTCTTGGGTATTCTTTTTGAAACACAAGTCAGATACTTTTGACTCTTTCACTAATTTTGGTAGGCAAATCCAGAATGAACTAAACTGCTCCATAGTCAAAATCAGAAGTGACCACGGAACAGAAGTCAAGTCTGGGGCTATGACAGAATTTTGTGAAAGCCTAGGTATCTTTCATGAGTTTTCCTCTCGTCGTACTCCACAACAAAATGGAGTTGCAGAGAGAAAGAATAGAACACTCATTGAGGAAAGCAGGACAATGTTGAATGATTCTTCTATTCCGGAATATTTCTGGGCAGAAGCTGTTAACACTTCTTGTCACGTGCAAAACATAGCACTAATCAACATGAACCATCATAAGACACCATATGAACTTCTAAAGGGCAAGAAACCAACTGTATCTTATTTTAGAATTTTTGGCAGTAAATGCTTCGTACTTAACAATGGGAAGTATTACAAAACTAAGTTTAGTGATAAATGTTTTGAAGGTATTTTTGTTGGCTATAGTACCATAGTAAGGCATATAGGATTTTCAACAAGAAAACTCTGGTTATAGAAGAATCCATAAATGTTGTATTTGATGAGACGAGTATGCTTCACAGCATCTCTTATAATGTTTTTGTTGAAGATGTAGGTGCAAGTTTGAAACTGAAAGAACTAAACTTGAAAGAAGTCATTAAAGAAGATGCTCCAGGGACAATTTTAGTAAATGATCCAATTACACCTGAAGAAGAAGAACCTCAAGAAATAGAAGACGTGCCAGAAGCAGAAGAACCTGCTATTAGGGATGATGCAAGAAACTTGGTGATCAGATATCAAAGAGATCACCCAGCAAATCAAATCATCGGAGATACCGGAGACAGGATAAGGACAAGAAAAGGTACAGCTAACTAAGTTTTGCATTTAAGTTTCCTTTCGCAGATTGAGCCAAAGAAATTTGATGAGGCCAAAGAGGATGCTTCATGGATTATTGCAATGCAAGAGGAGCTTAATTAATTCAAAAGATGCAAAGTCTTGAATCTAGTGTCAAGGCCCAAAGGTCAGAATGTCATCAGGACAAAATGGGTTTACAGAAACAAGCTGGATGAGAATGGTGTAATCATCAAGAACAAGGCCAAACTTGTTGCTCAAGGTTACCGACAAGAAGAAGGGATCGACTTTTATCATACTTATGCTCGAGTGGCAAGACTCGAAGCGATCAGGTTGTTTCTAGTGTATGATGCTCACAAGGGATTTAAGGTCTATCAAATGGACGTGAAGTCAGCCTTCCTTAATAGTAATTTAAAAGAAAAAAGTATATGTAGAACAACCTCCAGATTTTATTGATTCCTCCCTCCCTGATTATGTTTATTTCTTATGAAAAACTTTATATGGTCTAAAATAAGCACCCCGAGCTTGGTATGGGACCCTCTCTAGCTTTCTTCTTGAGAACAAATTCACAAGAGGAAATATAGATAAGACATTATTTCTTAGGGAAGTAAAAGGCAAAATTTTGCTAGTGCAAATCTATGTCGACAACATTATCTTTGGATCATCGGATGAAAACCTTTGCAAAAAGTTCTCTAACTTAATGCAAGGGAAATTTGAAATGAGTAGTATGGGTGAGCTAAAGTATTTCTTAGGACTTCAGGTGAAACAATCTGAAGATGGAATTTTCATCTCTCAGACAAAGTTCACCAAGGAGTTGATTAAGAAATTTGGAATGGAGAATACAACCTCAATGAGGACTCCAATGGGTTCAACTATGACTCTGAACAAGGATGAGAAAGGGAAACCTTTTGATAAAACCAAGTACAGAAGCATAATTGGATCCTTGCTCTACCTTACTGCCAGCAGACCGGACATAATGTTTTCAACATATGTTTATGCTAGATTTCAGGTGAACTCTAAAGAATCTCATTATGTCGTTGCAAAGAGGATTTTGAGATACCTTAAAGGAACACCGAATCTTGGCTTATGGTACCCAAGAAGTAATGACTTCGAGCTAACAAATTTTTCAGTTGCTGATTTTGCAGGTAGCAGGGATGACAGAAAAAGCACTTCCGGGACATGCCAATTCCTTGGAAGGAGGCTTATTTCTTGGAGTAGCAAGAAGCAAAATTGTGTAGCAATTTCAACAGCTGAATTAGAGTATATCTCTGCGGCAGTTGTTGTGCACAACTTCTATGGATCAGGAATCGGCTTGAAGACTACAACTTGAAGTTGAAGGAGATTCCCATGTTCTGTGACTCATCAAGTGCAATAGCAATTGCCAACAATCTAGTCTCTCACAGTAAAACAAAGCACATAGAGATACGCTATCACTTCATCTGGGAGCATGTGGAGAATAAGGACATCAACCTCAGTTATGTCCTGACAGATAAGCAAGTTGCAGATATTTTCATGAAGCCGCTTGATGAGACCAAGTTCAACTATTTCAAATTGGAACTTGGTGTGTTGAACAAGGATTCTTGAAGAAAAGTCAAAGGAATCAGACTAAAATCAAAAAATTGGGTCTTTCACAAAAATTAAGGAAATTACATAAGTCAATTCGACGAATTCGTCGAGTCTTCAAGACTTGTCTCGATGAAAATTTATTTTCGTTGAGTCCTTTCGACGAATTTGAAGAATTTACTCGAGTTATTTTGACGAATCTTCAGGACTATTTCGTTGAATGCTAATCTCCCAGATTTTCAACCTAATTTCTTTAATTATTGGATCTGAAGAGTCATTTCCTATAACAGGTACGCGCCTCCTCTCACTTCAAAACATTAATATATATATATATATATACATATGTCTTAAGGGTTTCACATGTCACACACGCCTTCTCTCAAAATCTTCTGTCGATTCATCTCCCTCTCGCCGAAATCCTCCGTCGATTCAAGTGGCAATGTTTTGCAAGAGTGCAGGACTCCTTCAGGTAGGGGGAGACCTAGTTCAAACTGGATTCGTAAGCGCCACCGACGAGTTCAGGAATGTTGTTCTATGCCTAGAAGAAGTCGGCCTCTCCTTCGTTCTAGAACACCCATGTCGGGTGCTAGGCAGGGATGTTTTGGATTTATTCAAGAATGCCAAGCTTTGACACCATGGAGATGTTATCAAATCTACAGCAAGGGACAGAGTTATCAAAATGAAGCCATCAAGATTGTCCAGACTTCTGAAGTTGTCAGCCGTAGAAGAAGAGGATTGCATGTTTGAAGAAGATTATAACAGAGCAATATTGTTTTGTGCTTTGCCTAGAGGAACAACTGTTGTCAGAAGAAAGAATATGAATGGTGAAGGAAAACTTTTCTCAGACATTCTGGGAAAAGTTCTGCCGTGTAAGGTAGGCTCAAATGACTACTGTTGGGTCCAGCGTCTCCTCACTTGACCCGTAGCGCCTTTCCGTTGATACAAAGATCAAGTTGCGCCTTCACCAATAGTCCGGGCTTTTGGTGCACTTGGTTGCGCTGGGTCCTCTCAATTGGTATCAGAGGAGGTTGCGGGTTCGAGACCGGGGGGGGCGCTGATAATTCCTGAAATTATCTCTAACTGTGTGGGTCCCGGTGGGTCAGGCGGCCGCAGCCATGTGTCAAGACACCTCTGAGCATGCGGGCCATGTGGAGCACCTCTGAATTGCGGGTCGTGCTGGACGCTGGGGGGGATTGTTGGGTCCAGCGTCTCCTCACTTGACCCGTAGCGCCTTTCCGTTGATATAAAGATCAAGTTGCGCCTTCACCAATAGTCCGGGCTTTTGGTGTAGTTGGTTGTGCTGGGTCCTCTCAACTACCCTTCAAATGATATGTTCAAACTGGTTGCAGGTATAATCTGCAGAAAGAAGGTGAACTTGGGTCTAATTTTATTTGAGAAAATCAAGGCAAGTTTGATGGTTCCTAATTTTGGAAGGATCATCTCACTTTATCTCAATCAACTGGATGGGAGCCAGTTTGATCTGTCCTCTGGAAGCCCTATTCATCACTTGAAAAAGATTGATTCTTCAATTCTGTCTAGATGGGAAAGGAAAATTGTAAGGACTGGACTGAATAAGGCTAAAGATAAGGAAGAAGTTGATGGAGAAGAAGAAAGGCATCAACCCTCTCCATCAAGGTTTGTTCCTCAGTTAATTGTATCACCAGTGCAGAGGGAGAGCTCTCAAGCTCCAATTGTTTCATCAGTCCAGGGGAGCTCTAAGGCTCCAGAATCAGCTGTTCAGAAAGAGCCCTCTCCAGTTCAGCAGGCCCCTCCAAGTTTGCAAAGTCAGTTTGATGCTTTTATAGTCAATCTTGAGAAGAGTTTCAATCTGGTCCCTAGGCACTACTCAGAAAAGATACTTAACTTTATTGCAAGGTAGCCAGAGAGGTTACCTGTTGGTGATGCTGAGGATGTGGAAGCTAAAAATGACGATGGTGCTGATGGTGATTATAATGATGACAACGATGATGACAATGATGATAATGATAATAACAATGATGATGATGATCATGATGATGATGGTGATGATGATGGTGGTGATGGCCCTGAGACTGAACCAATTCAGGCAAGTTGTATTGCTGAAAAAGTAGTTCCTAGTGCTCACCAATCTTGTGAAGAAGAAGTGGTTAAAGAGAAAGAATCCATATCCGGTGAAATTCTTATTGTTGATTTTGTTCCTCCTGTTCAAAAGAAGTCTCCTGCAGTGTCTGAGGGGGAGAATCAGAAAGAGGAAAGTCAAGTCCAACCTATAGAGCTTTTGTCTGATAAGGATGAAGGAGAGGATGTGCAGTCTGCACCTCCTGCTCAAGAGAAAGAATTGCATCAGAATGTGCCCTCTCTAGGGGGAGTTCAGTCAGATGAGCTTATGTCCAATAGTGAGAGCTCTGGCACACCTTTTAAGCATAGCACTCATGCTCCTATTGCTTCCACCTCAAATTTTGAGCTGCTACAAACAATTGAAACCTTGCTCAAAACTCAAGCAGAGCATTTTGAATTCTCCATGAAGCAAGTGTTTGACAAGGTCAAAGAGGTTGAAGCTGACCTAAACAATGGTATTGCTGAGGTCAAGCATAATATATCTAACATGAAAAATGAGTTAGATAATTACTTCTCAAATCGTGTAAAAGTTGTAAGTTTTACAAATGAAGGTCTAAAGCATGTTTATGAAAATTCAAAGACACTTTTAGAAGGTCAAGGCTCAATATTTCAGCAAGGAGAAAGCAGCAAAGATCAAATCATGGCTGACTTGACAAGTTTCAAGGAAGATATTCTCCAAACCCTAAATTAAGAAGTTGGAAAGGGAGAGGAGCAGAATCTATGTCAAATGCATGAGTTAAGCAGAGAAATTGAAAGCAAATTCCATGAAGCCAATGTCTACAACCATCAAATCTTTTAGTGGCTATATGAAGGGCCGATGGGAAGACCTCAAGATCAAACCCTCCCTGAGCAATTTTATGAGGATGTAACTCCTATCCCTCCAGTTCATTATACTCAAGTATGGTCTAATCTAGAAGATGTTGCTGAACCAGCAGAGCCTACAGTAAAGAAGAGAAAGTATGGGGAAGGTTCTTTTGTAAGTAAGTCAGATCCTTCTACAAGAAGAGGAATATGTATAGAAATCAGAGAGCCAGTTGCAGAAAGAAGAGAATTTTCCGAAGTATGGAGTCCAACATCTAAAGCAATAATCTTGGATACTTACAAATTAATTGACATTTCAAATGAAGTGCCCCAGAACTATTACAGTCAGGAAGAGATCAACAAACACAAGGCATCAAAGTTGAAAAGGAAGATTCACTTCAGAGATCATGGGTACAATAATCCAAGTGCTCCTCCACCTCCTCCAAAATACTATCCAAAGCCAAATGCATACTTTGTCAGGCAGTTGAAGAAAAGCAAGGAGGGGAAGGCCAAAATTCCTTAGTTGTGTGTTGTGACTCTGTGTTGAAATCCTGAAAACATTTATATATATATTGATGTTTTGATGTTTCAATTCATATTGTTAATTTCTTTATGGCATGTTCTTTATTTTTTAGTATGATTATTATCTTTGCAATTCAACTTAGTAGATAGGATTCCGATTTCTTCAAATAGGGGGAGATTATTGGGTATTGTAGCCACAATAACCTTGATTTGAAGAAGTGCCCCTTGAACTAAGATGAATTGATATTGTATTTGATGTGGCATCTTAGTTGTGTGTTTGTAGGACATTAATTGCTAAGTACAAACCAATGTCAGGTTTCAATGAGTCATAAACACAGGCATATGCAATGTAATCCCTCATTATGTAGACCAAGGTGTTAACTCATGTGAAATATCTCTATTGGGATGTACTTCATATTCAAACACTTTGGAGAAGTCAAGATGAAGGCTTCGTTTGGATCGGCGATGGGAGCCAACGCGGGATGAATCACCGCAGGGTTTCGAACCGTGGGTGGGGAGGCGGGGCTGGAGACGCGGCATTATCACTGTTGTTGTGAAGGTTTGCTAGATCAAACGCCACCGCCCATGCACGGTGGGCATTTGATTTCCTGTCGCGCGGTGGCGGTTGCTCCCGCACCAGCGCTCAGATGCCTATCCAAACGAAGCTAAAGTAGTTGATGGATTCAGGATTGGAAGAAATTTTGTCTAAGTCTTTGATGCGATTAATTCGGCAAGTGCACCGATCGTTCAAGTAATAAAGTTGGGAATAAATCCCCGAGTGTCGGTCTCTTGAGGAATGCAGGTTGGGTGTACGAATCAGGTTGTGTGACTAGTGTTACACGAGCGTAAACAAACACACAAAAAGGGGTTTTGGTTGGGTTTTCCTACTCTTAACAACAGTAAAAGAAATGCGGGTCGAAAACACCGCTTCGCCAGGCGAGATGGATGCAACGGTCGCGATGCCGTGCTTCGTGAGGTGGATGGAGCGTGCTCTAGTGCGAGAAGAAATGAGGGTCGCAAACACCTCTTCACAAACGCTGTTAGCTCTTGCTAACGCGGATCGAACACCTTAAGTGCGTGAGTGAGTGAGTGGAGGCGAAACGATTCACAAACAAACAATGAAGAAAGAGGGAGAAACATTCATTGCAATCAAAGCAAGCATAATACTGTTCAACATCTCAACGATTCAAAGATTACAACGAAAGCAAGAGGAAAGAAATAACCAAAGGATGAAGACTAGCGGCCGTTCACGGCCGGAATGGTAGGTTGTCAAGCCACCTCCGGACTCGGGCGGACTATGCTTCCGGTGTAGAGAAACTGTCACGATCTCTCTACGTAGTCCCGTCATCTTCTACCTCAGGATTCTTCTTCTTCTCACCGGACTAGAACGGAAAAACAGCGGCTTGAGGGCTTGCGGGTGGTGGAGAATGCTCCCGGACGATGGAGGAATGGTCGGAATGGTTGGAGAAGACTTCCCCTTGCGTAGGAGATGAAGTGGAGGTGTCCTGGAAGGGAAATCGCCGGCGTACGGACGGCAAATCGCGCTCCCGCGGCTGAATGAATGCCCTAAAAATGGAACGGGCGTATATATAGGCGCTGGAATGAATACCGCGCACGGTCATTGGCGCACGACCACTGGTCGTGCGCACTGGAATTCTGCGATCGTGCGCGCTGCCTGGGAGGAGCCTGCAGTGAAATAAATTTATAAAATACATGTTCGCACGACCAATGGCGCACGACCAGCGGTCGTGCGCACTAGCGTCAGTGGTCGTGCGATAAGCCAAACAGAACTCATGAAATGGGCGTTAAGTGCGCACGAGCAAAGGCGCACGACCAGTGGTCGTGCGCGAAGGAACCAGTGATCGTGCGCAGTGTTCCTGTACAGAATTGTACCGGGAACACCTGCACGACTCCTGTTCCAGCATACGACACCATTCTGGCCACTGAAAGTGGCACTTAACACAGCATAACAACTTGTAACAAGGATGAACAAGAAAATAACACCGAAACGGGCCAAGACGTGCACCTAGCGGAGAGTGATAATTATGAGCTAAAATGGGGCTAAAGTGCAATGGAATGAATGGAAAAAATGGCCCGGATGAGTCCAAATATGTGTATAAGATGAGGACTCATCACACCCCCAGACTTACCTGTTTGCGCGTCCCGAGCAAACGAATCCGGTGGAGTGTGAAAATGGTAGTTAGCAAGGAAAATTACGCAAGGGAGTACAATGCGAAGTAACAAAAGCATGCAAATAGAAATTTCGTAAAAAGAGATTCTAACTATGCTAACTAATTTACGAAAGTACTAGAGCGTAAACAAAGACTTATCAATACTCAGTTGGTGAATTGTGAAGAATTTGAACGATCATGCCCGGTGTGAAAGTAACAAGCCACTAAGAAGGGTGTTGCACAAGATCGGGGTTCAGGAATAACTCCGCTGAAATCCATCAACGTCGGGAACCATACGCTTGCCCGGTCACACTCTCTCCACGGCGCTAGCAAACTCGCGAGATAAATCAATAGGACTTTTAGGATCAAGATGGGGCTTAGGTTGCGGTATGATAATCAAGGGTAAAAACGAAGGTTACGCAACCAACATGAGTCAACGGGACGCTGCACCAAGCAAAACCACAAACAAAGCTCGTGTGACACACCCCCAGACTTATTATGAGAACTAGGTGTGCACACAGCCTACTCCACAAATACCAACAGATTTTTTTAAAACGCTCGGGAGGATAACTTTTCAATACACTTTTTTTTTTCATTTCAATATCATATTTTTCTTTTTCTTAATCTTATCCTCCGGTTGGTTCAAATTCAACAGATAGAGATTATTTCTCCTTCACAACACAACGATTCCAAACATCACACCAAATCTAGAACATGAGTGCAATTAACATAAACTTGGTTGCGACAGTGGGATAAGTTTTAGGCCTTGGTGAATGGAGGAGGAGTTGAACAACGGGAGTGGTAGGCACAATGGTTGGGTAGCAAAGGTGAGCGAATAGGATATGGAAAGCAAAGGCTCAATCTAGCCAAGAGGTGGCCTATATCATATTTATCTCCACGAATCGCCCGCACCCATGCTTCAAGAGTCGCTTGGGGCAAGTTCTTAGCCCACGAGAAAGGTAAACCTTCCTCCCGACTCGAGCAACACACAACTAGCGCTCGTATACATACAACACCGGGCTATCACCAATTTCAATCACATTCACCACTTGAGTAGAATAAATCTAAAACTACGCATAAATACTAATCATAAATTAAATGCACAGAAATAATCTAATTTTACTCAAATTCTATTGTAGCATGCGGATGCGACTAGAACACTGCTCGAGTCAACATTGCGCTCCCAATAGTAATTCCTAAGCTAACATCCAAATTCAGATTCCTAACCAAGATAGTTTGTTCAGCACAAAACAAATAGATAAGCACGCGCTCAAGTGGGTGCAGTGGTGTGTAGCATGGAATAATGATGAAAAATTAAAAACAAGCGTCTAGCATGCGGTGCAACCCGTGCGCATTGTGAATAACACGTGCTCTCCCCCAGACTTAATCTAAACAATATATCTTAAAAACTGAAGAGCTAAGGAGGAGAAGTGTTACCCAATGCTCAGAATTGAGCATACCAGACGATTGGCGATTAAGATCAAGAGCGGTACGCAGCATCCGCACCAAAGAACACAACACACCTGCAAGCACAAAATTAAAACAGCAAAAACAAATACAGAAACTGAACTAAACATGTTAGACAAAAATAAAATCAGGAAATCTGGGTTGTCTCCCAGCAGCGCTTTTATTTAATGTCCTTAAGCTGGACCAAATACCTGTATTAACATTGTTCAACAAGTGCAGTAATTAAAAGAGAAGTTCACTGAAACAGTATCATAATTAAGAAAAACACAAATCAGCTATAGGCGCTCTTATGGTGCGCGTCTCCAGTAGCTCGTAGGCGGGAGGTGAAGGCTTTAGGGCCAACACTGGTGTCACCCAGTGTTCCCCTAACCTCCGCCCTCTTGCTACGGAGAGCGGCAGCGCGAGCGTCGTGCAGAAGTTTCTCCTGTTTAAGTTTAGTGACAGCGGGGACTGCCAACGTTGAAAGTTTTCATAATTTTCCACCTTGGTGGTGGGTGGCGTCACTTCCGGCGTTGCGGTGACAACCGGATCGGCCCAAGAGACGGAGCGCTTAAAAAGTTTATTACAAGAATTAAAACAGGAAGATAATGGGACGACGTCCCGGGCTAAATTCAAGTCAACATCTTTCGAAGTGCAATCTTCCTCCGTCTCGGAATCGAATTCTCGCCGAAAATCTACTTCTTCTTCCTCACTGGACTCATACCTCTCTTTTTATCCTTCCATTGCTTCTTTATCCTCTTCATTTCCTGCGCAATTCAGAGATTCATCAAGAATAAAGAGAGGGGGAGGAGTGGATGTTTCAGTTACAGCTTTGGGGAACGTGGGCTGCGGCACCTCATTGGGTAAAAAGACACACCCCGCAGTGAAATCAAGGGTGGCACCGCTCTCTTTCAAGAACGGCACACCCAAGATAGGAATAGAGCGATTTTCCTGGGGTCCCAACACCTGAAAATCAGCAACCACGACCGTCCCCTCAACTGTCACTTCTACATTTTTCACTTCCCCCTCAGATTGTATAACAGTCCCATTAGCAAGCACAAGGGATTTTCGATCCTCCGTGTTCATCTCAAGTTGCAATTTGGCAACGTCTCGCAACGCAATGACGTTGCGGGAAGAGCCAGAATCGCATAAAGCTTTAGTTTCGACATTATTGATGGAACAAGAAATCACTAACTCACTTGAATCAGCCTCTACCACATCGCTGAGACTCTTCCCTTGATCTATTGGGTTCTTTTCAGTGTTGCTAGGAAGGGTCCCATGCGACCGCTCGGTTAGCACTTGGGCCAGTTGGCCCAGCTGCGTTTCCAAGTTTCGCATGGATGCGGTTTGGTTCGCCATATTTGAGGCAGTCACTTGCATGAACTTCTCCATTATTTCCTCCAGATTACTCTTTTTTTGGGCTGGGGGGCCTTGGCTATAATCCGGGTGGGATGGCCTCGGTTGGCTCCCGGAGGCGTAAGCATCATTTTGATGCTGCCCCGGTGCCCATCGTTGGCCAGGCGCGTTTGGGTTCCACGAGAAGTTCGGGTGACTTCTCGCTCCCGGATGATAAGCATTATTAAAAGGTGCCCCCTTAGGCTGATTTCCTACAAAATTAACAGATTCATTCAAGGTTAAGTGCGCGAAGTCACCTGATACGTTGTTGCCTGAGCATTCAAATGCGTGGTGTCCCCCGCCTCCACATCCTTCACGCGTAATGACAGCAGCCGGTGCGGATGTAGGAGGAAGTGAGTCGACCATAAAGAGACCACGGCCGCTTTTTGGAGCATTTCTCCTGGCAGTCCAGAATGTACTGTGGGAGGCGGTGTCGCGCAGAATCCGAAGGGCCTCCTCTGGAGTGTGATTCATCAAAGTACCACCCGCAGCAGCATCAATCATTGCTCTGTAGTTAGGCTCGATCGCAAAGTAAAACGTCTCAACCACACCCCAAGGTTGGAGCTCGTGGTTTGGACAACGGCGGAGAAGATCGTTAAGACGCTCCCACGCCTCAGCAAGAGTCTCTTGATCAAGTTGGCGAAAGGTGGCGATCTCCCGCCGCAAGCTCACGATTTTATCGACTGGATGGAACTTGGCCAAAAACTTGGAAGCAAGAGCATCCCAGGTCGCAGCAGTCCCGGGTGGAATGGAGTGGAGCCACACCTTGGCTTTGTCACGGAGTGAGAAAGGGAACAGTCTAAGCTTGACCGTGTCGTCAGCAATCCCCGCGTAGCAGAAGGTTCCGCAAATATCAGAAAACTCTGCCAAATGCAGATGCGGATCCTCACTGGCCATCCCAGAGAACTGAGCGTTGTTCCGGATAATGTTCAAGATTGCTGGCTTTATCTCGAACTGATTGTTCATTATATTGGACCCGAACCCAGGATACACACTCCCAACAGTTGGAGTGGTGTAGTCTCTCATCGTGCGGGGCCGAGGCCTTGCCGCCTCCTGCTCATCTCCAGGATGGTGTTGCCCCACGCCGGGCACTCATTGATCAGCATCATTTTGATCTATGTGGTCACCCATTGCTGCCTGTGCGGCTGCTGCGCGCCTACGTGCGCGAGCGGTCCGTTCAATCTCAGGATCAAAGGGCACGAGTTACCCTGCGGCCTGTCTCTGCATGCACTATCAAAAACAAAAAGAAAACAAAGAAAATCAGAAACAACTGCTCGTGTAACGAAAGTCACAACACAAAACGTTACACGCCTGCACTCCCCAGCAACGGCGCCAAAAACTTGATGCAATTAATTCGGCAAGTGCACCGATCGTTCAAGTAATAAAGTTGGGAATAAATCCCCGAGTGTCGGTCTCTTGAGGAATGCAGGTTGGGTGTACGAATCAGGTTGTGTGACTAGTGTTACACGAGCGTAAACAAACACACAAAAAGGGGTTTTGGTTGGATTTTCCTACTCTTAACAACAGTAAAAGAAATGCGGGTCGAAAACACCGCTTCGCCAGGCGAGATGGATGCAACGGCCGCGATGTCGTGCTTCGTGAGGCGGATGGAGCGTGCTCTAGTGCGAGAAGAAATGAGGGTCGCAAACACCTCTTCACAAACGTCGTTAGCTCTTGCTAACGCGGATCGAACACCTTAAGTGCGTGAGTGAGTGAGTGGAGGCGAAACGATTCACAAACAAACAATGAAGAAAGAGGGAGAAACATTCATTGCAATCAAACCAAGCATAATACTGTTCAACATCTCAACGATTCAAAGATTACAACGAAAGCAAGAGGAAAGAAATAACCAAAGGATGAAGACTAGCGGCCGTTCACGGCCGGAATGGTAGGTTGTCAAGCCACCTCCGGACTCGGGCGGACTATGCTTCCGGTGTAAAGAAACTGTCACGATCTCTCTACGTAGTCCCGTCGTCTTCTACCTCAGGATTCTTCTTCTTCTCACAGGACTAGAACGGAAAAACAGCGGCTTGAGGGCTTACGGGTGGTGGAGAATGCTCTCGGACGATGGAGGAATGGTCGGAATGGTTGGAGAAGACTTCCCCTTGCGTAGGAGATGAAGTGGAGGTGTCCTGGAAGGGAAATCGCCGGCGTACGGACGGCAAATCGCGCTCCCGCGGCTGAATGAATGCCCTAAAAACGGAACAGGCGTATATATAGGCGCTGGAATGAATGTCGCGCACGGTCATTGGCGCACGACCACTGGTCGTGCGCACTGGAATTCTGCGATCGTGCGCGCTGCCTGGGAGGAGCCTGCAGTGAAATAAATTTATAAAATACATGTTCGCATGACCAATGGCGCACGACCAGCGGTCGTGCGCAGTAGCGTCAGTGGTCGTGCGATAAGCCAAACAGAACTCATGAAATGGGCATTAAGTGCGCACGAGCAAAGGCGCACGACCAGTGGTCGTGCGCGATGGAACCAGTGATCGTGGGCAGTGTTCCTGTACAGAATTGTACCGGGAACACCTGCACGACTCCTGTTCCAGCATACGACACCAGTCTGGCCACTGAAAGTGGCACTTAACACAGCATAACAACTTGTAACAAGGATGAACAAGAAAATAACACCGAAACGGGCCAAGACGTGCACCTAGCGGAGAGTGATAATTATGAGCTAAAATGGGGCTAAAGTGCAATGGAATGAATGGAAAAAATGGCCCGAATGAGTCCAAATATGTGTATAAGATGAGGACTCATCAGTCTTTTTCATCAAGTGCTCTCAAGAAATCTAGATGAATTCGTCGGGACATCTCGTGATGACTTAGTTAATTCGTTGAGTTTACTCAAAAGGTCTCAGAGAAAATTGATAAGTATTTTTGTCGAGTAAAGTTATGTTCACTCGAGAACACTCGACGAATTCGTCGAGTGATCTACCGATATCTCATGAACACTCGACGAATTTGTCGAGTGCTCTCGTGAAGTTCTCGAGTGGTCTAAGTACTCTCTTCCCGTCTCAGCGCTTTTTGCTAAGTCCATTTCGTCAAGTCTTTATGTTAATTTGTCGAGTAATCATTAATTTCACAAGTTCATTCGACGAATGTTGACAGAGCGCATTTTGTTCATTTCGCCGCCGGCTTTCCTTTTTAGGGTTTCCTCCATGTACTGTACATGTGGAGCTTATTCCTTAAGTCTCGTTTATAGCCGTTTGAGAAGGATCTATAAATACTTAAAGGGTATTTCGTTAAACCCTAATCGTGCTCATTTTAAAAGAGAAAGATCGCAAATCGTCGTCGGCTATTCTCGTTCTCGAAAGAGTTGTTCTGCCGCCGACAAGTCTTCTGCACGATTCTTCTCCAAGTTTCGATTCAAAAAGATCTCAAAGTTAAGATTCATTCAAGTGCCTTTATAGATCTTGTTGTCTCGGTAAGCTTTCAGATCAAGTTTATCCAAGTCAAGATTTCTTCTTCCCCTTTCAAGATCAAGTCGTCATCTCAATCAAGGAAGAAGAAGATCTACTTTATCAGATATGAAGAATTTGAATCTCTTTGAGATTCCAAGTGATTGATCTTCAATCTAAAGTTATTATAAAATCCTTTTACATCTCTTGTAGGAAGTTTATCTTCTGAGTTGTTGTAGATCCTAGTTTAGAGGATCTAGGGTAGGAGAGTTTGTTCTCCGAGTTTGTAGGAGAGTTTGTTCTCCGAGTTTTTGTAGGAGAGGTTGTTCTCCGAGTTTGTAGGAGTTGTATACTCCAAGTTGTAAGATTATTTTAATCTGAGATTAGTGAAGTAGCCTAATCTAGCCGGGCGTGCTAGATAGGTGAGGCGGGAAAGTGGGCGTACCCATTCTAGGGAACCACTATAAATCCTTGTGCTTGTGTGTGCTCTTTATTTTTCTGTGTGCTTTTCTTTCAAGATTTTAATTCCGCCTAAAAGCCAGAGAATTCACCTATTCACCCCCTCTAGGTAATTTAGGTAGCAACTAGATACTTTCAAGAATATTACCAAAAATGACTCGATCCGCGTGCCAGAATGTTGCCTAAAGAGGCTGCCGCCCGGTGGTAGCACTACCGCTGGCACTAGGATCCGAGCCTATTTAAAGAGTGGTTCGCCTTCGTTTTGATTCGCTGATTCGAGAACATATCGAAGCCACAACTCATATATTCAAGAGATCCTCCTCTTTTCAGCCAAGACAACTCCGATCAACGCTCATAAACGCAAGGAACTTGAAGAAGGATCGATCATGCTTATCTTGCATGAAGGTCGTACGCATCAACATCAAAGATTACTTCGGCGCGCCTTCGACAAGTTCTTCGAGTTCAGCATAAGAGGGAGTTTTTGTCTTTAGTTTTTATTTTATCTTGTAACTCTTAGCCTTTGTATCGGTAGACTAATTCGCATGTGTTGGCGACTAGGTTGTGAGTGGCTTAGGGAGAATTCGTCGCGTGATTGGCGACTAGGGCCTTGCGATGACTAGGGAGAATTCCCCGCGTGGGTGTGGCGACTAGGTCTAGGGTTAGATCTAGGGGTCGGCACGAGGCCTCATCTGGGGAGATATAGGCTAGTGCTAACCGGTCCTTGGGAGAAAGGTCGGTATAGAAAACCAAAAAGGTTTTTATGCATTCGCCTCCGTCTCAAGCGTTATTGGGATACATTTTTGTAACGATTCTAAAAGCAACAATATGATAAGTTTTCACTAATATCATTATGCTATCTCTGGTCTTTGGAATTTAAATGAAAAAGCATTCTCTGTCGATAACGCTGAGAGGTAACACTACTGCTGGCGGTAGTAACAGAGTTCACATTTGTCGTACCAAATACAACCCACTTTCATAAGAAGCTTACTACATTACTTAAACTAAGGTATTCTTGAAAATACTGTCAACACATTTGAATAAAATCAATTAAGATCAAAAGTTATTAAAACCCTTATTCACCCCCCCCCCCCCCCCCCTCTAAGGGCACCTACAGATCCAACAAGTGATATCAGAGCTAGGTTTTTCCAAATGGTCTAACAACCATGAATAATAGCGCTCCATGATCTCGCTTTTCATGAGGGGCAAGGGATAAGTAGACCTCCATTATTTACTGGGTCAGACTATAACTACTGGAGGACTAGAATGCATCATTTTCTTATGACTTTAGATATAGAAGTCTGGGCTTGGGTAGAACAACGGTATACTCCTCCTACAATTGTAGCTGGAGAAGTGACCTTGGAAAAGCCCAGAGATAAATGGGATGAGAGGGATAAGTCTATGTGTAAAAATAACGCTAAAGCAATGAACGCTCTATTCTGTGCCTTAGATAGAACGGAATTTAATCGTGTTTGTACTTGTGGAACTGCCTTTGATATTTGGAATTTATTAGAGCTAACTCATGAAGGTACATCGCAGGTCAATGACTCAAAGCTCTTTCAACTAGAGTCTGAATATCAGAAATTCCGGAAGGAGGAAAATGAAGACGTGGACACCATATACACAAGGTTTACAAAGATTGTTAATGCATCAAGAGTTCTTGGAAAGACCATTTCCAACGGCGATCTTGCAAGGAGGATTCTAAGAACTCTCCCTCCACGCTTAAATCCAAAGGTGACTGCCATCTTTGAATTGCATGATCTAAAGCGGCTCCAAATTGAGAGTCTAATTGGGAATCTAAAAACCCATGTGGTGGAACTCAACATCCAACATGAAGAGTACAACATGGAGCCAAAAAAGAAAGCATTGACGCTGAAATCAAAAACTAAGGCCAACGACGAAGAAGATGATGATGAAGAAAGTCTCTTAGGGAAGAACTTTAAAAAGTTCATACGAGATCCCAAAAGAAGAAAAACTTTTTGCAAATACTTCATCAAAGGGTCCAGCAAGCAAGGGTCATGGAAGAACAAGGCATGACATGATGATGTAGAGAAATCTCTTCCTGAGTGCTTCAACTGCAGGAAGATCAGACACGTCCAAAGTGAGTGTCCAAAGGTTATTGAGAAGGATAAGGAGAAGAGGCACAAAAGGAAGGACAAGAAGAAACAATATACGTCTTTTGAGGAGTCGAGCACAACAACTTCAAGCGACGATAAGGAGGAAAACATGTGTCTCATGGGAAGAAGCCACGAACCATCGTATGACGATTGCAGTGTCCAAAGTGACATTGAGGTACTTCCTCCCTCATATGATGAGTTATTTTCTGAATATATAAACCTTTGCTAATACTTTGAGAAAAATTTAAATAAACTTGAATTTTTTGAATCAGAAAATAAAACAATATTAAAAGAAAATAAAAAGTTAACTAATAAAATAAAAGTATTGGGGAAAGAGAAAGTTTCTTGCCAAGAGTGCTCTTACTCCTTGGCAAGTGTTAAAGAAGCACTTTCCAAGGCCCACTCCGATATCAAAACTCTAACTAACAAAAATGGGGCCTTTGAAAGAAAAGTAAAAATCTCTCATTCTCAAATTGATAACAGAAAGAAAACTGTTGCAAATTAGTGTGTTATGTTAATAGATGAAAACACCTCTTTAAAAGCCCGGATCCATGATTTAAACATGGCTATAGAAAAATTCAGGATTGGCCAGAAGACCCTTGACATGATTTTGGTCAACCAAAGGCATGGAAGCGCTAAATATGGGCTTGGGTATGGCTCTGGAAGTTACTGCCCGATGGTACCTCTTACCACTGGCGGTAGTGATAGAATTAATAAGTCGTACAATAATAAATCTACACTGTTTTCTTCTAGTTTCCCACCTTCCTACAAGAGTCCAAAGAAAAATCTGAAAAAGGTCTCAACTCTTTTTGTGTCTTGTGCCAAGTGCTTACACCTTGGACACACCATGGACTCTTGTAGAAAGAAGGGACGATGTGCTATCAAGCAAACCTGGGTGCCTAAGGTTTCCACCTACTCTATGGGAGGAACCTCTTGGGTATCCGGATCTCATTTTCCTATATCTTTTTAGGCAAATTGACCGGCTAAGGACAAATGCTGGCATGTGTTTCTTGGACTCAAATTGATCCAAGCACATGTCAGGGAACTAAGATAAGGTCCTTAGCTGTGTAACAAAAAAATATATATATATATATTTAAAAATCTTAACATTCACTTCCCTATGCACGTATCTCTCTACTCAGGTTATAATTTTAAATCCAAAAACTAATCATGCAAATTGTACCATAGTTCATTTATCCATAGGATAAAATGCTTACTTTGACCATAATCATTCACCCACATTATATGTCTCACAATAGCAAGGGTGTAGGATTGTGTGCATTAGAGACCTAACCTCTAAGTCATGTCTTATTCTTAACCGGGAAGGATTCCAGTGGGGCCTTGCAAGGCACTGGGGGGAAGAGTGTTAGGTTGAGCGTCGTCTTCTGTATGCAGATGACATTAACACCCCAACCTACGGCATATGTGCAGCTCCTCATGTCCATTTGTCACTTTGTACGGGGCTAGAGTGTAGACATGTAATTAGGGTATCTTAATCTTAGACGTACTTATATTATATACATCGCATGAAAATTATTTCACTCTTTATGATCATTTCACTCATCCATATTTTGTTCATATATGTTATCTTATGTTTTTCATACTATACTCTTTGGACTTTCATGATTTCGAAAAACATAAGTATTTTGAAAGAGTATTTTGACACCTTAAGCCAAAAAAAAATTATCCGCATCTTTCACACTATTATTCAAAACTCTTTGCGGTACTTTGTGTCTCTTATCTTAGAAAATAAGAATAATGAATAATCATGCGAAAAATTTCAAAAATTATACATTTTTCTGGAAAACATGAGTTCTGTTACTAACGCGCGGCGATAGCTTGTTACCGCTGGCGGTAGTCTAATATTCAGCTTCTTCAACATATTTTTACAGTTAATTATTTTTGTTTAATTCACATTTGCTCTTTAAATAATTAAAACAAAAAAATGAAAAACTAATCAAAATCAATCAAAAACAAGTTTTAAATTTGACCATTTAAAAATCAAATACAAAATCTCAAAACAAATTTCAAAAATAAAAAATATGCTTTTCTTATTGTTTACTATTTTGTATTTTTTATTTAAAAAATCAAAAATTATAAAAACTAATTACTATTCATTGAAATGTCTCAAGGATGATTAGATTTATCTTTTCAAGATTAAAAAACAATGTTAAATTCTAATTTCAAGTATCGTAATACATTGTTTTGTGTCATGTCTTGAACATTATCTTGTAATGTGCAATGAAATTGATTATAGGAATCATGTGTAGAATTGCTTAAACATGCCTCTAAGTATGAGTAATGTTTATATTTGATAACGATTTACTCACTCACCTCTTTGATAATCTACATATGAATTTAATCTTACTCTTGCATGATTATGTAGTGTAACTGCTTAACATTATTAGATGTGTGTTTGGTTTACCTACACCCCATAAAAATCTTTTTCTTTTCATGCACTCATATTTAAAGAAGTGTGTTTTAAATCAAAAACTCTGTTTGCAAAAACAAGTGAATTCAGAGAACTTTGTCACAAACTAAAATTCAAATGAATACATGACAAAGATAACTCCACCAAGCACTACTCACCCTCTTGATAAGCCTTAATGAGCATTGTGAGGTTGAGCACCATGGAGAGAATTGTAAAGTGTCTTGTGCAAACTATTTTTATACACTACTTCTTCTTGTACATCGGATCACAAATAAACAAAAGAAAAGATAAAATATATGTGATCCCCCAAGCACTATTTTGCATCTTGATAAGTCTTAATGAGCATTGTGTGTATATAGCACCTTGGGAGTTATACTATGTTATACGTGCATTGAAATAAAATATACCTATATGGGTGGAAGTAATTCTAAAAATGCATTTCAATAATGTTGTGTTTATTCCATTATACATGTCAAGTGTTTTGATTAAATCATTTGTATACTCTTATCAAAAACACTATTTGTAACATAATTATCTCTTATAAACCTTCTACTCATGAGTATTGGACTTTAATGCATATCTACATGTCTTTTCAAAAAATTTGAGCAGGTGCATTAGATTGCTTTGCATGATTTCTATAATGTATAAGTATACTTGAATTGCGAATTTAAATCATTGTAGTTTCCTATCTTGTCTTGATAAAGTAAAATTATGCTTGAATTATTTTTGGCTACCAAAGTATTTCTTGGATTTCAAACTCAAAACATCTTCTTTCAAAAACTAACACTCTTATATCATTTTCAATGCTTGAAAATTTCAAAAAAAGGATGTTTACTAAGAATGCTTATTATATTTGAATTTATCTTCCGCTACGCCTTTGAAAACTCATTCTTACTTACTTTCTAAACAAGTGATATTATATTAACAAATGATATTGTGCTCTTGGACTTAAATTGTTAAAACATCTATTTTTCACTAAAACAAAACTCTTACTCATTTACTATACTTCAAGCTCCTATAAAGATGTTTATTTATCTTGAATCATGCTTTCCACTATACTTTCTAATTGTATGCTCGATCATGAATACTTTTTTGCCCAGCAAGTAATATTGATTCCTTATCTAATGATACTCATTCTTACTCCAAGCTTCCTACAAAAGGAGGAGAATATCTAAGTAGTTCAAAACTCAACCCTCTTTTGATAATACCAAAAGGGGGAGAATAACTTTGAAAGAAATTCACATAAGATACTTTGAGTTAGGCGGAGCACTCATATAGGGGGAACATCTATATAGGGCGAGCATATTCGTACTATCACGCCTATCCATTGCTATAAACACATTTTTTATTGTTGAAAACTTTCTTTCTAAAGAGGATTTGTTATTATCAAAAGGGGGAGTTTGTTGGAACATGTTTTCCACATATCATGGTTTGAGAATAACAAATCTCATTGTATTTGATCATACTTGCCATGTGTATATTGTGCATGATCTTCTGTTTTCATGCCTCTACAAGTTCAAGAAAGAAAGACGACGAATTCCCTACCAGGTCAAAGCTCTGGTGCTAGCGTGGCGTGCTAACGCTACCACTGGCGGTAGCTGTGCAGAGTTGGAAACTTCGTCGAAAAGGAAACATTCGCCGAGAAAGGAAGGTCGTCGAGACTGAATATGGAAAATCTTACCGCGGAGCATTAAGGCTAATGTTCAGTGGTAACTTATGGAAGTACCGTGATCACGATATTGATTGAGGAGCAGAAAAGGAAGGAGACCTGACGACTGGGAAAGATATATGGCTAACGCGGCGCATTAGCATTACCGCGGCGTGGTGGGAGGGGATACCAATTTTGGAGCCAGATTGTTACCAAAAATGACTCAATCCGCGTGCCAGAATGTTGCCTAAAGAGGCTCCTGCCCAGCGGTAGCACTACCGCTGGCGCTAGGATCCGAGCCTATTTAAAGAGCGGTCTGCCTCCATTTTGATTCGCTGATTCGAGAACATATCGAATCCACAACTCATATATTTGTGAGAGCCTCCTCTTTGCAGCCAAGACAACTCCGATCAACGCTCATAAATGCAAGGAACTCGAAGAAGGATCGATCACGCTTATCTTACAGTGGTCATACACATCAACATCAAAGATTACTTCGGTGCGCCTTCGACAAGTTCTTTGAGTTCAGCATAAGAGGGAGTTTTTCTTTAGTTTTTATTTTATCTTGTAACTCTTAACCTTTGTATCGATAGAGAAATTCGTCTGTGTTGGCGACTAAGTCGTGAGTGGCTTAGGGAGAACTCATTGCATGGTTGGCGACTAGGGCCTTGCGAGGACTATGGAGAATTCACTGCGTGGGTATGGCGACTAGGTCTAGGGTTAGATCTAGGGGTGGCTCGAGGCCTCATCTAGGGAGAGATAGGCTAGAGCCAACCTGTCCTTGGGAGAAGGGTCGGTATAGAAAACCAAAAAGGTTTTTACGCATTCGCCTCAATCTCAAGCGTTATTGGGATAAATTTTTGTAACGATTCTATAAGAAATAATATGATATATTTTTCACTAATATCATTATGCAATCTCTGATCTTTGAAATTTAAATGAAAAATCATTCTACATCGCTAACGTCGAGCGGTAACACTACCACTAGCGGTAGTAACAGAGTTCACATCTGTCGTGCCAAATACAACCCACTTTTATAAGAAGCTTACTACAATACTTAAACTGTGATATTCTTGAAAATATTGTCAACATATTTGAATAAAATCAATTAAGATCAAAAGTTCTTAAAACCCTTATTCACCCCCCCCCCCCCCTCTAAGGGCACCTACAGATCCAACACAGAGAATACCGCACAAATCAATAGAACAGTAAAGCTGCGTAAATAAGGAACAAGAACCAGAGAATAACTCGATCTTCATCAAGTGTTCTCAAAGTTTCAGTCAAGCAACATCGACTGATAAGAACAATTCCAGATTGAAGAAGGGATTGAAGAAGAATATGTGATATCCAAGAAATCATCAAAGTATTCTCTTCAAGTCCAAGAAGCCGATCTTCATCCGGCTAAGAAGTTTTTCTCAAATCTTTTTTTGTAGGGCTTGTGGGCCTGAGCTTATAGAATCTATTTTAGATTTGTGTTGTAGGGCTTAAGGGCCTGAGTTGTAGGGCATGAGAGCTTGAGTTCTGTAGGGCTTGAGGGACTGAGCTGTAGGGCTTGAGGGCATGAGTTTGTAGGGCTTGAGGGCCTGAGTTTATAGGGCTTGAGGGCCTAACTTTGTACGGCTTGAGGGCCTGAGTTCTTTAGGGCTTGAGGGCCTGAGTTGTAAGGCTTGAGGACCTAAGATTGTAGGGCTTGTGGGCCTGAGTTTTCAGCAGAGTTTGCCGACCCTAGCACACTACTAGAAAGGCGCAGAGGGATAGTGGACTACTCAAGACACCCTGTATTGAGGAACCAATATATATCTAGTGTTTTTGTGTGTTGTGTTTCTGTGATTTGTTGTTGTGCTGTGATAAAGCTATTTAGTTCTTGTGCATAGAAATTCAAAAACAGCCATATCACCTAATCCTCCCCCCCCCCCCCCCCTCTAGGTGATAGTTCCATAACTAACAGTTTGGTCTTTTATACCCAGAGGCATAAGCCAGACCGCAACTCCCACTATCCGCAGACCCAGTCATAACAGAATATCAAAGTATCATCAGGATCAATTCATTTGTTGAGAGAACTTGACTTCATCGTCTAGACAGTCTCAGTGAAATCGTCGAGATAACTCGATGAATTCTATCATTTATCGAGACAGTCTTGATGAAATGACCAGTGATAGTCTATATCATCGAGACAGTCTCGATGACCTGGATCATTCGTCGAGATAGTCTTGACAAAATCATCGAGCCATCTCGACCAAATCGTCGAGATATCTCAATAAAATTGTAGAGACATTCTCGACGAAATATCCTTGAGTTTATGCTGTCGAGATGATCTCGGCGATATAGATCACGAGACAATATTCACAATATCAGCTCGTGATCCCGACATTATACAATATGTCACGATGACATTCACAATGTCATCTTGAAGTCTTCTCGCATGATATTCATAATATCGTCTTGAAGCTTTTCGACATGCTCCATACAATATTCATAATATCTAAGGAGCATTCTTCTCGAACCAACTCTATTCCAAATAGTCATAGGATTAGTACTTTCACTCATATCCAATATGAGCAAGGCCAACACAACCCTTTCTCCAATTTCTCTAAACGCTTTTATGTGCGACCTCATAGGCTCATATCGCATTGGTAGTGAGACTAACTGCTTGCTTACTTCCGGATCACCGTAGAAACTCCAACACTCCCACTTGATCTAGAAGGTATCAACAAATGTCTCACAAATAATGAGCAGCATCTAGCAATGCACCATTGCTACCCAAGCAATAAGAGTTCATAACTCAAAGAAGCCTGTCCGTGAACAATGTATCAGTGTCATCATGTCCCTTTATACTTTACATCCGGATTGAACTAGAGGCATGGACCTTGTCACCCTCATAATTATTTAACCCATGCTTTCTTGGTATAGAATAGACTTTCTGAGAGTGGTAAGCTCAATATCACATATTGACTCAACCCAGCATGACCATGCATTTGTCAGTCTTATTCCATCAAGGGGCCCATATATGTAACTCAAGTCATATAGGAGGACAAATTTCATTTCTATCCACACACAAACACCCAAATGATTCATAACATACCCAATAACCACCCTTATCATCAACCTTTCTCAAGGAAGACTTTAGATGGCATCTAAGTACGCTCTTTCTCACTTGATGAATGTTATGACTTCAAGTCAAAGAACCATAAACATCATTGTTACTTGAGATCTACTTGTGACATGTTCATAAAACAATCCACAAAGTAGTCATGGTGGGTCTGTCCAGTACAACTTGTTCCTAACAAGTACCTATGTGATGACTTGATATCTCATATCATGACCTGTGAGAACTGATCATCAGTCAACCCACATACCAGTCTTGGTGTATCATCCTCTCCCTAATTTTCAAGTTGATACCTCGACCAGGGACTATTTAAGAATGAAGCTTCTTTTAAACATAGGTCCTCACATTCAAGTCACGTACTTGAATTCTCATGGAAGCAAACATTCTCAATAACCCCGATAGGGTATTTTATCGATCGGTCTGCTAATTGGATGCAAATTTTTGTTGGGCTTGGATTGCCTAAACCAAGCTTTGTAAACAAAGAAAATGGCATCAAATTAATAATAGCGCCCAAATCTGCCAATGCGTATTTTATTAATAAATTACCGAACAAGCACTGGATGGAGAACCGTCCCGGGTCGTTTAATTTTTGTGGTAATTTATTAACAAAACCATCGAGCATTCTGCATTTAAAGATATCCGTGAAAAATTTTCAAGTTTCTTTTTATTTGAAAGTAAGTCCTTCAGATATTTAGCGTATTTGGGAATTTGGACGATCGCTTCGCAGAATGACACATTAATTTGGATTTGTTTTAAAATTTCAATAAATCTTTTATAGTGCTCCTCATTGCGCTCATCTTTAAATTTTGAAGGATAAGGAAGAGAAGGATTTTTAATTATGCACAGAGCTAAAGTAGAATTAACTTGCAGTGGAGAAGATGAAACGCTTTCCTCGGGCTCGACCAAATTTGAAGAAGTTACCTCCTTTCCACTACAGAGGGTTATTACGTTGGCGCTCTCCCGTGGATTGGGCTTAGTATTGCCCGGTAGAGCTCCTTGCTGGCATTCGGAGAACATTTTGGCGAGCTGTCCAATTTGATTTTCCAAGCTTATAATAGATCTGGATAGATTCCGGATGTTGGACTCATTGGAGACAACGTATTTAGTGAAGACCTCTTCAAGTGAAAAGGGATTGTGTGGTGGTGGTCGTGGAGCGAATCTGGGGGGATTCACTTGTGGTGGGTGTTGAGCGTTATTGGGGTTGCTCCTTGAAAATTTTTGATGGTTCCTTAAACCCGGATTATAGCTATTATTTAAAAGAATATTATTATTCGGGTCATAAAGAGGGCAGTAGGAGTTCCCCATATAATCTACTTGCTCTTGAACGTAATTATTATTGTTAGCCCAATTGGTGGCGGAGGAAACAGACATCTCCATCACTTACTTAGTAAGTCATTCTACTTTATACCTAAAATTAGGGGTGACCTCGAATTCAAAGAGTCTGGTCGGCTTATTAGGGCGCGACTGTGGTGCATTCCACTGATACGCATTCATGGCCATCTCCTTAAAAAGCTCTTGAGCGGCCTCTGGGGTTTTGTTATTAAGAGTTCCACCTGCTGCTGCATTAATCATTTGCCTCGTTTGGAGATTCAAATCATTTTAGAATGTTTGAACTTGTTGCCACATCGGGAGGGCATGATGGGGACATCTCCACAAAAGTTTCTTTAAGCGCTCCCATGTGTCGAAGAGAGACTCTGAGTCTATTTGCGTGAACGAGAGAATGTTCGTACGTAATTTAGCGGACTTCGCCGAAGGAAAATATTTTGTTAAAAATTTCTCCGTCATCTCAGCCCACGTAGTGATGGAACCTCTAGAAAGAGAACTCAACCACTGCTTGCCCTTAGTCCGAAAAGAAAAAGGAAATAAACACAAATGGATAACGTCATCGGTGACGCCATTTATCTTAAATGTATCGCAAATCTCCAGAAACTTTAGTAAATGTAAATTTGGATCTTCATCCGGTAAGCCATCGAATACGACTGTTTGCTGCACCATCTGAATGATACTAGTTTTAGTTTCAAAATTATTATTCACCACCGTCGGACGAATAATACTAGATTATGTTTCCTACCAATTTGGCCTCGCATAATAGGACATGGTCCGTATAGGAGCCGCATTATGGTTAGGATCTTCCATTGTTCCCTCGTAAATTTCTCTGATTGACTCTTCACGAATTATTAGTAGATCACTAAATCGAAGACGTCGTCGCATGGTGCGCTCGATTTCCATATCAAAACACAATTCAAAATTAGTTGAAGAGTTTCCTTGGGTCATAAACAAAAAGTAAAGAAGATAGGAGAAGAGAATAAATGATGAAGAATGAAAAACTAAAATTATTATAGAATTATTATAATATTAATTTATATAAATTTATATATAAATATTTTTTTTTCAAAAAGCGGGTTCGGTTAGTCCCAGACTTCCCGAGGTCTACCCTGTGAAGAGTTCACAAATTACTAGGAGATGCGATGGGATGACAAGCCCAAATCTCCCTTTCCGAGAATTTAAGTTGTGCCTTTTATGATTTTTTTTTTAAAAAAAATTACGAGAAGGGTGAGAAGAAAGAGAACGATAAAATTAATAGATATTTCTTTTTTCGAAATATCAACTCCCAATTCCCTGACAACGGTGCCAAAAACTAGATGGAACAAAATTATGTCTGCGAACGACAACGGCAAGTGTACCGTGTTGTAAGTAGTATTGGTTTATAAAAACCAAGGTCGTATAAAAATTCGGGCGAGTTGAATACTCTTACTTCGAGAAAATCTCTATTATTCTATCAATAGAACTTTTGGTTTGGATTGCAAGAAAAGTAAATAAAAAGGATGAAAGGAACAATCGTTAGGAGATTAGCACTCGATCTCGAATCACCTTGGAATAAAAATAACAAGAACAAATAAGATTCAAATTCTCTTTAAAGAATTACTTCGACCGTGGAGGTTCCCAAATTCTAAGCACACCTTTGGTCGAGGATACGTCCAGCTGAGTTTAGGTTGATCAACCGAACTCTCGTTCTATAATTGAAACCCCTAAAACTCAATTTATCGCGGTGAACCCCTCTATTGGATTTGACTCCAATCTGGGAGATTTATGTCATCCTCTCTCGAGGGTTGCATGCAACTCTCTTTATCCCTGAATGATCGATTCGTCTTATGAGCTTTTCGGCTAACTAAAAAATGAAAACAAGAACGAGAATTATATATCAAAAATATAATCTCATTTCATTAAAATCAATGATAAATCATAAGTACTCTAAAGAGAGAAAAAGAGAATCTAAATTAATTCAAAACTCATATTATTCTGTGGGTCATCTCGATCGAGTACTAATAGAAATTTAGCTACTCATTGAGATTACGGAATCAACGAAAATAAAAGAGTACATGATGGAAGAAGAGGAGAATGAGAGAATAAGAAAGCTATTTTTATTATTTCTAGCAAAAGCACACTTCAAGCTATTAAATTGAAAATTACAATTGCAAAATAAAAAGTACAAGAATTGAAGCTTACAATTGCTAAGAGAAAGAGAAGTACAGGAATTGCTTAAATCAGGAAAATAATGCAAGAAATGAAGGATTGAACTCCCAAAAATCGTCCCCTAATGTTCTAGAGGAGCTGGCTTTAAATAGGTTGAAGTTTGAGGTTACACGCCATCAGTCATGCCCGTGACCAAGGGCATGTAAGGGGCGTGATAGAAGCCGGTGCGGGAGAGATGCCTTTTGGATTCATTGTAGGCGTTACGTGTGCGTCACACCCAAGGTCACGCCCGACCTAGGGCATGTAATCTTCAAATTTGCGTCTGGCGGGAAGTTTTTGGTGGGCTGGTGCATTGTTATAGCGGCAAGGAAGTACACGCCCGTGACCTTAGAAGTACATGGGTGTGACATGATGTGTCATGGGCGTGTACTTAGCGAATTGCATGCAGAGGATGTGGATCGCATCCTGCTGAGTTGGAACCGTTCATTATGTTTACGGCGCCCTAGGTCACGCCAGTGACCTTGGGCATGTACTTGGCGAATCATCTAAGAATGAGTCCTGGATGGTCGCAGCAAGTCTGGAACACATCTTGGGTTGTCATGCCCTTGGTCACGCCCGTGACCTTGGGCATGTACTTAACATTTTGCTCAAAAGTGTCCAGAAACCTGAAAAATAGAAAATATACTTAATTAGTAAATAAATATGAAAAGAAATGATTTCTCTATGGTAATTCATATAAATTATATAAATGTATATTAAAATAATAATAAAACTATACCAAAAGATGAGTATATAAACTACTCATCAAACACCACCATACTTGAGTTTTTGCTATTGCAGAGCAAAGAATGAGAGATAATCTATAAGACATTGATATTTTTTTCTAACTAATGAAAATTTTATTAAACCAAGAGTAAGTTAAAGACAAATTCTAGGAATTCAAGAATTAAGTCACAAATTATGGTGTTAATTTAAAAAGAGAAACATGCTTAGCTAAAGACTTTTCAATATGACTATTTAGCAAACAAAATTGTAGAAAATACCATACAAAATTAGATTGAAATTATGGAAACTCTAACATAAAAGAGGCTAAGAAAAAGACACCTACCAAAATATTGCTCTCTTAATAATTTTATTAAGAACTAGAACCAATGAAATTGGCTAAGGAGGGGTTTTAATCGGAAATGGCAAAATGAAGAGCTATTAAATAGAGGTGATGAATTTTATTCCTTCACCTTATTCGTCAAATATTTTCCTGTATATCTTTAGGAAAATGATGAATTTTATCCTCTCATTTTCCAAGTCATATAATTTTTTAATTTTTCTCTTTAATCAAAAACACAAATGTATATGTTTAGAAGGAATTTTATCCTCTTACTTCATAACGTATAGTCTTTTAAATGATTTTGGGTTCATATGTTTAGAGGATAATGAATTTTATCCTCTTATTCCCATGACATATGATCTTTTACTACTTTTTTTTTCATATTTGCCAACAAAGGTTGGGGGATAAAGAGTTATTTCTAGCTTTTAAATAAAACTATTTTGAGAGCAACTTTTTTTAGTGGAATGAAATTTCCTAAGATCTGAAAGTTAGTAGAGAATATAATAAAAATCTAAGGTTTTATGGTCAATTTAATACAAAATGAAGCTGTTTAAAATTAAAAAGAGAAGTAGTGCTAAATACGATCTCTAATTGAATTAAAAACATAAAGTGTTTCTTAAAACTAAATTACTTCAAATTTAAATCTAACAAATTCTGATAAAACAAACATTAGCTAGATTAAAAATGTAAGAATGCTTATAGTTACTTCTCAAACTAGATTTTTGAGAATATAGTAAAAACACAAGGTGAGGGGTATATATATATTTGATTTTTTTATCTCTTTTTTTTTACAAAATTACTTAGATAACTAAGCTACACCCTCATACTTAAAATTATACATTGTTCACAATGTTTAAAACTAAGTGTGGAGTTCCAACAAGATTAATAAAAAAAAATACAGAAAAAGAGGAGAAGAGGGCTTCCCTGGTTGGAAGTCGGGGTTGCCGGAACTAAACGTGCAAAAATACGTTAAAAACAAACAAAACAAAAGATAACGAAAAGGGATAACGTTGGGGTGTCTCCCTAAAGCGCTTTGTTTACCGTCGCGAAGCTTGACTAAGTGGCAAATTTTCTTAAAGATTATGAAGTTTAAGCGTTTCAATATCTCCGGACGTAGGGTCGCCAGGGTGATACAATTTTAACCTGTGTCTGTTAACCTTAAATGAGTCATTTTTGGCTGCTCTATTAGAATGGTCACATATTGCCAAATCACTTTTACTACATAGGGTCCGGACCATCAAGATTATAAATTGCTCAAAAAAAGCCTAAGTCTAGAATTAAAAAGGACTAGATCTTCCGGTAAAAAAGATTTGGGGTTTTTTATTTTTCTGTCATGATAAAACTTAGTAATTTTTTAAGTTCTTTTTCTCTATTGTTGACTTGAATAATTCTTTGGGAGGACCCGAGCCACTAAATAATTGGCAAAATCCATGTACCAAGGGGTGGAAGAAGTCGTTACCTTTTCGATGGAGAGGAGGAGCTCTTCAGGGACTTAATCATTAATTTCAGCCTCCACTAATTTTCCTGCCGCCGGGTTCTCCAATCTTGAGAGGTGGTCGACCGCCAAGTTCTCCGCTCCTTTCTTGTCTCGGATCTTCAAATCGAATTCTGGCAATAGGAGAATCCATCTCAGTAGTCGGAGCTTGGCGTCCCCTTTATCTAGCAAGTACCGGAGGGCGGAGTGGTCTGTAAAAACAATAATTTTATATAGCATTATACATGAACGAAATTTATCAAATGCAAAACAATCGCTAAAAGTTCTTTTTCCGTTGTTGTATAATTTGCTTGGGCGGATGTAAGCGTTTTGCTCTCGTAATAGATTAGGTGAAAATATTTATTCACCCGTTGGCCCAAGACAGCCCCTACAGCAAAATCACTTGCATCACACTTAATTTCAAACGGTGGAGACCAATTTGGTGCGATTAAAATTGGCGAATTGATAAGTTCATTTTTTATTTTATTAAACGCCTTTAAACAATCTTCATTAAAAATAAATGCGGATTCCTTTTCTAATAATTGTGTTAGCAGTTTTGTTATTTTTGAAAAATCACGTATAAACCGCCTTTAAAATCCCGCGTGTCCTAGAAAACTTCTAATAGATTTAACATTGGTTGGAGGGGGAAGTTTTTCTATGACTTCGATCTTGGCCCTATCGACCTCGATCCCCTTACTAAAAACCTTATGCCCGAAGACTAATCCCTCTTGGACCATAAAGTGGCACTTCTCTCAGTTGAGTGTCAAATTCGTGTCTTCGCAGCATTGAAGAAGACGATCAAGATTGTTTAGACAATTTTGAAAGGAATCGTCAAAGACTGAAAAATCATCCATAAACACCTTCATGACGTTCTCTACTAATTCATTAAAAATTGCCAACATACATCTTTGAAATGTAGCTGACGCATTGCAAAGATCAAACGACATTCTTCGATATACGAAGGTGTTGAAAGGACAGGTAAACGTGGTTTTCTCTTGGTCTTCGAACACAATTGGGATTTGAAAGTATCCCGAAAGACCATCAAGAAAACAATAGTGTGAGTGACTGGATAGACATTCTAGGATTTGGTCAATGAAGGGCAACAAAAAGTGATCCTTGCGGGTAACATCATTTAATTTTCTATAATTGATGCATACCCGCCAACCCGTAACGGTACGGGTTGGAATCAACTCGTTATTTTTGGTTGTGACTACCGTTATTCCCCCCTTTTTAGGCATGACTTGCACCAGGCTAACCCAAGTGCTATCAGAAATTTGGTAAATAATCCCTGCGTCTAATAATTTTATAATTTTGTCCTTAATGACGTCCTTCATTTTGGGATTAAGGCGTCGTTGAGGCTGAATAGTGCCGCGAGAATTATTTTCTAAATTTATTTTTTGTGTGCAAAATGAGGGGCTAATCCCCTTGATATCCAAAATTTGTCATGCAATTGCATGGCTGTGATTGTTTAAAATTTTCATTAATTCGGAAATTTCTGAATCGTTAAGCGCGGAAGATATGATTACGGGCAATTTTGAATCTCTTTCTAAAAAAAATATTTTAAATGATCCGGGAGTTGCTTTAACTCAAGGTTCGGTGGTTCGTCATAAGATGTTTTGATTTTGAAATTAATTGAATTTATCTGTTCGAATTTAAAAGATCGAGCTATTTCCTCAGTAACAAATTCCGGATCTTCAAAAATTGGCAAGATTAATTCGGAAAAAGGCGACGATTCCTTTTCGAAATTTGTTTCTCAAGTAAACCAGGAGTCGTCGTTAGAAAAAGAATTTTTCATAGAGTTGTTTATACTAAAAATAACTTCTTCTTCCCCAACTTGTAGGAGAAGTTTGCGGTTACTAACGTCAATAATTGCCCGAGAGGTGGCGAGAAAAGGACGTCCGAGTATAATAGGCACTTTGACGTCTTCCTCAATGTCTAGGATGACAAAATCTACCGGAAAGATAAATTTGTCAACCTTAACAAGCACATCCTCAATAACCCCGATTGTGTATTTTATCGATTGGTCTGCTAGTTGGATGCAATTTTTTGTTGGGCTTAGATTGCCTAAACTAAGCTTTTTAAACAAAGAAAATGGCATCAAATTAATACTAGTGCCCAAATCTGTCGATGCGTGTTTTATTAAAAAAACTACCGAACAAGCACGGGATGGAGAACCGTCCCGGGTCGTTTAATTTTTGTGGTAATTTATTTAACAAAACCGCCAAGCATTCTGGGTTTAAAGATATCCGTGAAAAATATTCAAGTTTCTTTTTATTTGAAAGTAAATCCTTCATATATTTAGCGTATTTGGGCATTTGGGCGATCGCTACGTAGAATGGCCCATTTATTTGGATTTGTTTTAAAATATCAATAAATCTTTTATAGTGCTCCTCATTGCACTCATCTTTAAATTTTGAAGGATAAGGAAGAGAAGGATTTTTAATTATGCGCGGAGCTAAAGTAGAATTAACTTGCGGAGGAGAAGATGAAACGTTTACATTGGGCTCGACCAAATTTGAAGAAGTTACCTCCTTTCCGCTACAGAGGATTATTGTGTTGGCGCTCTCCCATGGATTGGGCTCAGTATTGCCCGGTAGAGCTTCTTGATGGCATTCGGAAAACATTTTGGCTAGCTGCCCAATTTGATTTGTCTAGCTTTTAATAGATCCGGATAGATTATAGATGTTGGACTAATTGGAGACAACGTATTTAGTGAAGACCTCTTCAAGTGGAGAGGGCTTGTTTGGTGGTGGTGGTGGAGCGAATCCGGGGGGATTCACTTGTGGTGGGAGTTGAGCATTATTGAGGTTGCTCCATGAAAATTTTGGATGGTTCCTTAAACCCAGATTATAGCTATTATTTAAAAAAATATTATTATTCGGGTTATAAGGAGGGAGGTATGAGTTCCCCATATAATCTACTTGCTCTTGAATGTAATTATTATTATAATTATTGTTAGCCCAATTGGTAGTGGAGGAAGTAGACATCTCCGTCACTTGTTTAGTAAGTCATTCTACTTGATGCGATAAATTAGGGGTGGCCTCGACTTCAAAGAGTCTGGTTGGCTTATTAGGGCTCGACCGTGGTGCATTCCACTGATACGCAATCATGGCCATCTCCTCGAAAAACTCTTGAGCGGCCTCTAGGGTTTTGTTATTAAGAGTTCCCCCTACTACCGCATCAATCATTTGCCTAGTTTGGAGATTCAAATCATTGTAGAATGTTTGAACTTGTTGCAACATCGGGAGGGCGTGATGGGGACATCTCCGTAAAAGTTCCTTGAAGTGCTCTCATGTATCGTAGAGAGACTCTGGGTATATTTGCGTGAACGAGAGAATGTCCGTACGTAATTTAGCGGAATTCACTGAAGGAAAATATTTTGTTAAGAATTTCTCCGTCATCTCGACCCACGTAGTGATGGCCTTTAGGAAGAGAACCCAACCACTGCTTGGCCTTAGTCCACAAAGAAAAAGGAAATAAACGCAAACGGATGGCGTCATCGGTGAAACCATTTATCTTAAATGTATCGCAAATCTCTAGAAAATTTAATAAATGTAAATTTGGATCTTCATCCGGTAAGCCATCGAATACGATTGTTTGTTGTACCATCTAAATGATACTCATTTTAATTTCATACTTATTATTCGTCACTGTCGGGCAAATAATACTAAATTGTGTTTCCTCTCAATTTGACCTCGTATAATAGGACATGGTCCATAGCAGGGTTGCATTATGGTCGGGATCTTCCATTGTTCCCTCGTTAATTTCTCTGATTGACTCTTCGCGAATTATTGGTAGATCACTAAATCGGAGACGTCGCCGCAAGGTGCGCTCGATTTCCGGATCAAAACACAATTCAAAATTAGTTGAAGAGTTTCCTCGGGTCATAAACAAAAAGTAAAGAAGATAGGAGAACAGAATAAAAGATGAAGAAGGAAAAGCTAAAATTAATAGATAGCTAAAATTAAAAGAAAAGTAAATAAAAAGGATGAAAAGAACAATCGTTAGGAGATTAGGACTAGATCTCGAATCACCTTGGAATAAAAATAACAAGAAACAATAAGAATCAAATTCTCTTTAAAGAATTACTTCGGCCATGGAGGTTCCTAAATTCTGAGCGCACCTTTGGTCGAGGATACGTCCAACTGAGTTTAGGTTGATTAACTGAACTCTCGTTCTATAATTGAAACCCCTAAAACTCGCTTTATCGCTGTTGGAACCAGTATCTGGCCCAACGAGGAGTTCGGACCCCTGTAAAGGGGGGCAGTTAGCACCTACTGATCCTAAGGGAGAACCTGGCCGGAGACTTCTACAGCGCGGAGGTCCCACCATACACCCGGAAGATCTTTTTAGCGCTTCCCCTCCCAAGCCAAAGCTGAAGTTGGGCACCCTTGGAGAGTTAGAGGAGCTAACCAAAGAACCTAGAAAAGAAGAAGCCAAGAATTTGAATCCCCGCCCCCTCCAAAGGTGTCCTTCAAGGTCTATATATAGATTTTCTCTTCTGGTCTGCTAATAGCGGGAATCCGCATTTTGGTTTTACTAAACGCACCCCAAATTGGTCTGCTAACAGCCAAACTCCGCTATTTCGAAAGGCTAACTGCAGGCCACAATGGGACCCTGCCGAGACGGCACCCTGGGACCATGCCGAGACGGCACCCTGGGACCATGCCGAGATGGCACCCTGGGACCATGCCGAGATGGTACCCTGGGACCCGGCCGAGACGGTACCCTGGGACCCCACCGAGACGGTACCCTGGGACCCTACTGAGCTGGCACCCAGGGACCCTGCCGAGATGGCACCCTGGGACCCTGCCGAGCCGGCACCCTGGGACCCTACCGAGCCTGCACCCTGGACCCTGCCAAGCCGGCACCCTGGGACTCTGCCGAGCCGGCACCCTGGGACTCTGCCGAGCCGACACCTTGGGACCCTGCCGAGATGGAACCTTGGGACCCTGCCGAGACGGCACCCTGGGACCCTACCGAGACAGCACCCTGGGACCCTACCGAGATGGCACCCTGGGACCCTGCCGAGCCGGCACCCTGGGACCCTGCCGAGCCAGAACCCTGGGACCCTACCGAGACGGCACCATGGGACCCTGCCGAGACGGCACCCTGGGACCTTGCCAAAACTGCACCCAGGGACCCTGCCGAGACGGCACCCAGGGACCCTGCCGAGCCGGCACCCTGAGACCCTGCCGAGCCGGCACCCTGGGACCCTGCCGAGCCGGCACCTTGGGATCCTGCCGAGCCGGCACCCTGGGACCCTACCGAGCCGGCAACCTTAGGTGTCTTAAGAAATTTTGATCTTGACAAAGATAAGGTTGAACATGTGAGATCTTCTCTACTCGCCCCAGGTGGGCGAGATCTTTTAAGTTGTCCTCGGTCATCTCTGATCTTGACGGATTACGGGTTTTACACAATCCTCGTTTTTTTTTGGACTCGACACGAGGTCAGAAAAAACAATGGAGAACATGTGGTTCGGAGAGATTGGAGCTAGACTGTATACCACTCCGGGCGAGGGCCTGATGGAGCCGGCACTCCCCTGCTTCCCTTACACCTCGGGGCGAGTGTCTGAAGGAGTCGGCACTCTCCTGCTTCTCTTTCATCTTCGGGTGAGTTCCTGATGGATCCAGCACTCGCATGCTTCCCTTTCATCTCGAGGCGAGTGCCTGATGGAGCCAGCACTCGCCTGCTTCCCTTTCATCTCCGGGCAAGTGTCTGATGGAGCCAGCACTCGCCTGCTTCCCTTTCATCTCCTGGCGAGTGCCTGATGGAGCCAGCACTCGCCTGCTTCCCTTTCATCTCCGGGCGAGTGCCTGATGGAGTCAGCACTCCCCTGCTTCCCTTTCATCTCTGGGCGAGTGCCTGATGGAACCAGCACTCGCCTGCTTCCCTTTCATCTATGGGCGAGTGCCTGATGGAGCCAGCACTCGCATGCTTCCCTTATTATCCTTGCTCACCTCTTCTTTTTTAGACTTTGGTCTATACCCCTTTTCTTTTCATCCTGCCACCTAGCATCGGCCCTAAGGCCTCATTCGCTCGTCTGCCTACTTACGCACAATCATGCGTGCGCCGATACCATGACCACTCGCCCTGCTCAGCTCGCCTTAAACTGAATGGCCCTTATATACCTTACCACTACTCGCGCGAGACTCGCTTCCTACTCGCCGAGTGGTACTATATTGGTGAGTGGGTGAGATCTCGGCCGGCGAGTAGCTCATGGTACTTCACTCGCACCCCTTTGCTCCCTTTCTGTGCTAAGTGAAGTTTACCTATTCCTGAGTGTTGCCCGTCCCTTTCCAGCTAGTGTGAGTTTGGTTAACAAGTCAGTTTGGAATCCTTTCTTTCGCATCCCTTTCTTTTCCACTTATCTATGGGTGAGCCTACGACCCTGCCAGCGAGGTGAGAGCCAGGTCAGCGGGTCTGCATCAAGCCAACTACATTTTGAAAATTCTCTTTCCTACCACTGAGCGAGCCTACGGCCCTGCCAGCTTGGTGGGAGCCTAGCCAGCGGGTCTGCTTCGGGAACTATTACCTTTTGAAATTTTCCTGCCACTGAGCGAGCCTACGACCCTACCAGCCTGGTGGGAGCCTGGTCAGCGGGTCTGCTTCGGGGCCTGTTACCTTTTGAAACATTTCCTGCCACCGAGCGAGCCTACGGCCCTGCCAGCTTGGTGGGAGCCTGGTCAACGGGTCTGCTTCGGCGCTTATTACCTTTTGAAATTTTCCTGCCACCGACCGAGCCTACGGCCCTGCCAGCTTGGTAGGAGCCTGGTCAGTGGGTGTGCTTCGGGGCCTATTACCTTTTGAAACTTTTCCTAACACTGAGCAATCCTATGGCCCTACTAGCTTGGTGGGAGCCTGTTCAGCGGGTCTGCTTTGGGGATTGTTACCTTTTGAAACTTTTCCTGCCACCGAGCGAGCCTACGGCCCTGCCAGCTTAGTGGGAGTGTGGTCAGTGGATCTGCTTTGGGGCCTATTACCTTTTGAAATTTTCCTGCCACCTAGCGATCCTACGACCCTGCCAGCTTGGTGGGAGCCTGGTCAGCGGGTCTGCTTTGGGGCCTATTACCTTTTGAAATTTTTCTGCCACAGAGCGAGCCTACGGCCCTGCCAGCTTGGTGGGAGCCTGGTCAGGGGGTCTGCTTCGGGGCCTATTACCTTTTGAAACTTTTCCTGCCACCGAGCAAGCCTACGACCCTACCAGCTTGGTGGGAGCCTGGTCAGCGGGTCTGCTTCGGGGCCTATTACCTTTTGAAAATTTTCCTGCCACCGAGCGAGCCTACGGCCCTGCCAACTTGGTGGGAGCCTGGTCAGTGCGTCTGCTTTGGGGATAAGTACCTTTTGAGACCTTCCTGCCACTGAGTGATCCTACGGACCTGCCAGCTTGGTGAGAGCATGGTCAGCGGGTCTGCATCGGGGCTTAGTACCTTTTGAAACCCTCCTACCACTGAGCGATCCTATGGCCCTGCCAGCTTGGTGGGAGCCTGGTCAGCAGGTCTGCATCGGGGCTAAGTACCTTTTGAAACCCTCCTGCCACCGAGCGATCCTATTGCCCTGCCAGCTTGGTGGGAGCCTGGTCAGCGAGTCTGCTTCAGGACCTATTACCTTTTGAAATTTTCCTGCCACCGAGCGAGCCTACGACCCTGCCAGCTTGGTGGGAGCCTAGTCAGTGGGTCTACTTCGGGGCATGTTACCTTTTGAAACTTTTCCTACCACCGAGCGAGCCTGCAGCCCTGCCAGCTTGGTGGGAGCCTGGTCAGCGGGTCTGCTTCGGGGCCTATTACCTTTTGAAATTTTCCTGCCACCGAGCGAACCTACGTCCCTGCCAGCTTGGTGGGAGCCTGGTCAGCGAGTCTGCTTCGGGGCCTATTACCTTTTGAAACTTTTCCTGCCACCGAGCGAGCCTACGACCCTGCCAGCTTGGTGGGATCCTGGTCAGAGGGTCTGCTTTGGGGCCTATTACCTTTTGAAATTTTCCTTCCGCCGAGCGAGCCTACGGCCCTGCGAGCTTGGTGGAAGCCTGGTCAGCGGGTCTGCTTTGGGGCCTATTACCTTTTGAAATTTTCCTGCCAGCGAGCGAGCCTACGACCCTGCCAGCTTGGTGGGAGCCTGGTCAGCGGGTCTTCATCGGGTCTAAGTACATATCAAGCGTCGCCATCTTATAAATTGACGCCATCCATTCATAAAAGAAAAACAATGTTCGAAAACACATATTTTTGCTGTTGAAATTCAAGGATAGAAATATTTCACTTTCTCATCGCTTAGCTCTGGATATCCCTTCTGCCTCTCAATCATCTCCTCCTCCCAGGCATAGACCTCATCAATCCTCACTGGTTGTTGTTGTTGCTGCATCGAATCCCTTGTCCCCCTCATTTCCAAAAACTCTGGGCAGGTGGTCATCGCATGACCTTCCTCCTGGTGGAAGTCGCAGTAGGGTAACGCTACCCTGCCCCCTCCTCTTCCTGTTCTTTCTGCTTTTCTGGCTCTCCTCCCTCTTCCCCAGCCAATCGCCATGGCGTGCTGTGGCGGGGGGAGGAGTGGCCTCGGGCCCTGCCTCCACCCTGGCTCTGAAGCCCTCATCTCGACCCTCCTCCTGACTTCATGTTGTCTCGTCTCCGGCTCACTCAGCATCGCCAACCTTCTTGCGAACTCCGGGTTGGCCGCCTCCCCTTCAATCTCCTCTGCTGCCCTTTCCATCAACTCTTCAAAAGACAAGGGGGTCTTCCGCTTCAGGTTCATCTTGAAGAATCCCTCCTGCAGCCCCACTGTGAAGGCAAGCGGGGGGGTGAACTCGGGTACCTCCTGGACGAGCAGGACTTCCTCTTAGAATCTGTCCACATAGTGGGCCAGCGACTCCCCCGACCCCTGCTTGATTTTGAAGCGTGCCTCGGCATCCTTCTTCCTCTTCTTCGAAGTCGAGAAGCGAAGCAAAAAGCTACGGCGTAGGTCTTTGAACGCGTAGATCGATCCCATTGGGAGCTGGTGAAACAAGTCCCTTGCCTTCTCCTTCAGGGTAGTTGCAAAGAGTCGGCAATTGAAGGCGTCCGATAGGGGCCTGAGGGAGACCATATCCTCGAACCACTGCAGGTGCTGGACAGGGTCATCCTTACTGGTGTAGTACATCATATCTGTCTCCCTGAACCCCTCTGAGAATGGTGCCGAGAGTACCAACTCGTAGAACAGGCTTCCTTCACTCACCGCTCTCGCCTGCTGGACCCTTCCCACGAGATCCCTAACTTGACATGCACTTGTCGGGCGCTCACTTGCCGGGCCCTCATTCGTCGGGATCCCACTCACTTGGAGGTCTCTCGTCGGGCTGGGGAAGACCTCCCGCCCAGTGAGATCTCGCCCTGGCTCCTTGGCAGCTGCCTCCTCGCCTGCGCTCTGCCCCGGGGCATTCTCGCCGAATCCTGATGGCGGAACCGCCTGGGGAGCTGAGGTTGTGAAATTGCTCCGCACCGATATGAATGCGAAATTGATGGTCTCGAGCACCTCCCTTCAGAGATCTGCCAGCATCCACACCGTCACTGGTGAACCAGATGGTGGCAGGCCGCTATGGCCGGCATCTCATTCATCCTCTCCCGCCATGTCACTGCCTTGGGAATTTCCTGTACTAGCTACATTCCACGCTCACCGCACCATAAATGTTAGAACCATTATCTGGCCCAACGAGGAGTTCGGACCCCTGTAAAGGGTGGGCAGCTAGCACCTACTGATCACAAGGGAGAACCTGGTTGGAGACTTAAAGCTAGACACAGACCCATGGCTACAGCGCGGAGGTCCCACCACACACCCGAAAGATCTTTTGAGTGCTTCCCCTCCAAGCCAAAGCTGAAGTTGGGCACACTTGGATAGCTAGAGGAGCTAACCAAAGAACCTAGAGAAGGAGAAGCCAAGAATTCGTATCCCCGCCCCCTCCAAAGGTGCCCTTCAAGGTCTATATATAGATTTTCTCTTCTGGTCTGCTAATAGCGGGATCCACCTTTTGGTTTTACTAAACGCACCCTAAATTGGTCTGCTAACAGCCAAACTCCGCTGTTTGGAAAGGCTAACTACATGCCACAATGGGACCCTTCCGAGACGGCACCCTGGGACCCTGCCGAGACGACACCCTGGACCCTGCCGAGACGACACCCTGGGACCCTGCCGAGACGGTACCCTGGGACCTTGCCGAGACAGTACCCTGGGACTCTACCGAGACCGCACCCTGGGACCCTGGCGAGACGGCACCCTAGGACCCTGCCGAGACGGCACCCTGGGACCCTGCCGAGATGACACCCTGGGACCCTGCCGAGACGGCACCCTGGGACCCTGCCGAGACAGCACCCTAGGACCCTGCCGAGCTAGAATTGCTAAGAGAAAGAGAAGTACAAGAATTGCTTAAAACAGGAAAATAATGCAAGAAATGAGGGATTGAACTCCCAAAAATCATCCCCTAATGTTCTGGAGGAACTGGCTTTAAATATACTGATGTTTGAGGTTACACGCCCTCGGTCACGCCTGTTACCAAGGGCGTGTAAGGGGCGTGATCGAAGTTGGTGCGGGAGAGACGCCTTCTGGATTCATTGCAGGCATTACGTGTGCGACATGCCCTAGGTCACGCTCGTGACCTAGGGCATGTAATCTTCAAATTTGCGTCTGGCGGGAAGTTTTCGGCGGGCTGGTGCGTTGTTCTGGTGGCAAGGAAGTACACACTCGTGAACTTGGAAGTACACGGGCGTGACATGATGTGTCGCGGGCGTGTACTTGGCTAATTGCATGCAGAGGTCGTGGATCGCGTCCTGCTGAGCTGGAATCGTTCCTTATGTTTACACGCCCTTGGTCACGCCCATGACCTTGGGCGTGTACTTAGCGAGTTTCTCAGAATGAGTCCAGGATGGTCGCAGCATGTCTGGAACACATCTTGGGCTGCAGCGCAGATGGGCGATGAGGGCTGCTAGGAGAGCTTCTTATCGAGGTCGGGAGTTCGAGGCTCTCCGTCAACAACCCGCCATCATGGAACAGTGATGGAGAGGGGTTGGGCCGTGTTGGGCTGCAGCCCTTAGCTGGGGGTTTAAGGAAGGCAGCCCGGAGACCTTGCGAGGTGGGTTTAACCGCCGCACTCCCCTTCTAACAAGTTTTGGCTGATCACCCACAATGTGGCTATTTAGGTAGAGAATGTTTGCCAATTGCATCATTATGCAACTCTTGTATGGTTGGTGAATAACTCTTTATTCGCATCCATCATATGGTACATGCCAACCCTATGCCTCTAGGCACTTAACCTTTGAGGTCACCTAGTTAAGTTGGACCCGATGTCGATAATGGGATATCACAATTATCCGCTCACACCTTACCAAGATAGATTAATGCATCTAGCTTTGGCAAGCCCACACTTCATCGGTCGAGGCATGAAGAATGTCATCCATCAGAAGGCATCTGAATACTTAATATTAATTTTAAGGGATTTTCATGATGTTTGATTAATAATTAATCTTGATTAACATTTAAACAATGTGCACACAATTCACAATCATGAAAGAAACAACAAGCATAACCCGGATACATTCCAGATGCACAAAAACCATCAACATTTGATGATATGGCTTAAATCTGAATATTTAGAACATTTCTAAATCTTCGCATTTATATGTACCGGATGCTAGGACAAGCAAACACCCTTATGGAAGTAGACAAGCTTGTCTCTCTATGCTTTAGTTTCACAAACTAATCTGTTGGGTATTGTGTCCAAAATCACCTTGATTTGAAGATGTCCCCTAGTAAACTAAAATGAATTGTATTTGTATTTGATGACTTTTGTTTAGATGTGTTATGACAGGCCTTAATGCTAAGTGCTCACCAAAGTCAGGTTGCAATGGATCACCAAACACAGTTCTAGACAATGTAATCCCTCATTGTATAGAACAAAGTGTTGGTCCATGTGTAATCTCTCTTTTGGGGTGCACTTCATATGCTCATAACTGAAGGCTTTCAAGGTTGAGGAGTGGAGCAGGTTTTCAGAAGAAAAGAAAAATTTATGCTGAGTCAATTCATCGAGATGACTCAGGTCATTCCGACGAATCCCGACGAATCCAGACAGAAGACCTTTGTCTTGGTTTAGAAGAAATTTCTGAAGCCAAGTCCATTCGTCGAGATGACTCGGGTCATTCCGACGAATCCCGACGAATGCTGACAGAGGGCATTTTGGCTGAGTTGTGAAGAAAATTCTGCAGCTAAGTCAATTCGTCGGATGTTCTCGTGTACTTTCGACGAATCCCAATGAATGTTGACAGACAGTGTTTTTCACGGGTTGTTCAGTCTTTCCCTGTGGCCAAGTCAATTCGTCGGATGTTCACGTGAAGTCCCGACGAATGACGGACAGACGGATTTCAAATCTTTGTTTCATTTTCGAAAATTAGGGTTAGCCACCATGAACAGTACACGTGTCGCCTCTCCCTTCTTTGTCGCAAGAGCCGTTGAAGTCCTCCCTATAAATAAATCCTTATTTTAGGGCAAGGGATCTCTCTCAAAAAATTGATCCAAAAATCTCTCATCAGCCGACAGTTCAGAAAAGATAAAAAGTCGATCTCCTTTCTCTTTTGCTGAACAAGAATTCTGAGACCTAACATTCAGTGCTCAAGATCCTTTCTCTATTGTTGTTAGAGATTTCTCAAAAGAAGGCCTTTGATCTTATTGCTGCTCTCATTTTTTGAAGATTATTTCAAGTAAGTCAAAGGGCCTATTCAGATCTGGTTAGCCAAGTATTCTTTCTTCCACATCTTTCAAGTGCCAAGCTTTCTTTCAAGGTTGAGAAGAAGACTCTGTGTTCAAGATCTGAAGTTAATCTCTTTAGAGGTTAAGAAGAAGTTTTTTCTTTCCTTATCTTTTCTTTTGTAGGAGTTTTCACTCCGAGATTATTTGTAGGAGTTGTTTACTCCGAGGTGTAGAAGTTGTTATACTCCGAGTTGTAGGAGTGGTTTGCTCCGAGTTGTAGGAGTTTTGACTCCGAGGTGTAAGATTAGTTATAATCTGAGATTGGTGAAGTAGCCAAGTCTAGCCTCGAAGTGCTAGATAGGCGAGGCGGGAAAGAGGACTACCCACATCGGGGAACCTCTATAAAATCCTTGTGTCTGTGCTGTGTTTGTTTGTTTGCTTTTCTGTGTTAAATTTTTAATTCTTCATAAAGACATAGAATCCACCTATTCACCCCCCTCTAGGTGATTTAGGCCGCAACTAGATACTTTCATAATCATAGAGAAAGACTGTTACTGCAAAGGGAACAATTTCTGAAACATAGAAATCGCAAAACCTCCCTCTGATACCACTACTCCATTTTACTTAGGGGTAGACACATCAGATGTGTACAGCGGAATATTCAAGAACAACCCAAAAGATTCATAAAAGGATCTTGCTAAAACTGTGAATCAAGAAATTGTAAAACAATTAAATTACCTGTGCGGAATTGAGTTACTACTCAATCAGATGCTCCAACAAAATTCTTCAAGGAATCGGAATCCTATTTAGAGTCCTCCTTTTCTGGTTCCTTCGGTTCTGTCGAGATCAGACTGCTCATCAGAGGGAGTTATCGCAAAAATAAGTCCGCACCTCTACAAAAGTCCACACAAGCAAAGGAGAACCCTAAGTCCTTGTCGAACAAGAACTAGGTCGGAGAAAGAAAGCACTCAACGTCTCAATGAATTACTAGATCCGACAAGGAGAGGCGGCGACGGGAATGGACGGATGGGACGTGACTAGACCTCACAGTAACACTTCCTATCAGATCTCGTAAGGCGGCGAGATTTCAAGGAACCTTTCCTCTCGATCTCCAGGAGCAACGACGGCACAAGTGCGGGAGTTAATCGAGATCGCCCTTCCATTTTGGCATCGTTTCTATTGCTCTCGATTTTGTTGGCTATATTGAAAACCTAAAGTGTTTGGCCTTTTATACCCAGAGGCATAAGGCAAACCGCAACTCCCACTTTCCGCAGACCCAGTCATCACAGAATATCAAAGTATCATCGGGATCAATTTATTGTATCCGACAGAACGAACATGCGACCTTCAGATCAGAGTGATTAGGTGAAGTCAGCGGACCTTTAAGTTGTCAGATCACAGGCATCGTTCTTGCCGGGCTCCCAGTGGTCGCCTAAGCTCGCCACGAGACCGCTCAGGCTCAGCAAGAGTCTGTCGGGCAGTTTGAAGTTTTGAATCAAACCATGGTCGCGACCTCTCAGAGGCTTCTCTCCCAACCGAGTCAGTTCGCCATTCCAGACCGCTTGGCTGGCGGTCACCCCTTCGATCAGGCGACCTTCCAACCCACAGCTTTTGCGCGACCTCGAGTTGAGGAGTTCGCAGCTCGTCATAATTTCTTCAGAGAAGCATCTCTAGGATCTCCTGCTCAGTCCCTGAATTTCGAGGAGGATTATGCTTATCCTCCATCCCCTGCTTTTGCTTCTCCTGCTTCTTTTGAAGCCATTGAAGCAGAGGAGCCTTCTCCCATTAAAATGGTCAATGTGATCTAATCGTCTCCTCTCTGAGTAATTGGGATATCCTCAGCATCTCAAATCCTTGATCATGTCAATGTAGCAGAAGAGGTAGAAGAAGATGCAAGAGAGTGAGTTCGCTCAGAACCTGGCCAAGCAATTCAAGCCATGCCCATCAGCGAAGAAGATGAAAGTAAAAAACTTTCGATCAACGTTGAATTGCCTGAAGATGATAAGGATCAGCTCATCTCCTGCCTCCTAAAGAACCTGGATATCTTTGCTTAGTCGGCAGATGACATGCCAGGAGTTGATCATGATGTTGCTTGCCACCATCTTAACATCGACCTTTACTCTTTTCCAGTCAAACAAAAGAAAAGAGCAGTAGCAGATACCCTTGCAGAGCCGATTCAGGAGGAGGTAGAGAAATTGTTGAAGGCTAAATTTGTTAAGGAAATTCAATACCCTGATTGGGTGTCGAATGTTGTGATGGTCAAAAAGGTCGGTGGGAAGTGGCGTATGTGTGTAGACTTCACCAAACTCAACAAAGCTTGCCCCAAAGATTGCTACCCCTTGCCTCGAATAGATTCTTTAGTTGATTCGACAGTGGGGTTTACCTGCATGAGTTTCCTGGATGCATTTTCCGGTTATCATCAAATAAGAATGCATAAGCCAGATATTACTCATACTTCATTCATCACAAATGACGGATGTTTTTGCAATCTCGTGATGCCTTTTGGGCTAAAGAACGCTGGTGCAACCTATCAAAAAATGATGGACACCATTTTTAAAACCCAAAAAGGGAGGAATTTGGAAGTCTACGTCGATGATCTCTTGATCAAAAGCAAGCTTTTCTCAGCTCATCTCAATGATCTAAGTGAAACGTTTTCAACCCTCCGAACCTTTAATATGAGGTTGAATCCATTGAAATGCGTTTTGGAGCTAGCAAGGGAAAGTTTCTTGGCCATCTCCTTACTCCGGAAGGGCTGGAGCCAAATCCCGATAAGGTGAATGCTATAGTAGAAATGTCACCTCCTAGCACCCCTAAGGAAGTTCAGCAGCTGGGTGGGAGGATGGAAGGTTTGAGTCGTTTCATCTCCCGCTCTGGAGATAAGAGTGCTCCCTTCTTCAAAACTCTCCGTGGAGGGGCCAAGTTTGAATGGACAAAAGAGTGTGACGATGCCTTCAATCAGCTCAAGAAGCACCTGACGTCAACTCCCTTGCTCCAAAGCCCTAGGGAGGGAGAAGACCATTTTCTATATCTTGGAGTTTGTTCTGATGCCATCAGTTCGGTCTTGGGCAGGGAAGAAAAGAAAAAGCAATTTCCAGTTTATTATGTAAGCAAAATTTTGAAGAGTGCGGAAACTCGATATCCAATTATTGAGAAGTTAGCTCTAATGCTCGTAACTTCAGCACGAAGATTGAGACCTTATTTCCAAGCCCATAAAATTCAAGTTGTCACTGATCTCCCATTAAAAAATGTTTTAGAAAAGTTGGAGCATTCGAGTAGATTGGCAAAATGGGCAATAGAACTCGGCGAATTTGACATCTGTTACATTCCCAGAGTAGCTATCAAAGCTCGGGTTTTAGCAGACTTCATAATCGATGCAAAGGAGGTTAACTCAGAAAGAGAAGTTGGGACACCTCTTGCCTGGACAATTTTCGTTGATGGAGCCTCGGGAAGGAATTCTTCCAGGGCTGGAGTCATCTTAATCAACCCAAATGGAGTTAGGTTGGACCAAGCTCTGATGTTTTACTTTCCAACGACAAATAATCAAGCAGAATATGAAGCCTTGCTCACCGGTCTTAGATTCGCAAGAGAGTTGGGAATCAAAGATGTTCAAGTTAAAACAGACTCTCTGGTAATGGCATCTCAAATAAATGGAAACTTCGAGACTAGAGATCTCACTTTAAAGCAATATCAAGCCTTAGTAAAAATCGAGATAAGCAGGTTGAAGAGCTTTACAATCCAGCACATCCCTAGAGAGGAAAATAAAGAAGCAGATGAGCTAGCAAAATTTGGTCTTCTTTTGGGAGGAACTACTTCGAAATTATTTCATCTAGCTATCGAGGAGGGAGAAGTTATACAAATAGATCAACGTCCGTCTTGGATGGACCCTTTTATACTCTACCTCTCGATTGGAGATTTTCACTCAACGGTAAAAGATAGGAAAAGGTTTAAACTTAAAACAACCCATTATTATCTTGTTGCATGAATTCTTTACAGGAAAACTTTTCTTTCGCCATTGGCACGGTGCGTTTCCGAAGAAGAAATTCCAATTGTCCTTCAAGAGATTCATTCAGGAGAATGTGGTAGTCATTTGGGAGCTAGAACCTTGGAAAAAAGGATTCTAAGACAAGGATATTTTTGGCCACAAATGAGGAAGGATGCAGAAAAATTCGCAAAGAAATGTGTCCAATGCCAGATGTTTGCCCCCCTTCAACATCAGCCAGCTCAACAGCTTAGGTCAATAGCTACCCTTGGTCGTTTGCAGTATGGGGAATGGATTTGATTGGACCTTTTCCCTTGGCAAGTGGGCAGCGCAGATTCATTTTAGTCATGATTGATTACTTCAATAAATGGATTGAAGCAAAGGCGTTGGCAAAGACTACTACTCAGATAGTGAAGAATTTCATCTGGGGGGAGATAGTTTGTAGACATGGAATTCCTATGGCAATCATCACAGATAATGGCCCGCAATTCAATAACTCAAATCTTATAAATTTCTGTGATCAAATCAGTACTAAGTTGCGATTCGCTTCTGTACATCACCCACATAGTAATGGTCAGGTAGAAGCCGCCAATAAGCTTGTAATCAACCTTCTGAAGACGAAAGTGGAGAATCTTAGAGGTAATTGGGCGGATCAATTACCTTCAGTCTTATGGACTTTGAGGACAACTCCAACTTCAGCTACTGGAGAGACTCCTTTCAAATTATCTCATGGATCAGAAGCTCTCATTCCTGTTGAATTTGAAGTAAAGAGCCCAAGAGTATTATTATCTCAACAACGTCAAGATAGTTGGATGGAAGAAAATGATGAGGAGTTAAAATGTAGTCTCGATCTCATTGAAGAACTAAGGGATGCAGCAACTATCAGGCAAGAAGTGAAAAGGAGAATGGCCAGGTTTTTCGATAAAAATGTCAGAATTAAAGAATTTGTGGTTGGAGACCTGGTCCTCAAGAAAGTTGATTCAGCAGCAAGATCTGGCTCAGTTGGAAAACTCAATCAAAATTGGGTAGGTCCATTTATTGTTAAGGACGCACTCAAAAATGGAGCGTACTGTCTCCAATCTTATGAAGGGGAAGATTTATCTCACACTTGGAGTGGAGATGATCTCAAGCTTTTCTTTTCCTAAAAACTTGTATTTTTATGTCTTTATTTTTCCTTTCTTTTTGCAAATGTTGTGATGATGTGGATGTAAGCTCCTGCTTTATGCATATTAGAAAGAAAGCCCTGAGATGTATTAGTTAACTTTTGAAGGCTAAGATCCTACCAAGAGAGGTATCGACGGATCCTACTTCATTCCCCCTCAACTTGAAGTTCGAGTTGTAAATCTGCGAGGTCCACAGGTAGCGGGGAGATTTCGCATATGTGTAGCAGTAGCTCTCCAAGCTCGTGCGGAGTTGCTTTAGGATGCCGGTTCCTGCTGATATCTGACACACCTCTGCATCAAGGGAAATCTAGGTGAATGTCTAGCTCTGTCATGCATTATAGGACATCGTTACAGTCTTGATGATCTTTCCGGGGAAAGCAATGCTGGTGTAACCTCCGCTGTATGACCGCACCTGCCCTATAGATCATCTTGTTCTATGACCCTTGAATGCTCATTGGTGTGAGGATAGCCAAGAGGATGTTGGTTGTATACTTTTAAATGATCTTTCAAGGAAAGCAATGTCGGTATAGCCTCCGCGGCATAACCACACCTGCCTTTTTTATCATTTTGAGATACTATTCTCTATGTCGCTTTGAAAGTGTTGGAGTTATGATGGTCTTTTGAGGAAAGCAAAGCTGGCATGGCCGCACCTGCCCTTTAGATCATCACAAATTATATCCATCAAGCTCTTATTATAAATGGGCGGTCTGAGGTTTTTTAAGATCGCCAGTTTTCAGTATTGGATCATGATTGAGCATGGGGCGATCTGAAGTAATTGAGACCGCCGCCTATAAAGTCTTCAAGATCTTAACTTTCAAATGGCCGAGTTTTACAGCATGTTTGTGGTTCTAAGCCAAGGAAGCGATGGTCTGAATCATTGGAAGATTGCCATTCTCGCTCTCATTAAAGGCTATTCAAGGATCGCGTGGATTATGATTTTTTATCTCTAAAGATCTTGCAGATTCAAGATCGCCAGTTTTAAAGGCAGACTGTGAAACTTTGAAGATTACATTCAATATTTATTTATTTGAGAATTAGCATCAACGAATTTTCACTCTTTATCTTGACAAGTGTTTAAAGTCAGAGATCGCAAAAGTGATAAGCGGTCTCGTGAAGATATATCATAACCAGAGACCGCCAATCATAAGCAATCTTGTTTATCCTCAGCGATCTCATTATCTTATTCTTGTTCGACTAGAATTATTATCTACCTTCATATCGACCGGTCTGGAAAAATAGAGATCGTGGATTCAACTTATTTATCTTATATGGGAAATTGTTGGTTATTATAAGAGATTCTTTCTAAATATCCAAGGCGGAAGCAGTCTGAATCATTGCGGATCGCCACTTTTTGCTCTTGATAAAAGCTATTCGGGGATCGATATTCACGAATTATGATCCTCTCTCTCTTGAAGGCCTTAAAAATTCAAGATCGCCATATGACAAGCGGTCTCCTACAGGTATCATAAAACGCGCAAAATTTTCATCATATCCCAGGCGATCTGACAACTACGAGATCGTTACTATTAATTGTTGCTTTCCAACCATTATGCAACATTCTCTTATATTATCATTTATTCGAGCTCAACAAAACTTAAAAGCATTGAGATCAAATTCTATTACCTACCTCATAAAATCATACCGCTAAGATAAAGATAATTGCTGGAGTTATGAGAGTAAAATTATCGCTGATAAAGGAAATCGTCCAGCGAGCCCGCGAGTAATAAAAAGCTAGTCCGCTCATAAGAAGAAAGTGATCAACAGAAGCATAGGTAAATATAAACCTTCGTCCACAAAAGAAAGGTATGACAAAATTCTTTTTATATATCGTTAATCATGCTTGATACACTGTTTGACCGGTCTCAATGCCGATAATCAGACCAAAACATTAGATAAGTACAAAAGAAAATCTACTCGTTCGTTGGACTTTTCGGAGATCGCTCATCTGACAAAGAAGAGTTGGCCTCGTCGAAAGATTCTTCTGAATTTGTGGGAGGAACATTAGAACCTGAACTTGGGTCCGTTGTCGAGCTCGTATCGTTACCTACAGCATATTGACTTCCGCTCGCTTCATCAGCATTTCCTTCAATATCAACATCGGCCTCCTCTTCTTCCTACTCGACAGCGATCTCACCGGTCGTGATTGATTGTTCATCAATTACCCTAGCTGCATCAGGGAAAAGATCGGCGAACTTAATATCTTTATATTCATCAACAAGAGCATCACGAGCACGGAGCTCGGAGATCATCTGCTCTGAGATCTCTTTCACGTGGTGCATCAGGTCATTTTGGATATCTTCATTATCTGCATCGTATGCTTCCTTTTTCAATCGCTGAAGAAGGAGAAATGATCAGATCGCGTGGTCATAATACGAGTTAAAAATGAAAATTGCAAGCAAAAGTCTTACTTTTAACTTTTCCTGCAGGCATTCATTCTCCCTCGGGGCACCATGAAGAGATCGCCCCATATGATGGTTCATGATTGTACTATTGGCGGTCGCCTGCGCACAAATATCGGGGAGCATTTTGGTCTCAATGTCATAAATTTCGCTGGCATTGTTTTTCCCATAAAGGGCAGCAGTGACCGCGAAAGCGTGGCGAGTTAACTTTCCACCCCAAAGAGGGAGGTCGGTTGAAACTTTGACACTTTTTCCTTTTACACCCCATTTGAGAAGGGGCTTTCCTTTCGTATCCTTCATCTTTTCTGAAAAGCCGAGCAGAGGAAACGGTGCATCGGCGGACTCAGAATTTTCACCAAGACCCGCGGTCTCGCGTTCGCGGTCTCTTTTCTTCCTTTGTTCTCTCTGAGTGAGTATCTCGGTCGGTGCCACCGGGTCGTTCGCAGGAACGATAAAGGCCACTGAAGAAGTAAGAGAGTTAGAGGAAATAAGAGAAAAGTTGTGAAGAGATCGCAATAAGTCGCAGATATAAAATGCCTACTCTCTTCTGGCGAGATCGCAACGATCTGAGGCCAGATCGCCAAATAATGAACAAGGTCAAGTCGTTTGCCCTCCAGAAAGGCTAAGACCTCGAGCTCTCCTTCCGTGAAAAACTTCAACTTTCTAAAAACCCTCTCTGCTCGCGGAGATGGTTGGTTGAGGAGACCGCCAAGATCGCCTTCAAAGACCAGATATCTCTCCGTCCAAAAAGGAATTTTGTTGGGAAGATTCAAAACCTTTATCCCATCGCATGAAAAATAAACCAATCCTTTAAATTCTTCCTTCTTCCGACCTTCTTTTAACGATTTTACAGTACAGATCGCCCGGAAAAGGGCCATAGAAAACTTTATCTTTTCTGATCGCAGGTAATTTATAAAAACAGTCATCAGGCCAATAGAGTTTGGAGGCAGTTGGGCGAGCACGAAGCCAAAATATTTGATCACTTCCAATATTTTCCAAGGAATAGGAAATTTCAGGCCATACTCGAAGTGATCGATGGGGATTATATATTTATTTTCTTCTCCAAAACTTAAACCTTCATTCTCCACTGGCGGTCTCACTACGATTTCACTTTGTATCATATGCTTCGCTAGAAAAGTCAAATATTCATCCTTTGAAAGTTTTGAAGGCTTGTGACCGGCGGCTAGGAAAGTTTAAGCTGCAGAAGCTCGGAAAGACACCATTATACGAGACCGCTGAGATCGGTGCTTTGGTCGCATTCGAGAAAGCATGGAATGAAGGAATGGAAGATAGTTTAGGCACCCAGATTTGCTTGACCGTACATCGACCCAGATTTTGTTACTACCGCCGGCATTAGCAGTTACCGTCGGGCGGTAGTTAGCAGAGATAAAACCTAGACCAGTTTTTGCACTACCATGCCTTTGGTTGGCCAAAATTATATCAAGCTTTTCTGGCCAACCCCGAATTTTTCTATGGCTAAGTTAAGGTCATGGATTTTAGCTTTTAATGCAAAATTTTCACTAACTAGATTTTCGCATCTATTTGCAAAATTTTTCTTTTTATTTTCAACATTAGAAAGAGAGACTTTTAAATTTCTTTCTAAGTCTCTCTTTTGTTTCGTGAGTGATTCGATATTTGAGAGAGCATTAGAAAGATCAACTTCGAGTTTGCTAGTCCTTGCCAAAAGATCATCATTCTTTTGGCAAGACTCCATCTCATTTCCCAAAGCAAAAACTTCCTTACATAATTTTTTATTTTGTTTCAAAAGAAATTTATTTTCAGTTTTAAGTAAATCATGATCTTTTAATGTTTTGCCAAAAGATTTGCAAGTTCTTAAATATTCGGAATAAAGATCATCATAGTTAGAGGGGATTACCTCAGTGTCGCTTTGGACACTGCACTCATCGTCGGTTGATTCATTGCTTTTCCCCATAAGACACAAGTTTGCCTCATCATCATCGCTTGAGCTTGAACTACTTGAGTAACCGGAGGAAGAGTCATCCCATGTTGCTGCTTTTAAAACCTCCTTCTTCTCCTTTCCTTTAACCCATTTTTCTTTTTGCTCTTTCAGGAATTTTGGGCATTGACTTCTAATATGCCCGGTCTTCCTACAGTGGAAGCACTTGGGAGGTGGCCGCTCTTCATCGTCGTCGCTAGACTTCTCCTTCTTCTTTCTTTTGGATGAGGAGCCTTTGCGAAAAAATTTCCGGAATGTGTTTCTCCTTTCCGTATTTTTCATGAATTTAGTGAACTTCTTCACAAATAAACTCTCCTCGTCATCTTCCTCGTCGTCATCTTCTTTTCTTGACTTCAGTGACAAGGCTTTCTTCTTCGGCTCCTTGTTGTACTCCTCTTCTTGAATCTTGAGTTCTACCTCATGGGTTTTGAGGTTCCCAATGAGGCTCTCAATTTGGAGTCGCCTAAGATCATGCGATTCAGAAATCGCCGTCACCTTTGGATTGAACTTTGGTGGGAGTGATCGAAGAAGCTTTCTCACCAAGTCACGTTTGAGAATGTCTTTCTAAGAATTTTTGTGGCGTTGACGATCTTGGTGAATCGAGTGTACATGGTGTCGACGTCCTCATTCGGATCCAACCTGAACCTCTCGAATTCAGATTCCAGTTGGAATAGTTTTGAGTCTTTGACCTGCGAGGTACCTTCATGCGTTATTTCTAATAAGTTCCAAATATCATAAGCTGTTTCACATGCACTTACTCTATTAAATTCAGTCCTATCAAGAGCACAGAACAGAGCATTCATTGCTTTCGCAATATTCTTACACTTAGTCTTATCTCCATCGTCCCATTTATCCCTAGGTTTTTCCATGGTAACTTCTCCAACAATGTATGTAGGAGAAGTGTATGGAGTTTTAATACATGCCCATACATCTAGATCTAAATTTATCAGAAAACAACGCATACGCATTCTCCAATAATTATAATCCATTCCGATAAACAACGGAGGTCTACTTATTCCTTGTCCCTCAAGGAAAGCGAGATCACGGAGCGCCATTATTCCCGGTTGTTAGACCTGTTAGATCTGATGGCGCCCTTAGAGGGAAATCCCTTAGAGGGGGGGTGAATAAGGGTTTTATGGAATTTAAATCTTATTTAAGTTTATCAGAGTCTGAGACTGAAGTTTCAGAATATTATATAGAAAAATATATTTAAATATTACAGATAGGATTGTAATGAAGATTCCTTAATAAATAATTGAAACAAAACTTTTTGTTGACTATTGCTAACGCCTGGCGTTAAGTCTTAACGCTGGGCGTTAGCTCTCTAGAGAATATTCCTCAGAACAAAAGATTGCCACAGTGATTTTACTTATGAAATCTTAAATGAAACACAATTCCAGAAAATCAAAGATAATGAGAATAATTATTGTATTTCAAAGATAATTATACAAATGTTAATTTTGATACTTTGATGAAAATAGAAATTAAAACATTCTTGAAGGGGAAATAAAATCAATTGAATAGAACATTAAGAGACATGATTTTATTTCATAATAAATTGAATACACAAATGTTTAATTTCTATAACGCTAGAAATCAAGGCGAAAATATGTAAAAACACTTTTTGTTGTTTCACCGGTCCTTCTCCCAAGGACCGGTTGGTTATAGCCTATATATCCCCAGATAAGGCCTCTAGCCACCCCTAGATCTACCCTCGACCTAGTCGCCACGCACAAGGCGGCGAATTGCCCCCTAAGCCTCACAAGGACCTAGTCGCCAACACAAGGCGAATTTACCCACAGAATCCTTCCCGAAATACAAGACACTTTACAATTCTTAGCCAAGGTGCTCAACCTCGCAATGCTCATTAAGACTTATCAGGAGGGTGAGTAGTGCTTGGTGGAGTTTTTCTTGTCATTTATTATTTGCTTTTTAGTTTAGTGATTAAGGACTCCGAATTCACTTGATTTGCAAACATAGCATTTTTTTTAAACCACGTTTCTCTAAAGAATAAGTGCATGAAAGACAAAGAATTGTAATAACCAATTCAATGGTGTGTAGGTAATCTATTTAAGCATTTTAATTATTTATGTTATTACACTACACAATCATGTAAGAATAAGATTGTAAACACATGTAGGTTATCAAAAATAAGTGAGTGAATGAATCATTATCAAACATAATACATTACTCATACTTAGTGGTATGCTAAGCGTTTCTACACATGTTTATCTACAATCAATTTCATTGCACATAACAAGATAATATTCGAGGCATGATAAATACAAAACAATGTCTTTTAAGAAACTTGAAAGTTAAATTAAACATTGTATTTAATCTTTAATTGATATAATTAATCATCCTTGACAATGGCAATGAATAGCAATCAGTTTTTATAAATTTTTGAATTTTTTATATATGCACAAAACAATAAACACACATAAATAAAAACATATTTTTTTCTTTGAAATTGTTTTGTAATTTTATATTTGTTATTTATGTATATTCTCTGGAAATCATAGAAGTCTTTAATAGCCCTTTCAGTAAATGATATTCTATGCCAGAGAAATAAACAAAAATAATGTATGAGAAAATACATATATTTTTTTAAAGAAATAAAATTTTGTTTTAAAGGGAATAAAAAGATAGAAAACTTTTTACAAACAGAGAAATAAAACACACACAAAATATTAAAATAATACCAGAAATAATTCAAAACAAAACAAAAATATATTTTGGAGCAAAGGAGCTAACGCCGGGCGTTAACTTCTTAACGCCAAAACAGAACTGCATTTCTTGAATTTTTGAAAAATATTTTTCAAAATTCATTTGTATTATAAAGAGGCCTTCCTTCAGTTGAAATTTCAGAGTATATTGATTAGATTTGAAGGCTCTTTTAGCATGTTTTTGGTGATTTTTCAAGTACTTGTGTTTTGTAAAATCATTAAAGCTCAAAATAATAAAATATGCAAACACAAGATGTAATGTTAGAACAAAAACAAATATGCATGATTTATGTATAAAGAGTGAGATAATGTTCATGCAATGAATATAATATAAGTATATCTAAGATCAAGATATCTCAACAACATGGCTACACTCTAGCCCCGTACTAAGTGACGGATGGGCATGAGGAGCTGCACGCATGTCGTAGGTTGGGGTGTTAATCCCATATGCATACAAAAGACGACGCTCAACCTAGCACCCTTTCCCCCCAGTGCCTCTCAAGGCCCCACTGGAACCCTCCCCGGTTAAGGACAAGACATGACTTAGAGGTTAGGTCTCTAATGCACACAATCCTATGCCCTCGCTATTATGAGACACATGCCATAGGTTTATTGATTATGGATGTACTAAGCGTGTAAGCCTTAAATATATTAACTATGTTATAATTGCATGATTAGTTTTGGATTTACAATTTTATCGAAGATTGTTAATTTTAAATCCATTTAGAAAAGTTTTATTCATGCAAATAACTACAAAGGAAAATATGATTTTCAGATTTTAATGATATAATTTAATTTAGCATTGCAAGATATAACTAGCATGGATATTGATTTCTTCCTATGGTAAGTGATAATGCTAGTGTGATGAGTTAGGACAACATGGTGCAAAGCTAAGTAAAATTGGACAAATATATAATTGAATTGCATGTATTCATGCATAGAGTTTTGAATTTTCATAGACCTAGAAATAAGTGACAATTCTATTTGTTTTCATCTTGTTGATATCAAGTTAATTCTTAGGTCTAAAGATAATGTGATACATGCAAACAATAGAGGTACAAATTACACACACAAAATAAGATATGAAACTATAATACCAATAGCCATCATATATTTCATAATTCCTAAGGTTGATTTATGATAATTCTTGATAGATCATGAATTATGATATATGATAATAGTGAATTTTAGCATAGGATATTAATAGGTCATGGTGGTGTGTGTAAAGTTCATATTCATCCTTTTAAAGAGACAAACAAAATTGTTTTGGTTATCTAAAAGTAGAAGACAATGATACTTAACACAGTAAAATAATTTTTCAGAAAATAATAAATAGAGAAATCAGAATTTTTAGGAAAATATGCTACCGCCAGCGTTAGTGATAACGCATGGCGTTAGCAACAGAGTTACTATATTTGATTTAAAACACATTGTTTTTTATATTATTTGATTCTGATTTTTCTCGATTATGATTTTCAATATATGGGCTATTATATGCAGCAACAAAAAATAGACAAATATGCAATTAGTTGCGCATTTAATATTTTAGCCTAAGACCCCTAAAAATCTATTTAAATCCAATTATGAAAGTAATTTCATTAGTCTTGATAATATCATTTAGAAAATTTAGCTTTCAATTTATAATGATAATATAAGACATTTATAGGCAATGGATTTAAAAAGGATAAAATATATAAAAAGGAAAGATAAATCACTTAAAAATTATGACTTTATATTCAATTTAATTCAATTTGATTTGTTAAACATTAGGCTTAAAATGAAAGTCATATCTTATGATATATAAAGTAATCATAGCGTGTTGGCTCAAAAATAAGAAAATAAACAAAAGAAAAAGCAATTAAGCATATCATGAAGTAGAGTAATGATATTTCATTTTTAATTTATTTCTACTTCATGCAATACGATGATTCCTAGTAAATGAGAGATTTAGGTATCCAAAGGGGACCAAGTGTGATGGTTCCTTTGGGTACCCAAATACATCGTGTTGGCTTTTGGAGAAAAATGATGAATGGGCCTTTACAAGTGGAGTTAGTGTTTCGTTTTTAATTTTGGGCCTCCATTCATACTTTGGTTGTTTTTCTTTTAAATTCATATTATGATTATTTGACATCTTTTGGGAATGATAGTTGATTGAAAAATAATTCATTTGGGATTTATTTTTATTCAAATTATTTTTCAAAATACATTGATGTTGATAATCATAATGAATTTTATTATATTGATTTTTTAAGAGTTTATAAGAGTGGTGGCCTTTCTTAAGAATTAAATGTTGAAATAGTGGGTTACAATATGTTTTAAATGATTGGTTCTTATTTAGATGATTTTCATTTCCACTCTTTCTTATAGACATACTCTTATAATATGAAGTTAAGCTCTTTAAATTTAGATTTCTTAATAAACTAGAGTTAAGAGAATTTTTATTACTTGAAAAAATTTCAATAAACAATTTTAATGATTCTAGTTTATCCTTTAAATTATCATTTTCTTTTATCAATTTTTCATTATGCTTTTTAGAAACTAAGAGTCCTTTTTCAATATCCTTGAATTTTTCTTTTATAAGATTGCAATCTAAACAAGGAGTAGGAATTTTAACAAAAGAGCATGAAAGTGAATTTGAAACATCAATATAAGATTCTACTTTAGCGTTTGCTTTTAAAGTTTTATTTTCTAAACGTAATTTGGAATTAGCATGTTTTAACTTTGAAATTTTACGTTTAGCAAATTTAAGCACACGAAATGTAGAAATAGAATTAGCTACTAAAAGAGAAGATTTAGATTTTCTTACCTTGCTATAGTTTCCGTCTTCTCTTTTGCTTAATGTTTTGCCATCAATTGAGTTCAACATTGTTTCTCTCTTAGATTGATCTTCCTCCAAGAATGAGTCCTCGTCGATTTCTTCTCTGGGATCCATAAGGAATTCCTCTTGTTCATCATCTGTAGAAGGAAGACTATAAGTATTCTCAAGAAATTTCCAAACTTCAAAAGTAGTAGGAAGCGTATAAATAAGTTTGAAAATATTTTGATCTAGAGCACAATATAGATTATTCATAAATTTGGCATTTAAAAACATTTCATTCTTATTTAAAATACTTGGGGGCATTTTAATTGTAATATTCCAAACTTCAATATCCAAAGTTTTAAGAAATATTTTCATAAGTGTTTTCCACCCATTATAATTTTCACCCATAAATAATGGTGGACATAATGATTTTTCATTTTCATAAAAATTATCCCCTCTAGAAGATGCGAGATCATGAAGCGCCATTATTCCCGATTGTGAAGCCGTACTGGAATAACCTCGCTCTGATACCACGTGTTGGATCTGATGGCGCCCTTAGAGGGGGGGTGAATAAGGGTTTTATGGAATTTAAATCTTATTTAAGTTTATCAGAGTCTGGGACTGAAGTTTCAGAATATTATATAGAAAAATATATTTAAGTTTTCCAGATAGGATTGTAATGAAGATTCCTTTTTAAATAATTGAAACAAAACTTTTTGTTGACTGTTGCTAACGCCTGGCGTTAAGTCTTAACGCTGGGCGTTAGCTCTCCAGAGAATATTCCTCAGAACAAAAAGATTGCCACAGTGATTTTACTTATGAATTCTTAAATGAAACACAATTCCAGAAAATCAGAGATAATGAGAATAATTATTGTATTTCAAAGATAATTATACAAATGTTAATTTTGATACTTTTATGAAAATAGAAATTAAAACATTCTTGAAGAGGAAATAAAATCAATTGAATAGAACATTAAGAGGCATGGTTTTATTTCATAATAAATTGAATACACTAATGTTTAATTTCTATAAGGCTAGAAATCAAGGCGAAAATATATAAAAACACTTTTTGTTGTTTCACTGGTCCTTCTCCCAAGGACCGGTTGGCTATAACCTATCTATCCCCAGATAAGGCCTCTAAACACCCCCTAGATCTACCCTCGACCTAATCGCCATGCACAAGGCGGCGAATTACCCCCTAAGCCTCACAAGGACCTATTCGCCAACACAAGGCGAATTTACCCACGGGTTCCCGGAATCTGACGTTCTCACCGAACGATTTCTCCAAACAAAATAAAAAAGGAAAAATAAAAGATTACAAGATAAGTAAAGAGAAACTCCCCAAGAATTTTGAAGGTGAAGACGAAGTCGATGTAGATGTTGGCGTTCTTGAAACGATCGTCCTTCGTATGGAATATGCGTTGTAGACCTTCTCCTTCAAAATCTTCTTTAGATCTTCATGTTAGCCCAAGGGAGATCTCTTAATTGTTGTACACGAACCTCTCTCCAAAGTATCAGAATTCTGGAATCATCTCTTGTCCATTTGGAATGAGAGGGATGTACTTTAAATAGCCTTGGAAGCTAACGCGTGCGTTAAGGTTAACGCCCGGCGTTAGTGAATCATGTACGGCAGTTGCTGACATCGTGCATAAAGTCGGGAGCGTGATAGAACCAATTTCGTCGAACGGAACTGATTTCGTCGAACTCGCCTTCGTCGAACGCACCCTTCGTCGAATGGAAAAACCGCCACCATCAGGCTCGTGCAAACCGCCAGGAACGTGACAGAACAAACTTTCTTCGAACAGAACAATTTCGTTGAACGGAAACACTTTCGTCGAACGGAGCTTCAAATTCATCGAACGCAGACTCAGTTCGTCGATCGGAGATTCTCGTTCGTCGAACGCAGCTTGTCGAGCGCAAATTCATCGAGCGCAGGGAATTTTGTCGAACGCAGACTCAGTTCATCGATCGTAGCTTCCTTCAGGTTTCGTCGAGCGCCTTCAGAGTTCGTCGAACGCAGGTTCAATTCATCGAACGCAGTTTCCTTCTCAACGGTTTTGTCTCAGCGGTTTCCTTCTCTGCGGTTGACAGCGGTTTTCATCTCAGCGGTTGATAACGCTGGGCGTTAACACTAACGCGAGCATTAGCTATCTTTCCAGAGAGTCATTTCCAATCAGCAAACTATTCATAGGGATGTGTAGCAATAGTTCCTGTACAACCTGCATACTATAAACACACAAAATACAAGATCAAATACAACACGGTATTTGTTATTCTCAAACCAAGAGATGCGAAACATAGGCTCCAACAAGACCGAATTAGAATAACCTAGCTCTGATACCACTTGTTGGATCTGTAGGCGCCCTTAGAGGGGGGGAATAAGGGATTTAAAAATTCAGAGATTATGAGAGAAAATAATTCTCAGACACTACCGCCAGTGGTAGTGTTAGCGCTCGGCGTTAGGCAACAGTGAGAATACTTTTATGTTTGAACAATGAGAATCATAGAGTATGACTCAGAGATCAAACAGTAAACATATTTTCATTAATCATTAACTGGAACTAAAAACGATTACAAAACTTTGCCCAATAACGCTTGGAAAGAGGCGACCAATGAAAACTCTTTTGGTTTTCTATACCGACCCTTCTCCCAAGGACCGGTTGGCTTTGGCCTATCTCTCCCTAGAGAAGGCCTCAAGCCTCTCTAGCCCTTCCCTCACTGAAAAGGCCTCAAGCACTCCCTAGATCTACTTCATAGACCTAATCACCAACACGAGGCGAATTTCCCCTAGTCCCCGCAATGCCCTAATCGTCGTGTGGCGAGTTCCTCTACCAAACAAAAGATATAAAGGTTACAATAAGAAAAATAAAACAAGACACAAACTAGAAACTCCCTCAAAAGTAGAACTTGATGTCGATGTAGATGCGATCGTATTGGTCTTCAAGTTCTTTTGCGTTCACGAACGTTGATGGAGTTCTTCGGGCTGCTTCTAAAAGTTCACTCGTGTGCTCTAAAAGTAAGGCTCTGTTGGAACAACCCAATTTCTGATTTGGGCTAGGATCACTATCTGATTGACTAAGGACAAAGTTGACCCCAATGTATAGTTTATGGGTCAAGAGTTTAGGCTGTTAGAACTATAGATTTCATTCATATTTTGCATTCGACGAACTCCACACTGCGTTCGACGAACGGCTATCTGCGTTCGACGAACGGCAAGCTCTCTGCGTTCGACGAACGGCAAGCTCTCTGCGTTCAACGAACAAAATATATTCTGCGTTCGACGAACAGTTCAAATATCAGCGGTCGAATAATTTGTCTAAGTGCAGTGCTCGACTAATTACATTCTGCGTTCGACGAATGGCGTGCTTCAAGCCCGTCTCAGCTGTCGACGATCTCGTCTCAGCGTTCGACGATCCCATCTCAGCGGTTTAGCGGTCGATGAACAGATTGTTACAGCGGTCGACGAATAGATCCCAGCTCAACACTCGACACTTTTACTCAAGCTCAGTGCTCGACGCTTTTACTCAAGCTCAGCGGTCGACGATTTTATCCAGGCTCAGCGGTCGACGAATACTTCCGTTCGACGAACTCAAGTCTACGTTCGACGAATATTCAGCAGATGTTCAGAATAGTGAATTAAATGTTGAGGTCGACGAAGTAAATGTTGTGTTCGATGAAATATTGAGGTCGACGAATCTGCGTTCGACAAATTTTGCTCAGATCGAAGAATTATTATTTAAGTTCAGAAATTTCTGAAGGATTATACTTATTTCATTCTCTGAACTCAGATCGACGACAGCAATGGCTCTTTCCATCAGATCAAGTAAGGAAAATATATTTCCTTTATTATTCCAAGTTTATAGTCTTGACATTTCCTCGGAAAAGGACATATTCATTGAAAAGGAAAGAAATAAACGGCGCAGCAGATTTGTGTTTCCAAAACAACTCTTCAGAATAATACATTCCTTAATATAAGGAATTTGCATTTAATTTCTGTCATTGATTTCAAAAGAAAGAAGGAAGAAGATATTACAGAATAATTTTACAGCTTTCACGACAGATCATATACAGAACATTTTGTTGTACAGAAGATACAGAGAAAAAGAAAGAGAGAAATATACAGGAAGAACAGAAGAACATTTTTTACACAGATCTTCATCTTCTTCCTTCTCCAGCAGCACACATTCTTCTGAGAACATCTTCATCAACACCTCTCTCAGTCTTTGCTGCAAGTCTTCAGATCTTCAAAAGAGCAACAACAAATTGGAGAACTTGTTCTTTCAATTTAATCAACTACAGGAAGACCATTTGATTCAAGAAAAGCTCCAGCCAATCAATTGTCAAACATTTCATATCAGACAGAGGAGTTCTTTTCAACATCAACATCCACTAGAGTCTTCTCTCAACATCTTGACAGAGAAGAACATCTTAACCCCTCTCTATCCCATCTTGTACAGGGTTAAAACTCTCTTCAAAAGTTTACCCCATTGGTGGCAAGACACCTAATCAAAAAATCTAGTTGGTTTTGAGCACCTGATCAAAAGCCCTGTGGTGTGTGGACACCTGATCAAAATCACCTTGGTGTGAGGGCACCTGATCAAAAATCCTAGTGGATTCCCACCAAGGGTGGTAGAAGAGTAGACGTACCCAAGTTTAGTGGGGAACTACTATAGCTCCTTGTGTCTTCTGTGTTTGATTTCTTTTCTGTGTTGTGCTGTGTGTTGTTTTTCATTATTCATTTTATTTCAGTTTTATTTATCACTCACTCTATACACATATACTTATATTAGTATTTTCAATTCCGCTATAAAACTAAGGGAAAAAGTTTTAAACTCTATTCACCCCCCCCCCCCTCTAGAGTTAATTTAAGATCTAACCTCCACTTTCAATTGGTATCAGAGGTTGGTTGATTGTATTAATCATCTTTAACTGATACTCAATTGTACTTTCAATTGGTATCAGAGGGCTGTTAATTCTTTACAGGCTCACACCTGAATCATAAAGATCAATTAGATCTTAAATCTATTTTAGAGTTTTTATTTTATTTATTTTTCTGTTAAAAACTCATGGCACAAAACAAAGAGTATTCAAGCACAAGACCTCCTATGTGCAATCTCAATAAGTTTGCACTGTGGAAAGCAAGGATTAGGCTTTATATGAACTCTATTGATGAATAAATATTTAATGTTATTTTGACAGGGCCTCCAACACCTATAGTAGCAACAAGTACTGAAATCACCACTACCAATAATGTTGTCCCACCTCCTGAATGGACAGAAGCTCAAAAAAAGCAAAGGAGTGCTGATGCAAAAGCCATGAATATTCTGGCTCAAACAATGTCTGATGACATCTTTCAGAAAGTAGTTGAATGCACCTCAGCAAGAGAAATATGGATTTCTCTTAACAACATGATTGAGGGATCTGCTGATGAAAGGAAGGACAGAAGGTCCCATCTTATTTCTCAATATGAGAATTTCAAGAAAGGAGAATCTGAAAGTGTGGCTGACATGTACAATAGGCTCAGCCTCATAATAAATGAGCTGAAGACCTTGGATAAAGTGATCTCTATCACTGAGATCAATGACAAGATCTTAATGTGCTTCCCCAGCACATGGGATTCCAGGATCTGGCCTATCAAGGAAGCCAGAAGTCTCAATGAGATCACCACTGAAACATTGTTGGGCAAGCTCAAATCCTATGAGCAGCTCATCAAATCCAGGGAAGCTGAACAATCAACTTCATCACCAGCAATAAAGAAGGAAAAGAACATTGCTTTCAAAGCAGCTGAAGAAGAAGAAAAATCTCAAGAGATGAGGAGTTCATGAGCCTACTCGCCCAAAGATTCTACAAGATGGCAAGAAAAGATTTCAGGAAAAAGTCATCCAGGAGCCATGAAAAGCCAAGATATGACAAGTCAAATTCTAAAGAAATCATTTGTTATGGTTGCAGGAAACCTGGACATATTCTGCCAGATTATCCAGAAAATCAGAAGAAGGAGAAGAGAACTGAAAAAGAGGAAAGAAGACACTCCAGCAAGTCTTCCTCCCACAAACACAAAAAGAAGGGAAGAGGATTTGTGGCAGAATCCAGGAGTGAAACTGAATCAGAACAGTCATCCAGTTCTTCAGATGATGAATAAGAAACAAAAGAAAATGATCAATGTTTTATGGCCATTTATGACTCAGGCAGTGAGTCAGGAAATGCATCATCATCCAGTGATGATGAAGATAATGAAGAAGAGAAGAACTTCTGCATGATGGCAATCAATGCCTCAGCCAACAATTCTGATGAAGAAAAATCAGAATCAGAAGCAGAAAATGATGCAGATCAGGTAATATCTAACTTTGATTTTACTTTAGTTGAATTCAAAGATGAATTCAAGGTTCTTTGCTTAGACTTACTAAAATCTGAGAAAGAAATAATCTCACTCGGACATAAGCTAGCTGAGATGAATAATTTAAGTGAAGAGAATGCTAATCTTAAGAAAGATTTGGCTGCCTCTAGAGAACAAACTATTCTCCTTAAGAATAAACTTTCTGAGGCCAAGAAATTTGAAGAATCCCTAAATGGGAGAAGCATCAAACTGATGGACATTACAAACACTGTTAATGCTAGATTTAATAGCAAACTAGGCTTGGGTGCTTCATTAAGTGAGCCACCTCTAATTAAGAAGAACATACTCTCTACACCTATAAAATTCATCTCTGCTAAGAGCAAAGAGGTTGTAGGAGTAAATAAAAACATTTCAAGTAAGACTGTCGAGAATAGCAGAATTCAGCAGAATTCGTCGAACGGAGCTCGACGAAATGTATCTACTTCGTCGAACGGAGCTTAACGAAGTCTGAAGATAGATTTCCAATATAGTAATTATATGAACGGCGCTCGACGAAATCTCAGTCATTTGTCGAACGACGCTCGACGAACTCAGCCCAGTTCGTTGAACAGAAACTATACAGCAAATCTGAACAATTCTCATTCTTCACATTCTATCAATCCTTTCACTGAATGGATAATACCTCCAAGGAGATATCATCCACAAGGTTACAAGGACCAACCTGAAATGTCTTTTATTTCAGATTTATGTGGAAATACAAAAAGACCCAAGGTAGTCTGGGTCAGGAATAAATAGATTGTTTTTCTGTTTTTGCAGGTACACAGCTGTCCAAGAATAAATGAAAAATGGTATTTGGGCAGTGGCTGTTCAAAACATATGACAGAAAACAAGACCAACCTGAACAACTACAAGGCAAAGCTTGGACCAAAGTTATATTTGGAGACTCCAACTGTGGACAGACAAAAGGCTATGGAAAAGTCAAGGTTGGAGAAGTCACCTTCAAAGAGGTAGCTTATGTCAAGGGACTGAAGCACAACCTCATCAGCATAAGTCAATTATATGATGAAGGGTATCAGGTAACTTTTAATAAATTAAAATGCCTTATTAAATCTTCTGATAATGTTATTGTTTTATCAGGTATTAGGCAAGGTAATATTTATTTAGTGAATTTCAATTCATCTAAATCAGAAATTTTTTTATTTAATGAATTAAGCAAACCTAGTGAACTTTGGCATAAGAGATTAGGACATGTAAACCTTATGACCATTGCTAAATTATCTAAAGACAATCTTGTTAGAGGTTTACCCTTAGGTTCATACAAGAAAGAAGGTCTTTGTAGGGCATGTCAACTAGGCAAGCAAACAAAAAACATTTTTAAATCATTATCTAAAAGTGATTCGCCTGGAATCTTATATTTGCTACATATGGACCTTTTTGGAGCTATAGCAACAAAGAGTTTAGGGGGGAAGTCTTACACTCTAGTTATTATAGATGACTTCTCTAGATTCACTTGGGTGTTCTTTTTGAGAGAAAAGTCAGATAACTTTAAAGTTCTTACAAACTTTCTTAAGAGCATACAGATTGAGTACTCTACTCATATTGCATTGATCAGAAGTGATCATGGAACTGAGTTTGAGTCTCTTCTTATGCAAGAATTCTGTGAGAAGGAAGGTATCAGGCATTGCTTCTCAGCTCCTAAAACTCCTCAACAAAATGGGGTAGTTGAAAGGAAAAATAGAACTCTAATTGAATCAGCAAGAACATTACTTGCAGATGCTAATTTGCCTCTATCTTTTTGGGCAGAGGCTGTTAGCACAGCAAACTATGTATTGAATAGAAGTTTTATACACAAACTTAAGGGTAAGACTCCTTATGAATTACTTGAAGGGAGGAAACCTAAAGTTAACTAGCATGATAAGAAATACCTTAGAAAATTTGACCAAAATCTGATGAAGGAATTTTCTTAGGCTATTCATTAGTCAGCAAGACATATAGGATTTTTAACAAATCTTCTCTTAAAATAGAAGAAATTATGCATGTTTCCTTTGATGAAACTAATATGTTTTACAAGGAGAAGATTTCTTCTACCATAGAAAATCTACAGGTACCTACACTATGTGAGCAGCTAGATCAATTAGCTCTATATAAAGAAGGATTTCTAAATCCTAAACAGCAGGATGCTGAAGAAAGTGAAGAGGAAAATCACCCAGATTTTGCTGACAGTTTAAATCAGATAGCAGCAGAACATCTTCCACAGGATATAACAGCTGAACAAATTCCCAAAGTGGAAATCATTGCTGAACCCACTCCAACTGTGGATCACATCACAGTTAGAGATCACCCAATATCTCAAATTATTGGTGATATTTCAGCAGGTGTGCAAACAAGGCAACAAGAAATCAGAATATGATGCATACTTGTTTTCTCTCTCAGATTGAACCTCAATCCCTACAAGATGCAGAACAAGATCCCAACTGGATCATTGCTATGCAAGAGGAGCTCAATCAGTTTGAGACAAACAAAGTTTGGGAATTGGTTCCTAGACCAAAGAATCATTCAGTCATTGGAACTAAATGGGTCTATAGGAATAAGCTAGATGCAGATGGCAACATTGTGAGAAACAAAGCTAGACTAGTAGCTCAAGGATACTCACAGGAAGAAGGAATAGACTATGATCAGACTTTTGCACCAGTTGAAAGGTTAGAAGCAATCGGGATTTTCCTTGCATTTGCTGCATACAAGAAATTCAAGGTTTATCAAATGGATGTAAAGAGTGCATTTTTGAATGGAGAAATCAAAGAAGAAGTCTATGTGGAACAACCACCAGGTTTCATCTCTCCAACTCACTCTTCTTTTGTATTTAAGCTTAAGAAAGCTCTCTATGGCCTTAAACAAGCTCCCAGAGCATAGTATGAGACCTTAGCTAGTTTTCTTTTAGAGAATAAATTCTGTAGAGGCATAGTAGATAAAACTTTATTTTACAGGATACATAAAAATCAAACCTTACTAGTTCAAATATATGTAGATGATATTATATTTGGCTCTACTGATTCAAACTTATGCAAAAGATTTTCTAATCTAATGTAATCTAAATTTGAAATGAGTAGTATGGGTGAACTATCATACTTCCTTGGTCTTCAAGTGAAGCAAACCCCAAATGGAATCTTTATATCTCAATCTAAGTATACTAAGGAATTAGTGAAAAGATTTGGTATGTCTGATTCTTCCACCATGAAAACACCCATGCCCTCTAATGTTGTTGTTGATACTGATGAATCAGGGAAACCTATTGATCAGAAAGTATATAGAGCAATTGTTGGCTCATTACTTTATTTAACAGCTAGTAGGCATGATATAATGTTTGCTACTTGTATTTGTGCTAGGTTCCAAGTTAACCCCAAAGAATCTCATCTAATTTTATTAAAAAGAATTTTGAGATATATAAAGGGTTGCCCTAATCTAGGACTTTGGTATCCAACAACATCTGAATTTGAATTTACTGGATTCTCATATTTAAATTATGCTGGATGCAGAGTAGACAGGAAAAGCACATCAGGAACTTGCCAGTTTCTTGGTGATAGGCTTATGTCTTGGTTTTGTAAGAAACAAACATATGTGTCTACATCAACAGCTGAAGCTGAATACATAGCTGCAGGCAGTTGCTGCTCACAGATATTGTGGATACAAAATCAGCTCCTAGACTATGGTGTCAACTTAAATAATTCAATTATATTTTATGACAATACTAGTGCAATATCTATAGCACAAAATCCAGTTCTCCATAGTAGGACTAAACACATAAAAATTAGGCACCACTTCCTTAGGGATAATGTGGATAAAAACAAAATTTGCCTACAATTCATCTCTACTGATTTGCAAAGAGCTAACATTTTCACCAAGCCCTTGGATGAAAAGAAACATATTTTCTTTATAAATCAGTTGGGAATGATAGATGGAGATTCAATATGATAAAAATTAAGTTTTCTATTTACCCCTCATTCCTTATCATATCAAACTAAGTTTTTCTTATTATATAAATGCCTATAGAATTGTTTCTCTTTCTAGTTCCCCTTTGCATTTGATCTCTATTTTATTGTGCAGGAACAATAGCAATGACAATCTTGCATCCTTCCCTACCTCCATCAAATGTCCCTTCTTCAAGGGGTCTAGCTTCAGGCCTTTCCTGAAACTAGGCAGGGGGAGAAGTTTTTATGAACAAGCTCCATTTGATGCAGTGTTTTGCTCAGGGGGAGTTGTTCTATAAACTAGGCAAGGAGAGAAAGCTAAAGAACCTCCAATCTCAGGGGGAGACACTCTCAGGGGGAGTTGCTGTATGAAGAAGCTTGATAAAGCTCACAGCAGTTTTCTGTTTCAGAAAAACTTCAGATAAAGTTCATGATCAAGTTCAGATGCAGATACAGCTCAGAAGAAGAATTTTGATATAGCAAATTCAGTATCAATTATTGCTACAAGCTCAGCTAATCAGAATTCAGATATCAGAGAAAGACAAAATCAGAATTCAGACAAACTCAGCTAAAGACAACTTCAGAAAGCTGATTTACATAGCAGATACAATTCAGTTACAGATCAGAATTCAGAACAATATAGTTCAGACAAAATCAGATCAGAATTCAGAACAATACAGTTCAGACAATTTCAGAATTCAGAAAGAAAAGGTTCTTTTTAGTTGTATTTATTCTATTTTATTTTCAATGTAAAACTTCAAAATCTCAGAGTATTATATTTTTTATCTGATGACATATTCAAAATCTATCAGATATATAGCTCTGTCATTTTGCTATTTTGTTTATTTTCAATTTTTGTCAAATAGTGTCCTAACCCAAATAGGGGGAGATTGTTGGAACAACCCTATTTCTGATTTGGGCTAGGATCACTATCTGATTGACTAAGGACAAAGTTGACCCCAATGTATAGTTTATGGGTCAAGAGTTTAGGCTGTTAGAACTAGAGATTTCATTCAGATTTTGCGTTCGACGAACTCCACACTGCGTTCGACGAACGGCTCTCTGCGTTCGATGAACGGCAAGCTCTCTGCGTTCGATGAATGGCAAGCTCTCTGCGTTCGACGAACGGCAAGCTCTATGCATTCAACGAACGAAATATATTCTGCGTTCGACAAAAAGTTCAAATCTCAGCAGTCGAAGAATTTGTCTAAGTGCAGCGCTCGACTAATTACATTCTGCGTTCAACGAACGGCGTGCTTCAAGCCCGTCTCAGCGGTCGACGATCTCGTCTCAGCGTTCGACGATCCCATCTCAGCGGTTCAGCGGTCGACGAACAGATTGTTACAGCGGTCGACGAACAGATCCCAGCTCAGCGCTCGACGCTATTTCTCAAGCTCAGCGCTCGACGCTTTTACTCAAGCTCAGCGCTCGACGCTTTTACTCAAGCTCAGCGGTCGATGATTTTATCCAGGCTCAGCGGTCGATGAATATTTCCGTTCGACGAACTCAAGTCTGCGTTCGACGAATATTGAGCAGATGTTCAGAACAGTGAATTAAATGTTGAGGTCGACGAAGTCAATGTTGTGTTCGACGAAAATCTTGAGGTCGACGAATCTGCGTTCGATGAATTTTGCTCAGATCGAAGAATTATTATTTAAGTTCAGAAATTTCAGAAGGATTATACTTATTTCATTCTCTGAACTCAGATCGACGACAGCAACGGCTCTTTACATCAGATCAAGTAAGGAAAATATATTTTCTTTATTATTCCAAGTTTATAGCCGTTGACATTTCCTCGGAAAAGGACATATTCATGGAAAAAGAAAGAATTAAACGGCGCAGCAGATTTGTGTTTCCAAAACAACTCTTCAGAATAATACATTTCTTAATATAAGGAATTTGCATTTAATTTCTGTCAGTGATTTCAAAAGAAAGAAGGAAGAAGATATTACAGAATAATTTTACAGCTTTCACGACAGATCATATACATAACATTTTGCTGTACAGAAGATACAGAGAAAAAGAAAGAGAGAAATATACAGGAAGAACAGAAGAACATTTTTTACGCAGATCTTCATCTTCTTCCTTTTCCAGCAGCACACATTTTTCTGAGAACATCTTCATCAACACCTCTCTCAGTCTTTGTTGCAAGTCTTCAGATCTTCAAAAGAGCAACAACAAATTGGAGAACTTGTTCTTTCAATTTAATCAGCTACAGGAAGACCATTTGATTCAAGAAAAGCTCCAGCCAATCAACTGTCAAACATTTCATATCAGACAGAGGAGTTCTTTTCAACATCAACATCCACTAGAGTCTTCTCTCAGCATCTTGACAGAGAAGAACATCTAAACCCCTTTCTATCTCATCTTGTACAGGGTTAAAACTCCCTTCAAAAGTTTACCCCATTGGTGGCAAGACACCTGATCAAAAAATCTAGTTGGTTTTGAGCACCTGATCAAAAGCTCTGTGGTGTGTGGACACCTGATCAAAATCACCTTGGTGTGAGGGCACCTGATCAAAAATCCTAGTGGATTCCTACCAAGGGTGGTAGAAGAGTAGACGTACCCAAGTTTAGTGGGGAACTAATATAGCTCCTTGTGTCTTCTGTGTTTGATTTCTTTTCTGTGTTGTGTTGTGTGCTGTTTTTCATTATTCATTTTATTTCAGTTTTATGTATCACTCACTCTATACACATATACTTATGTCAGTATTTTCAATTCCGCTATAAAACTAAGGGAAAAAGTTTTAAACTCTATTCACTCCCCCCCCCCCCCCCCCGCTAGAGTTAATTTAAGATCTAACCTCCACTTTCAGGCTCCAATAACTTCTGTAACAGCAAGCCCTAATGGAGGAAGCACTGCTCTTTAAATAGATTTGACTGCTACCGCCTATGCTAGTACTACCGCCCCGCGATAGTGATAAGATGCGCACACGGATTGTGGCAGTTAAGGCAACTTCTGAGCGCAAACGGTTGTGACAGCCTAGCGCGCCGTGATAACACTATCACCCCACAATAATGCAATTTCCTTCCTTCAGCCAATATCTCTTTCCAAATTTGCCCCTTAATCAACTACAGACGGGATGTTTCCAAAAGCTACCGTCGGACGTTAGACCTAACGCGGCGCGATAGTACTTGTCAAACATAGCGACCCGTCGACATTCCTTTTTCTCCACTTTCCTTTCTGTCAATAGTTTCCAAAAATGCTAACGCCAGCGTCAGTACTAACGCTCCACGGTAGATCATTTTGTCGGGCGCATCTTCGTCGAGCTGACCTCAGCTTTCGTCGATCTCAATCTGGTTCGTCGAACGACATCATTTTCTTCGAACACCATTTTGTCTTTCGGACGCTAGCGTCAGCGTTAGTGCTAACGCGCCGCGGTAGAGTTACAGTTCGTCGAACGGGCCTCAGCTTTCATCGATCGTCGAACGCCGTGATATGAATTTCGTCGAACGGGCTTTCGCGTTCGTCGTTCGTCGAACGGAGCACCGAGTTCGTCGAACGGAACTAGCGCGCCGCTGTAATGCAGACGCCCCGCGGTAGTGCATACAATTTGTCGAACGCCAGCTTGCATCTCAGTGGCTACCCTTCTCTGCGGTTTCGTCTCCGCGGTTGTTAAATCTAGCGCCAGCGGTAGAGATAGCGCTGCGCGGTAGCAGCAACAACACAGCACCATGGAGTTTTGAAAGCACAGAATCCTGCATACTATAAACACAAAACAAGTATGATCAAATACAATAGGATTTGTTATTGTCAAACCAAGAGATGCGGAAAGCATGTTCCAACAATATCTTCTTATACATAGAAGAAATGAGTCTTCCTCATACATCGGTCATGGCTAACAAATTTGTTTCCTATAAGTCCAATGCCTCCATTCTATCTCTCAGTGTTTGAGTGTCAACCTTACCACAACCGCCAGAAACCATCGCCTAGCTCATCCTCCTCAACTCCTCCAAAATGCCAAGAATTGATGACAAGATTATCATTGTCGGACAACCCCTTCTTCTCGGTGACCTTCATCAGCATAATTTTAATTCAAGCATTCTGAGCTGGCGTACAAGATATAATTCTAATCTTGTTGTGCCACAATATCATCTTCTTGCTTTACTGGATTAAGAAAATTCATTTTTTAATCTCCACATAATATTATTATCTCCACTATATATAAAGATAATTTGTATTTAGGCAAAAATGTTCTGCCTCTAATATTCCTCGTAAATTATGATCAATTTAAAAAAATCCCGGTGCATGCTATTTTGTTGAGGTGCAACTCAGGTCGGTTAGGATCGGTTTCACTCAGAATCAAGAATTGATTCATATATGTTCGATTCCAACTTTTTGGAACCAGAACTAATCAATGTACTTGAAATCTAGAATCACATCCGAACCAAAAATTTCGGTTAGGTTCTAATTATCATCTTACTTCATGTTATTCATTACTCATATTATTGATAGTCATATACCAAATTGCAAATAAATGATAATAAAAAATTGTACATAAATTCCAGCTCTGCAAGTTTGAATATTTCATCATATTAATCATCTAAGGATATACTATTCACATGATAATAAAAGTAGTATTTATTATTATTAATTTAAAGCGGGTTTAACATAATATTATTGTTGCGGGTCACTCTATGCTCTGGTAGACCGGTCGAATTGAACCACCTTAACTCACGAGCGAGCCGAGCACGGAATTTGTCAATAAAAGAGTTACTAAAACTAAATAACACGAACGCATTTTATCATTGAAAACCCGGAAATTGTGAAAAACAAGCGGTCGGAGCTGTGCCGACCAAATTCCACTATCTTCTTGTTTGTTACAATTGAAAGCTGAGAACTCGAGCACGATAGGTCGCTGCTCGTTACAATGATAGAGAGAGAACCTTGAGGGTGACAGACCACCTCTCGAGAGAATAAATACTTTTCTAGGAATAAAAGTGAGATTCTCGAGTTGTCTTTCGTGACTTGAAGGATTCCCGACTCGCTTAGAAAGTTATCATCCGAGGCAAAAGGAAATCTTCAAAAGCACAAAAGAGGCCTTCGAAAGCTCGAAGGAGATCTTCGAAAACCGAAGGAGATCTTCAAGCGTCGAAGGAGATCTTCAAGCGTCGAAGGAGATTCTAGGGAAATCTTCAAAGGAGCTCCCCGGGTGTAGAAGAAAAGGTGTCTTAAAATGAAGGCTCTGAGCTCCTTTTATAACCTTGGGCAAGGGTAACCTGATAATTTCGCAGTTGTAACCATTGTAACCACCTGACGGGCGAATCAGGTTGGTCGATTTGGAGCACACAGATCGCCATTTTTTTGGATATTCCCGTCTTACCCCCCCCCCCCCCCCCCCCCCCGGACAGTTCGGTAGCTTGGGTTGTACAACCCATATTCTCCGAGGGTAGGACTCACTCAAAGCCACGTAGGCATAAGTCAAGGTCAAAAGGTCAATGCGGAAGTCAACAGTTCGAGACACCAAGACAAAGTCAGCCAGCAGGAGTAGTAGATGAGTTCGTCGAACGCAACCTTCCAGAGTTCATCGAACAGAGCCTTCCAGAGTTCGTCAAACGCAGCCTTCCAGAGTTCGTCGAACGCAGCCTTCAGAGAGTTCGTTGAGCGCAGAAGCAGAAGAAGGCCTAGGCGAGTAGGGGTGCACTCGTGCGAGTAGCCCGGATACTCGCCAAAAGGTGGGCGACCATAGGTGATACTCGCTCAGTGGCCCGGGGAGATCATCTCATTGTCGCTAGTCGTCGGGCAGGGGTTGGGCTATAAAAACCCCCTACCCCTTGGTTTTCCTATAAATAGGACCCCAGGGGTACTTGGATTGGCACCTGAACTTGAGCTTTTGGAACCCCCCTCATTCAAATTCTCAGACCCATCGACCTTGGCCGTTATTCCCGGTACTAGCCAAGTCGGTGCCTTCCTCGTACCCTGCTCGGACATTTTTTGGTTGTAGAGGGAAAGTCTCTCTTGAGCTTCTGGGTATGTGGTGGGACCTCCCTGCCGCAGCACCAGGGGTCCTGTTGTTCTCTTTCCGAGCCCTCTTCGTCGTTGCTAGTCAGACCTTCTCGTCGGACTGCTGGGCGAGTAGCCTCCGGATGCATTGATCTGAATTTTGGAGTCGGGATTTTCCTGGCTTCAACACTTTGGTGCGGTGAGCGTGGATCGTAGCTAGAGGAAGAAAGTTTGGTAGAAAGGCGAGATGGTTGTAGTTGGCGACCATGTTGCGGTGGTAGGGAACTCCGCCGGTGGAGGCGAGTTTGTAACGTTGGCAGTCTTCGAGGAATTCGCGCGGCGAATAAAAGGATCCATGCGAGCAGCTCTTCAACCCCGCATGGAAGGAACGACGACCTCGCCTCATCGTCCGATCTTGACCGAAGAAGGTACTCACCCTCAGCGAGCAGGGAAGGAGAATGAAGCGGAGCTGGAGCGTCCAAGGAGGTCGCAGTTCTACCCACCGATCTCGCAAGGATCAGGTGGAACCCGATTCCGCGAGCAGGAGGAGCATGCGAGGTACTACGGTACTCGCCAGGTTAGCGAGTATGGGATTGACACTCGCCAAGATGAAGGTCGTCGCCAGATTGGTGGGAGGAGCCCATTTTGTGAGGAGATCGTTGCTGCGCCAGTGCCGGAGGGGTTCAGAGATCCCGCGATGAATTACTACTCGGGGAGGGATGACCCTATCCGACACCTAGTGGTTTGAGGATGTAGCCTCCATCCGAACCATGTCCGATGCCTTCAAATGTAGGTTGTTCGTGATCACCTTCCGGGGAAAAGCCCGAGACTAGTTCCACCAGTTGCTAGCAGGTTCCATCTACTACTTTGAGGACTTGTGTCTGGGGTTGACCATGCGGTTCGCCACGGCCAAGAAGCAGAAGGAGGCCACGACCCTTTTCCATTTGGTACAGGGGGCGAAGGAAACGTTGGTGGACTATATCGACCTCTTTCAGGAGGAGGTGTTGGACATCCAGGAGGTGGATGGTCGCACCTTGCAGCTGGCCCTGACTTTCGACCTTCGTGAAGGCCTCTTCAAGTTGGAGCTTGGGAGGAACCCTCCCTACTCCTACGACAATCTCATCGAGAGGACCAACCAGTTCGTCCAGGGTGAGGCTTCCAACCGCGACTTCCTAGCCAGGCTCACCCGAGTGACCAAGGAAGATGAGGAGGAGGAAGAGAAGAAGACCCCCGAGAGGAGGAGAAAGGAAGAGCCCAGGAGGGCAGAGAAGCGGAAGCCAGAAGGAAAGGGCAGGGAAGAGAGAAGGAAAAAAGAGCCCAGGAGGGAGGAGCCAAGAAGAAATGATGAGAGGAGGCTCATCGTAGCCCCAGAGCGTCGGGAGGAGGAAAGGCGCTACCAAGTCCCCGTTAACTGGCCACCCTGGGAGCTGGCCAGAGGGCCTCAACATCAGGAACGGGGAAGGAGATCCCCTGAAAGAAGACGCTTCGACAGACCGGAGGGGCGTCAGGAAAGGAGAAGGGATGAAGCGATGGCGGTTGCCCGGCGCGGCAATCGGCAAGGTCGGAAGAACCGGAAGCAGAGGAGGCCGCGGGTAGAAAAGATCCCCCTCTATTGTGACCTCCATCAGGTGGAAGGGCACGGCACGATGGCTTGCCCGGACTTTTGGGAAGCCAGGAGAAGGTTGGCAACATGAGAAGTAGGAGGGGAGCAGCGGAGGATTGAAGCCCCTGTCGAGCCGCCGGCAGTTCAAGCCATCGGCCAAAGGAGGAACGAAGATCGCGTCGACCACGGAGGTCGAGGAGACCTCATCCAGGGAGGCAGAGGAGTCGGTGTGATTCATGGGGGAGCGGGGGTGGGGTCTTTCCGCAATGGGAGTCTCCATCAGATCTATCGAAGGAGAGTCGCTTCGACCTCGCAGGCACCGCCCCCGTCGGAGGAAATCACCTTCTCAGAGGAGGACATGCTGGGGAATGAGAAAACCTTCCATGATGCCCTCGTGATCCAAGCTGCCATGGAGGACTTCACCGTTGATCGAATTCTGATTGATAACGGTAGTTCCGTAAACGTCGTCTTCAAGGAGACATTCGACGGGCTGGGCGTCGGAGCAGCAAGAGTCCGGGCGCCGAATGGCCCCCTCTTTGGCTTCTCTGGAGAGAAGAAAGAGGTGGAGGGAGGAGTAGATCTCCTTGTAACTCTCGGTGGCACCCCTCTCCAGTGTCGTTTCGTCATCGTTGACTCCCCGAGTTGCTACAAGGCCATCTTCGGGAGGCCACTTCTCAACACCTTCAAGGCTGTTCCATCCTCCTTGTAAGACCCCAAATCTGAAAATTTAGAAATCTGGAATCCAGAGCTATCGCCGGCGACAGTGGCTGTCGCCCGAGCGATAGCGTTCTGTTGAGAAGGTTCTGCCGTGAGCTGTCGGACGGCGTTGACTAGTCAATGTCGGTTCATTGTCGCTGTCGCCAGGGCGACAGTGGCTGTCGCCGGGCGACAGCTCAAATTTGGACTTTATGGCCGAAATCAAGGGCATTGATTGCACTTGGACTTTGGTGGCTTGTTTTGGCTTGGGAGGCTTGGTGGCAGCATACAAGGCCGAAAATCCCTCTCTTTTCAATTATTTTCTTAAGGGTTCTTAAGAGAGAGAGAGAGAGAGAGGAGCATGGAGAAGAAGGTGAATAGAAAACCCTAGCTTGGAGCTTGGGTTTGGAGGAGCTACACTCATCCAATCCCTTCAAAGTTGGTGGCTACGCGTAGAGGAGGGCAAGGCGCTCCTTTCCATTCGTGTAGAACGTCAAGCCATGGTCTCAAAGCGGCGTTTAAGGGTAACGAACTTTTCTACCATCTCTTGGACATGCCTTAGTCCATTCCCTTGCATCGTTGAGGCCCCTACTCAAAAGGGTGAGGTCGTGGCCTCCGACGGGTCGATTCGTGTTATCCCCATCCAAGTTGCATACATATAGAGTCCGTGCGTGATACGGACGTAGGCGCGCTGTGTGAAGCCCATCCGTGACGGTTCGTCCGGATTGGTGATGCCTTGTGGTATTGTGCGTGCTCGGGGAAAACCCCGTGTTGTTATCCTGCTACGTAGGACTAGAGAGTGCTACTGCATGCGCAGCAACGCCCGGGGGTGTGCCCCGGGGAGCACCCGAAGTTAAAAGGCAGAAATGGAGTTCTGTATAGCTGTCGCCGGGCGACAGTGACTGTCGCCTGGGCGACAGCTCCCCAGAATTGGATTCTGATGAATTTGGGTGTTTTGAGGCTAGGGAGTGCTACTGCATGTGCAGCAATGCCTGGGGGTGTGCCCCGGGAAGCATCCACAGCTAGAAGCCAAATTAGGGTTTGTGCACTGTCGCTGGCGACAGTGAATGTCGCTTGGGCGACAGCTCCCAGACATGGGTCTGGTGATGTTTGTTGTGCCCACCTGTTGAGGGGACCTGAGGTCGGCGTGCCCGACCTGTAAGGGTGTCCTGGTGGATGACTTAGCGGCCCGTGGAGCCGGCTAATTGAGAATACCTGGGCTGAGGGGACGCCATACCCGCATTTCGTGTTGTACAACGAGTGTGTGAACAACGGGCATTTGGTGAACCTACACCCGAACCATTGCAGCACCTGATTAGTAAGGCTCGAATAGCATGTCGGGAGGCAACGGGGAAGAGTCTTCGGACTGCGCAAGTTCACAATTAAAGCACGGGGGAGCCCTGGTATTCGGGCCGCCGACTTTAGCCTCGAAGGGCAAAACCATCAAGAGTGGATGGTGGTGGAAGGCGTAGTACACCAAAGAGTGCCTGAGTGCACGAGACGTGGAGGCCATTCCCACGTTTGTGTTGTTGCATATGTATGAAATGTTGTGGGCTCGTCTAGTCGCACTCTTAGATATATATATGCTGTTGAGACTGTTTTGCAGGGACGGTTAGCACTGCCACCCCCTCGAAGGGGTGGGGTCGTTATAAATTGGTCAGCTTTAGCTGACCGTTGCCCTGTTTTGCCACCGTTTTTGGTGGGCTTGTTGTACAGGTGCTGGACCGAGCGGGAACTTGGCGGGCTGAAGCCCCTGCGCTGCTGCAGCCCTTGAAGGCCTTTGATGTTCCTTCTATTTTTCATGTATGGCCGGCCTGCGCGCCGATGTTGGTAAACTGTAAGGCCGTCGTGCCTCTTTTGTGTTGTAAAACATTTTATTCCAAGTTAATAGAAGTGGACATACCCGAGTTCGGGTCTTGTGGTTTATAATTCTGTCTCTCTCTCTTTTACTTCCGCATAGAATGCTCTGAGTTAGGCTTCGTGGTATAGTGTTGTTGTATATTCAATAGTGACGTTCCCGTTTGTTTTGTAGTATATGGCGTGGGGCCCCGGCCGGACCTTCTGCTATATGCTTCTTAACGGATGGGGGTGTTACAAATTGGTATCAGCTACTAGGGTTCCGTATCCTTCTAAGGAATTCGTGGACGAATTCTTTTAAGGGGTGGTGAGCACGTATGTGCGCTACCGTTGAGACGTAAAATAAACCCAAAAATGTCCACTTAGGAATAAAATATAACAACAAACCAACAATAATTGCATGATTTTGGAACCTGAGTGTTCCTTTTGCTGTTAGTTGCGACTGTGTTGTCGCCTAACTGTGTGTTGCACTTGTGTAGGGCACTCGAAGTGCAGCGGGACCGTCGCGTCCCCATGATGTGCATGAGAGTAGTGGGTCTGCTGAGGCCCCTACAGCTCCGTCTGCTGAGTTGGTTCGGCTAGTTACTGAAGCCGTTCTAGCTGCGTTGAATGGTCAGCCTGAAAGGCAAGGCCAACCGCCAGTGCAAGAGGTGGCCCCTGAGCCACTAAGAGTGGAGCAAGTTCCAGTGGGGCGTGCTCCTGAGCAGCAGCTGAAGCATTTTCTGGGATTTCGACCTCCTCCGTTTACCGGGGTTGAATCCCCAGCTGAGGCCGAAGACTGGTTGTCGCATGTGAAGCGAATTCTGACAGCGACACAGTCGGAGGAAGCGCAGAAGGTGACCTTTGCTTCCTTCTTGCTAGAAAAGGAAGCTAGGCGGTGGTGGGATGAGGTCGAGAGGCGCCAGTTCGCGGGAAAGCGACTGGTTGATGTGACGATGGAAGAGTTCTCGAGAATCTTCCTCGCAAGGTATGTGCCTCAGTCGCAGCAGATCGCGATGGAGAACCAGTTCTTGGCCCTAACACAGGGTGTTAGACTGGTTGATGACTACTTGCATGAGTTCACCCGCCTCGGGCGCTATGCTGGAACTTCTTTCGATGATGAGGAGAGAAGGGTGAACAGGTTTTATGGAGGTTTGCGTACTGAATTGCGGCATCTTCTGACAGGGCCGTTGACGCAGGGTTTCACGACCCTCGTTGGTTCAGCCCGAGCCCTTGAGCAGGACATGCTCAGGGAAAAGGGCAAGGCGGTTGTGGTCGAGGCAGTGCCGGAGGGCAAAGCGCCGGGTGCGGCAAAGTTGCGGAGGTTGAGTCGCTGGAAGAAGGCTCGAGTATCTGGGCCAGCTCCCTCTGCTTCGGGCGCGTCATCTGGACGTGGCCCTCTTATTTGTTTCACTTGTGGCAAGCCTGGCCATTTCTCGCGGGATTGTCGCAGTGGGCTTCCAAGGCCAGAGAAGAAGGCGGGGCCAGCTTATTCTGAGAAAGGGAAGGCAGCTGAGTCCACTGCTTCCCGTATGGCTCCCCCGCAGCCCAGAGTCTTTAGTCTCGATCAACAGGAGGCTATCAAAGCCAAAGACGTCGTGACAGGTACAATTTAAGATACAGTCTTTACTGTTTATATACCTGTTTTAATGTTCATGCTAACATGTTTGGCGGCATAGGCTATGTGAATGTCTTAGGCGTTCCTGCGAGAGCGCTTTTCGATACTGGAGCTTCGCACTCCTTCTTATCGTCGGACTTCATCCAACGTATTAGTGCGCCGTCGATTGCTTCTGCAGATGGACTGGAGGTCCTACTGCCGAATGGATATTTGATGCGTGTAGAGAGGAGTTGCTGCGTAAAGGTTCTAGTTGGTAGTCGGGAGTATGACCTGAAGGCATCGTTACTCCCCCTGGTTGAGTTCGATGTTATCTTCGGTATGGACTGGCTGTCGGAACAGCGTGCGTGCATCGATTGCACCACAAAGGAGGTGAGGTTTGGGCAAGGTGCCGATCATGAGACGGTCTTTGCGGGCATGCGTGGATCGAGCAAGATGCTGATGTCTGCTCTCCAGGTGTCCAAGGCAGTGCGACAAGGAGCAGAGTTATTCTTTGCTCCTGTGGAGGCTTCAACGCCGAGGCCCAGCCTAGCGGATGTTCCGGTAGTAGCAGAGTTCCCCGATGTGTTCCCGAGCGAGCTCCCCGGTGCTCCACCGCAGCGGGAGATAGATTTCACGATTGAGTTGGTGCCAGGCGCTAAGCTTGTGGCCCGCTCGCCATATCGTATGGCTCCGAAAGAGTTGGCGGAGTTGAAGCTGCAGTTGCAGGAGCTGCTTGAGCAGGGCTACGTGCGTCCGAGTTCCTCACCTTGGAGTGCACCGGTCCTCTTTGTCAAAAAGAAGGACGGTAGCCTGCAACTTTGCATCGACTATCGGGAGCTGAACAAGCTGACGAAGAAGAACAAGTATCCTCTTCCGAGGATAGATGATTTGTTCGACCAGCTCGTTGGTTCGACAGTATACTCGAAGCTGGACTTGAAGTCCGGCTATTATCAGGTGCGGATCAGGGAGTGCGATATCCCGAAGACTGCCTTTAGTACAAGGTACTGGCAGTATGAGTTTACCGTGATGCCGTTTGGGCTGTCTAATGCGCCTTCGGTGTTTATGGACTTGATGAACCGGACTTTCCGAGAGTACCTCGACCGGTTTGTGGTCGTCTTCCTGGATGACATACTAGTCTACTCTCAGTTCGAGGAGGAGCACGGTGATCACCTGCGGGTAGTTTTGGAGGTTCTGAGGAGGAACCAGTTGTATGCCAAGTTCTCAAAGTGCGAGTTCTGGCTTCCTTCTGTGGCGTTCTTGGGCCATGTGGTTAGTGGTTCGGGTGTGGCGGTAGATCCGATGAAGGTTTCGGCCATTAGGGAGTGGCCTGTTCTTTCTACTGTAGCGGAGGTCCGTAGCTTTCTCGGGCTGGCCGACTATTACAGGCGCTTCGTGGAGAACTTCTCGCGGATCGCGCTGCCTCTTACGACGCTGACACGGAAGATGCAGGAGTTCATTTGGACGCCCGCGTGTGCGCAGGCTTTCGAGGAGTTGAAGCGGCGGCTTACGACGGCTCCGATCTTATGTTTGCCTTGCGGCACGGAGGGCTACGAGATCTACACCGACGCTTCGGGAAGCGGCCTTGGCTGCGTTCTGCAGCAGCATGGCAAGTTTATAGCGTATGGCTCTCGCCAGCTGAAGGTGCACGAGCAGAACTATCCGGTCCACGACTTGGAGTTGGCGGCCGTGATATTTGCCCTGAAGCTATGGCGGCATTATGTGTATGGCTTGAAGATCAACATCTTCATGGACCATAAGAGCCTGAAGTACCTTCTGACGCAGAAAGGGCTGAATATGCGGCAACATAGGTGGATGGAGTTCCTGGGGGACTTCACCTTCGAGATCCACTACACTCCCGGGAAGGGGAATGTTGTTGCGGATGCACTCAGTCGCAGGGCTCCAGCGCAGGCCAACTGGATTCAGATGCATGATCAGCACCTGATACGTGACCTGGAGGCCTTAGATATTTCTTGCGTAGAGAAGAGGTGCAGTGCCGGTGCCTGTTTGAGTTGGTTTGAGGTGCAGTACGACCTCGCAGAGAGAGTCCGCCAGGCTTTTGAACTCGATCTGAGTTTGAAGCGCTACGCGGAGGATGCTGGTGGTGGGCCCGATACCCAGTTTCAGGTTCGAGACGGATTGCTGTGGAGAGGCGACCGTTTGTGTGTCCCCAAGGTGGGTGAGCTGCGCGATGAGTTGATGTACGAGGCGCATCGTACCAGGTATTCAGTTCATCTGGGGAGCACGAAGATGTACAAGGACATGAAGGTCCTTTTCTGGTGGCCAGGTATGAAGAGGGACATCGCTCACTATGTGGCCAAGTGCCACACTTGTGCGCTAGTGAAGGCGGAATGTCAGAAGCTCGGTGGCTTTTTGCAGTCATTGCCTGTTCTGGAGTGGAAGTTTGATAACATTTCCATGGATTTCGTGCATGGGCTGCCGAGATCGCAACGCGGGAACGATGCCATCTGGGTAGTTGTAGACCGGCTGACGAAGGTGGCGCACTTTATCCCCAACCGGAGGGATGACTCGGTGGAGAAATTGGCAAAGTTGTATGTTGATACTATAGTGCGACTGCACGGTGTGCCCCGTTGCATCGTCAGTGATCGTGATGGACGCTTTACTTCAAGCGACTGGAGGCTAGTCAACCGTCTTTTGGGTACGAAGATGCAGTTTAGCACGGCCTTTCATCCTCAGACGGATGGCCAAACTGAGCGTACCAACAGGACGATGGAAGACATGCTCCGGATGTGCGTCCTGGATTTTGGCAAGGGGTGGGAAGATCACCTCTTTCTTGTTGAGTTCGCGTACAACAACAGCTATCAGGCGAGTATTCAGATGGCGCCTTTTGAGGCCCTCTATGGCAGGAAGTGCCGCACTCCCTTAGCTTGGGCGGAAACGGGCGAGACAAAGCTCTTCAAGAGGAAAGACGTCGAAGAGGCGACTTCGACGGTGCGGTTGATCCGAGAGAGGCTTTTGGTTGCGCAGGATAGGCAGGCGAAGTACTATAATGCGAAGCACCGCGACGTCCAGTTCGCCGTTGGCGATTGGGTTTACTTGAAGATCAGGCCGTTCAAGGGTGTATCCAGGATTCGGCGCTTGAAAAAGCTGAGTCCGAGATACCTTGGACCGTTTGAGATCATCGAGCGTCTCGGCGACGCGGCTTATAGGCTTGCGCTATCAGCGGAACTGAGCGGGCTGCACGATGTATTCCACATCTCCGTATTGCGGAAGGCGGTACAAGAGCCTACGCAGGTGGTCGCGGCGGATCAGGTTCCCGTGGATAGTGGGCTTAAGACGTCGGTCAGGCCCGTTAGCATCGAGGATGCTGAGGTGCGTCAGCTGCGGAACAAGGCGATCCGTATGGTAAAGGTCCGTTGGGACAACTGCGGTCGCGAGGAGCTCTCATGGGAGCGTGAGCAGACCATGTTGGAGGAGTTCCCCGAGCTGTTTCAGTGACGCTTATCTCTTCTTTTCCCCCTGTGTGTAAAGACTGTTTTGATATGTATATATATGCGTGTTTTTACAAATTTCGGGACGAAATTTTTATAAGGAGGGGAGGGTTGTAAGACCCCAAATCTGAAAATTTAGAAATCTGGAATCCAGAGCTATCGCCGGCGACAGTGGCTGTCGCCCGGGCGATAGCGTTCTGTTGAGAAGGTTCTGCCGTGAGCTGTCGAACGGCGTTGACTAGTCAATGTCGGTTCATTGTCGCTGTCGCCAGGGCGACAGTGGCTGTCGCCGGGCGACAGCTCAAATTTGGACTTTATGGCCGAAATCAAGGGCATTGATTGCACTTGGACTTTGGTGGCTTGTTTTGGCTTGGGAGGCTTGGTGGCAGCATACAAGGCCGAAAATCCCTCTCTTTTCAATTATTTTCTTAAGGGTTCTTAAGAGAGAGAGAGAGAGAGAGGAGCTTGGAGAAGAAGGTGAATAGAAAACCCTAGCTTGGAGCTTGGGTTTGGAGGAGCTACACTCATCCAATCCCTTCAAAGTTGGTGGCTACGCGTAGAGGAGGGCAAGGCGCTCCTTTCCATCCGTGTAGAACGTCAAGCCATGGTCTCAAAGCGGCGTTTAAGGGTAACGAACTTTTCTACCATCTCTTGGACATGCCTTAGTCCATTCCCTTGCATCGTTGAGGCCCCTACTCAAAAGGGTGAGGTCGTGGCCTCCGACGGGTCGATTCGTGTTATCCCCGTCCAAGTTGCATACATATAGAGTCCGTGCGTGATACGGACGTAGGCGCGCTGTGTGAAGCCCATCCGCGACGGTTCGTCCGGATTGGTGATGCCTTGTGGTATTGTGCGTGCTCGGGGAAAACCCCGTGTTGTTATCCTGCTACGTAGGACTAGAGAGTGCTACTGCATGCGCAGCAACGCCCGGGGGTGTGCCCCGGGGAGCACCCGAAGTTAAAAGGCAGAAATGGAGTTCTGTCTAGCTGTCGCCGGGCGACAGTGACTGTCGCCTGGGCGACAGTAGAATTGGATTCTGATGAATTTGGGTGTTCTGAGGCTAGGGAGTGCTACTGCATGTGCATCAATGCCTGGGGGTGTGCCCCGGGAAGCATCCACAGCTAGAAGCCAAATTAGGGTTTGTGCACTGTCGCTGGCGACAGTGAATGTCGCCTGGGCGACAGCTCCCAGACATGGGTCTGGTGATGTTTGTTGTGCCCACCTGTTGAGGGGACCTGAGGTCGGCGTGCCCGACCTATAAGGGTGTCCTGGTGGATGACTTAGCGGCCCGTGGAGCCGGCTAATTGAGAATACCTGGGCTGAGGGGACGCCATACCCGCATTTCGTGTTGTACAACGAGTGTGTGAACAACGGGCATTTGGCGAACCTACACCCGAACCATTGCAGCACCTGATTAGTAAGGCTCGAATAGCATGTCGGGAGGCAACGGGGAAGAGTCTTCGGACTGTGCAAGTTCACAATTAAAGCACGGGGGAGCCCTGGTATTCGGGCCGCCGACTTTAGCCTCGAAGGGCAAAACCATCAAGAGTGGATGGTGGTGGAAGGCGTAGTACACCAAAGAGTGCCTGAGTGCACGAGACGTGGAGGCCATTCCCACGTTTGTGTTGTTGCATATGTATGAAATGTTGTGGGCTCGTCTAGTCGCACTCTTAGATATATATATGCTGTTGAGACTATTTTGCAGGGACGGTTAGCACTGCCACCCCCTCGAAGGGGTGGGGTCGTTATAAATTGGTCAGCTTTAGCTGACCGTTGCCCTGTTTTGCCACCATTTTTGGTGGGCTTATTGTACAGGTGCTGGACCGAGCGGGAACTTGGCGGGCTGAAGCCCCTGCGCTGCTGCAGCCCTTGAAGGCCTTTGATGTTCCTTCTGTTTTTCATGTATGGCCGGCCTGCGCGCCGATGTTGGTAAACTGTAAGGCCGTCGTGCCTCTTTTGTGTTGTAAAACATTTTATTCCAAGTTAATAGAAGTGGACATACCCGAGTTCGGGTCTTGTGGTTTATAATTCTGTCTCTCTCTCTTTTACTTCCGCATAGAATGCTCTGAGTTAGGCTTCGTGGTATAGTGTCGTTGTATATTCAATAGTGACGTTCCCGTTTGTTTTGTAGTATATGGCGTGGGGCCCCGGCCGGACCTTCTGCTATATGCTTCTTAACGGATGGGGGTGTTACACTCCTACCATCAGTGCCTCAAGTATTGCCAAGGGGACATACAGGTGAGGATCAGGAGCGATCCAAGAGCCGCCCCCGAGTGCTACCTTAGCTCGGTCAGCACCATCAGCTGGATGGCTGACGCGGAGGAGTTCGAGAGGGTGACAGAAGGCACGGCCCGGCTGGAGGCGTCCGAGGAGGTAGAAGAAATCGAGGTACTCTCCGCGGCAGGAGTACCTGGGTTGCTGAAGATCGGAGGATCGCTGAAGGTCAGTGAGAAGATGGAGATGGCGACGTGCCTGTAGGAGAACGTCGACATCTTTGCCTGGAGTGCTGCTGAGATGCCCAGGATCGACCCAGAGGTTGCTTGTCACCACCTCAATCTCGACCCTGCGGTGAAGCCCTTCCGCCAAAAGAAGAGGTCAAGTGCCATCATGTTGGTCAGACCTATCCATGAGGAAGTAAAGAAGCTGTTGGATGCGGGTTTTGTGTCAGAGATCCAGTACCCAGGCTGGGTCTCAAATATTGTAATGGTCAAAAAAGTTGGGGGTAGCTGGAGGATGTGTGTAGATTTCTCTTTGATGAATAAAAGCTGCCCAAAGGATTGTTATCCCTTGCCTCAAATCAATGCACTAGTTGATTCAGCCATCAGTTTTTCTGTAATGAGCTTCCTTTATGCATTTTCAGGATATCATCAGATCCGGATGTATCCTTCCGATTGTCGCGATGTTTCCTTCATCACAGGTGATGGCTGCTATAGCTACAAGATGATGTCCTTTGGGCTAAAGAATGCGAGAGCAACCTACCAACGGATGATGGACCACGTGTTCAAAGAGCAAAAGGGGAAGAACTTGGAATTATACGTGGACGACCTCTTGATTAAGAGCAAGAGCGTTAAGAAGCATGTGGCCGATCTGGTGGAGACCTTCGAAATGCTAAGGAAGTTCAAAATGAGGCTCAATCTGGCAAAGTGCGTGTTCGGGGCTGGAAGAGGGAAGTTTATGGGACATCTCATCACCACAGAGGGAGTGAAGCCGAACCCTGACAAGATTAAAGCAGTCTTGGAAATGACCTCGCCGAAGATGATGAAAGAAGTCCAAAGGCTGACAGGAAGGTTGGTGGGACTTAGCTGCTTCCTGTCCAAGGCAGGAGAGAAGAACTCTCCCTTTTTTAAGTCGCTCCGGAAAAGCGAGAGCTTCGTTTGGTCCGACGACTACGAAAAGGCGTTCGATAAGCTGAAGGAGCAGTTGACCCAGACACCTCTCCTTCAGAGCCCGAAGGAAGACGAAGACCTACTCATCTACTTGGGAGTAGGAGTGGAAGCAGTAAGCTCGGTGCTAGTCCGGAAGAAGGAAAGAAGCAGCTCCTTGTTTACTATGTTAGCCAAGTCCTCAAGAAGGCGGAGCTAAAGTATCCGATCTTGGAGAAGCTTGCCTTCGCCTTGGTGGTGCGGCACGAAAGCTTCGGCCTTATTTTCAAGCTCACTCTATCCAGGTCGTGACTGACCATCCTCTCCGAAATATCTTAGAAGGGGTGGAGCATTCAGGAAGGCTGGCGAAATGGTCGGTAGAACTCAGTGAGTTCGACATTTCCTTCTCTCCTCGAGTGGCGATCAAAGCGCAGGCAGTATCAGACTTCTTGGCCGACTTCTTAGTAGAGGCGGAGCCAGGAGAGGAGGCAACTACTCCCATCCCTTAGAAGATGTTCGTGGACGGAGCTTCAAGCAAAACTCTGTGGGAGTGGGCGTCGTTCTTGTCAGCCCACAGGGAACTAGGATCGAGCAAGCCGTCGAGATCCTCTTCCCCGTTACGAATAACCAGGCGGAGTACGAGGCCATAATAGCGGGCTTGCGTCTCAGAAAGGAGCGCTGGGCATCCAAGACATCAGGGCGTTCACTGATTCAATGGTAGCCGCGTCACAGATTCCGGGAGAGTTCAAAGTACGCGACACCATTGTGCAAAGGTACCTTGTCAAGGTGAAAGGATTGATTGACGGCTTTCAATCCTTCTTCGTTGAGCATGTACCGAGAGAGAAGAATTCGGCAGCAGATCGTCTGGCCAAGTATGGGCCAAGGGATGGAGGGATCATCATTGAATTGTTCCGATCGTCCATCGAGGAAGGAGAGATGATAGAGATCGAGCAGCGCCCCTCGCGAATGGATCTGTTCGTAGCATTTCTATCTACTGGGCAACTCCCTGCGAAGGAGGGGGAACAAAGGAAGTTCCGGTACAAGGCAGCGTATTATTTGTTGCAGGATGGGGAGCTATATCGCAAGACCATCTCGGGCCCTCTGGCTAGATGTGTCTCTGAAGACGAAGTACCTCGAGTGTTGGAAGAAATCCACTCGGGAGAGTGCGGAAGCCATTCTGGGACTCGCACTTTGGAGCAAAGGATCTTGAGGCATGGCTACTTATGGCCCACTATCCGCAAGGATGTGGAGGTCTTCTCGAAGAAATGTCAAAAGTGCCAGTTGTTTGCCCCCCTTCAATTGCAGCCGACCCAGCAACTTCGCTCGATCACCGCCCCTTGGCCGTTCGCTATCTGGGGAATGGATTTGATAAGCCCATTTCCTTCAGCTAGCGGCCAGAGAAAGTTTGTTCTCATCATGATCGATTACTTCTCCAAGTGGATCAAGGCCAAAGCTCTGGCCAAGACCACCTCTCAAGTCGTGAAGAACTTCATCTGGGGAGAGATCGTCTGCAGATTCGGAATTTCCCTCGCCATCGTCACCGACAATGGTCCTCAATTCGCCAGCTTGGAGCTAGAAGATTTTTGCAGGCAACTCGGAACTAATCTTTGGTTTGAGTCAGTACATCATCCAAGGAGCAACGGACAAGTGGAGGCCGCCAACAAGCTGATCATCAACCTGCTGGAAAAGAAAGTCGAGAACCTAAGAGGTAATTAGGCAGAACAGCTCCCCTCGGTGTTGTGGGCTTTGAGAACTACTCCTAGCTCAGCCACGGGGGAACCCCATTCAAACTCTCTCATGGGTCCGAAGCTCTCATTCCAGTAGAGTTCGAGGTCAGAAGTCCGAGGGTGATCGCTGCTGAAGATGGAGACGAAGAATGACGTCTAGAGAATGAGGAAGCCCAGAAGCTCTCCCTCGACTACATTGAAGAACTCCGAGACTTAGCCTCAACCAGACAAGAGGAGATCAAGCGTCGAATGGAGAAGCATTTCGACAAACACGTTCGCCTAAAACACTTCCAAGCAGGTGATCTAGTCCTGAAGAAGGTGGACGCGGCAAGAAGATCGGCGACCGTTGGAAAGCTCAACCCAAATTGGGAGGGACCTTTCATCATCCATGAATCACTTGCAACCGGAGGATATCGCCTGCAAAATCACGAAGGGGAGCTATTAGGAAATACCTGGAGCGGCGATGACCTGAAAAGGTTTTATCCCTGAGCAGGAACGTGTACCTCCCCCTCCTGTAAATAAATTACTTATTAATAAATTCCTCACCTCCCTGAAAAGGGAATGGCGAGAGATTCTTGCTCCTATCACAACAAGAACTATCTAAAAAGAAAGAAAGAAAGCAGGTAAAGCCGACCTCCGCGTCGGGTGGGGAAACGGGCCTCCGACTTGATTCTCGTAAGGTCCAGAACGGATGATGGGATGGTGCCTCGGTAGTACGTTCCCCTAAGACCAAGCCTCTGCATTGACGGTCGAGATCAGCTCACCACTTGCATGTTGGCCGCGGTTCCCTCCGACCGCATCTCTCATCCGACTGGAAGGATTATCAGGAAGAAGTCGTGACGCCGACCTCCTAGCTCGACGGTGGAATGATCAACTTAACCTCTTGAGGGACCTGATGGCGCAAATCTCACACACCGCTATAGGCGGTAGCTCGACTGCGACACGAAACGGCAGTGTACCGATCGTTCAAGTAATATAAAACGAGGAGTAATCCCCGAGTATCGAATCTCTCAAGGAACACAGTAAGGTGGAGTTAGGTTTCGAGGAAGGACTTGAGATTGAAGTCCTAAAATCGGATGGGATGCGGGGGAGTTGGGTTGGCTTTTGGAAAATAAAATAAAAGCTATTAACTACTCCTATGCAATGCCGCTATGCAAAGCTTCGCTCGGCGGGATGGAAGACTACGTAGGCCTTGAGCGCGCTACTTCATAAGGGCGGATGGACGAGTAGGCATGCGGATCGAACTATGCAGGCCTTGAGCGCGCTGCTTCGTTAGGCGAGTGGAATACGGGCCGCGATGCCACGCTTCGGTACGCGGATGGGCGAGTAGGCTAGCGGAATGAGGGTCGCAAGCACCTCTTCAAAAGGCACGCCACTAGCAATTGCTAGTGCGGCACCGGACACGATGGTGGGATGGAGGATGGAATGGGGCGCACCTCAATAATATAAACAAAAGTACTCAATCACATAGACATAATCAAGTAAAAATGCTATTTAATCAAAATACACTTCATCATAATGTTAGATCTAGTTGCAAATACATCAATAAAAGGAGAACAAGGCAAGAAATCGACCGAATCCGAAGGCTCGTTGAAGATTCACGGTTGGAATCGCCGGGTTGTCAATCCGCGTCCAAGCTCGGTCCACAACTACGTCCGGGGTAGAGAGAGCCGTCACTACTCTCCAATGGACCCGTCTTCTTCGTGTCACGATCCGGTAGAGGTTGCAAACTTCCTCTTGCTCGATGGAGATAGCGGCTAGGTCTTCCTTTGGAGCTCTTGGATGAAGGAGGAGGCCGAGAGGAAACTCCGGCTCAAGATTGGCGTGAAGAGCAAGCCCGGAGCACCTCTATATGGTGGGCGACGGTGGAGGAGCGAAATCGGGCGGAACCGGGCGGAAAACGGCGCTGAAAATCGGGATGATGACCTAAAATCGCGAGCAGGGAATTTATAGGCGCTGGAATTAAACAGTGCGCACGGTCAGTGGCGCACGACCATTGGTCGTGCGCACTGGAATCCTGTGATCGTGCGCTCTGCCTGGACAGAACCTGCAAAGACAGAAATTACAAAATAACATGTTCGCACGACCAGTGGCGCACGACCAGTGGTCGTGCGCACTAGCGTCAGTGGTCGTGCGCAATAGATGAAACAGAACTCAGAAATTTAATGGTCAATGCGCACGAGCAGTGGCGCACGACCGGTGGTCGTGCGCACTGGCATTGGTGGTCGTGCGCACTGCACCAAACAGAACTCGTGAAAAAGGCGTTAAGTGCACACGATCAGTGGCGCACGACCAGTGGTCGTGCGCAATAGAACCAGTGATCGTGCGCTGTGTTCCTGTGCAGAATTGCACCGGAAACACCTGCACGACTCCTGTTCTAGCGTACAACCACCAATCCGGCCACTAAAAGTGGCACCGAACAATGCATGAAAACTACTAATGAAAATCAACATGAAATCACACCAAAATGGGCCAAAAGGTGCACTAGCATGGGATATCAAATATGAACTAAAACAGGGCTAAAGTGCAGTGAAATGACTAACTAAACGGCCCAGATGAGTCCATAAAAGTGTATATGATGAGGACTCATCACACCCCCAGACTTAACTGTTTGCGCGTCCCGAGCAAACAAATTCTAAGCGAACTAGGAAAGAACAGTAGATGGCTTAATGATTACACTACAGAGTACCATGCGAAGTCGCATGCTCACGTGCATAAGAAAAATAATAGAAAAGATTTCTGATTATAAAAACAGTTTATATATTTCTAAAAGAGTAAAAGCATATTACAACTACTCAAAATGGTGAACAACGGTGAATCATTCGGTCACGCATACGGAGAAAGTAAACTAAACGCTGAGATGAGCATTGCTCAAGATTGGGGTGCGGGAAAAACTCCACTGAAATCCATCAGTGTCGGTGACCATAGGCTTGCCCGGTCACATTCTCTCCACGGCACTGGTTTGACTCAAATGCGTGAATCAATAGGACTTTAGGTTTTAAATGGGGCTTGGGTTTAGGTGAGGATAAACAAAGATAAAAACGACGGCTCAAGCACTAAACCCAAATGAGCTAATGCAGGAAACTATCCTCATTCGCCACACAAACACGCGGGTACACAACACCCCCAGACTTGGACTTAACAGCATGGGTGCGTGCACCGCCTACTCCCAAACATAAATCTACATAAAGATTTTCAATTAAACATTCCTTCTCTTTCCTTTCTTTTTAACTTCTTTTCTTTTTCTCATTTTTTTTTCTTTTCTTATCATTTTCAGCAAATAAACAAAAAGACACATCCACATCTTCACAAACATATTACCACATCAACAACCCAACTTATGAAAATAATAAAAAGCTAAAGCTCAGATTTGGGTGTGCGACTAGGATTGGCTTTTGGACTTTGGTGAAATAAAAGTGGGGCTGAATCAAAGAACGGGTAGGCACAACTGGGCTAGCGAGGATATAGCGGTAGGGATAGGCACAAAGGCTCAACCGGGCCAAAATGATGGCCTATATCACATTCACACAATTGACTAACCGTATACCCATGCTTCAAGAATCGCTTGGGGCAAGTTCTAGCCACCGAGAAAGATTCTCCTTTCTCCCGACTCAAGCAATACGAGTCTAGCGATCGTTTACACACATCCCTATGCTACCGTTTGATTCCACTGGATTCACCATTTGAGTAGAGTAAACAACATTTACACTAATAGAAAAATATAAAACCATAAGCATAAAAAGAAGTCTAATCTACACAAATTTCTATGCAACCGAGCACTCGACTAGGAGCACTAATAGAGTCAACATTTTACTCTGCTACATAGTCCTAAGCCATCACCTAGATTTTCCCAAATAAGCAAAAGAATTAAATTCACAACAGAGCAAGCAAACAGATGAGTGCGCGCTCAAGTGGGTGAAGTGGTGTGTAATGATAAAAATATACTTCTGATATGCAAAAACGTGTACACGTGTAGTGAACACTCGGTACACTCCCCCCCAGACTTAAACTAAACAATATGCGCAAAATGCAGCTATAAAATTCAGAATAATGCTAGGGAAAGAGAGTACCCAGTGCTCAGAAATGAGCACACCAGAAGATTGGCGTGTAAACCTGGACTAAGTTGCAGCGTCCGTCATCCAGAAGAGATACCTGCAGGGGGTCAGCTCCGCAAAAACAGAAGAAAATAGAAAACTGAAAAGAAAATACTACTAACTAAACATGATTAGATAAAAATAAAAATTGCAGGAAAGGAAGATAATTACTGGGGTTATTGTCATCCCAGCACGACTTATTCAAAATCTTAACGATTCTAGCTAATGGGCCTATGGAAGGAGAAGTGGACAGGTAACTGGCCTAATATGCGTGTCGGTAGCGGGTACCGATACGGAGATAGAACAGTCACCCCTCTACCTAAATATAGATACCTGCTCCTCACAGGTAGAGGGTAGAGAAAGTAAGAAGAGGAGGAGGTCTGGTCCTCACTCAACTCACCAAAAATATCCTTGCCTAGCAAGGCGTCGTCAACAGGGAGGCAGCTGGAGGAAAAGGCAATGAGTGGAGCTTCCTCTACGGAGGGGGAATAAACCTCCTCACATGAGAGGATGCTCACATCATTGACTTGAGCAAAAAGCTCCAAGTCCTCCTGGGATACCTGTGAAGACTCAACCTGCACAGGCTCGAATGAAGAAGGGGGGTCGAGAAATAAAGAAGACGAATGACATAAATAAACATTAATCGGGGGAGTGGTCCCGGTCTCACTCCCATCAGGTTGGGGAAGTAAAATAATGTTAGCATTGTCATCAATGCTGCAAGAGTCGGCGGGATCAACGGTGGCCAGGCTAAGGATTTGGACTTCCTCCACCGGTGTTGAGGAAAACTCCTCTTCACCTAGAAGGTTGTCCTCCTCCATAGGAATAGGCACAACACTAAGATCAACAACCTCATCCTGCGACACATCATCGACAATGTCGTCAGAAACGAATGTAGAATGCACAATAGGGGAAAGAATTGAATCCACTAGAAGTGGTGGAGGCACATGGAGAATTGGCTCAGCAATGTCGGTGCATAGATCAGCAGCACATCCGGTGACCGTATCCATGCCATACCCTTCAAAATGTGAAGGTGACAAAGACACATAGCCGGATGTTGAAGGTGTGCCGCCAGAGC